>JAANYP010000700.1:50747-98771 GCA_020465985.1 Centrapalus pauciflorus | reverse complement strand
AGGAAGGACCTCTCTCCTACCTACAGCTTCTTATTCGCCTCTGTGGTGATGTGCTTCAGCAGCAAGGTTGGTTCCTTTGACCAACTGAGCCGTGATGAAATCCCTGTAGTTCTGCAGCTTGTGGATGGAACTACCATGGACATGGCCAAATGGATTTTTGTGAATTTGAGGAACCTGGTGCAGCAAGAGTCAAGACCAGCTGCTGTTCGATATCCCAGGTTTCTGAGCCTCATTTTCAGACATGTTTGTGGTGAGCAACTATACAACTCTCAGCCTTTACTTAAGTCTGCTGCATTCCCTGTCATAGGGAATAGAGTTTTCTATACTCCTGTACTCCAAAATGAGCCTCCTCTATCCACACCAATGAGGAGGTTGTTAGGTTTGGTGGAAGGACCCTCTGCTGTGAGGGTGGATCCAGAAGCTGCTGCTCCCGCCAGAAAATCCAAAGCCAGGTCCAAACTTGTAAAGAGGACCCTGGCAACTGCTGAAGCTGGGCCTGTGAAAAAGAAGGCCAAAACAGCTCAGTCTGAGTCTGTTCCTTTAGCCTCTGTGGCTGAGGAGGAGCAGACTCCTCACCCTGGTTCATTTGTTGAGCCTGAAGCCTTAGTGGCTGGTGCCTCTGTGGCACAAGAGACCATGGAACAGGTCAGCCCCACTGTTCCTAACCCAGTCTCACACCCTGTCCATACAGATCCTCTCCCCTCTCCACAATCACCCACTTCATCCATTCACTACCAACGCACCAAAAGGAAACCAGCCCAAAGAACCACTTCCTCTGTTCCCTCTCAACAGGGTTCAGTTGAAAAAGAAGCAACCCCAGCTGCCTCTCCTATTTTGGGAGCAGGTTCAGCTCATTTGGAGCCTGCTTCACTCCAATCTGAGTCTACCCAGAGTCAGCCTAGACCCTCTGGTTCCTCCCAACAGGAACCAGTTGTACAAACGGAGATACCCACATCAACTATCCCAGCCTCCCAACAGGCTGAGGATATTGAAAGACAGGAGTCCTCTCCACTCCATACTGTGTCCACACTGTCCCCCACTCATATCTCCTCACACCCTGAGTCTGCACGAGGTGCCCACGCTGCTGATATAGACCAATCAGCAGCTCAGCCTCAAACTTCTGCTCCCCATGATACCGCTGTTCTACACCAAACAGCTGCTGAGGGACCAACAACCCAAGCTGATGAACCTCAGGGATCATACCATCCCTCTGGTGAGGCTGCTCCCTTCATGCAAATTCCATCAGCAGATTTCACCACTGCTGATGTTGAAATGCATATCCCATCTCCCAATGATGAGGTGCCTTTAGACCAAGGCACTGCAGAGGGAACCACCACTGGTCTTCATGAGGGTGTTGCAACACAAGCAGCATCTGAAAGGCCCCAAACATCATCCCCTTCTCCTGGTGATGCAGCTACAGCCGCTGCTGAAGGATCCCTTGACCCCTCCAAGCTGGGCCATCTAACTTTTGCCCAGGCTATGGAGCTTCTTTCAAAAGTTTCTCTTCCCTCTCCATCCCATCCTCAAACACCAGCCTCATCATCATCTTCTCCATCTACCCACTTAAAACAATCTACCCATACACCTCCATCTCCCAAAGACCTGCCTTTGAAGGATCAGCTTTCTTTACTGACCAACAAAGTTGGTTCTTTGGAAAACACCATGCATTCTCTACCCTCCATCATATCAGACTCTGTGTCTGCACAGCTTCAGGGGTTCTTTGATTCGTTCAAGACCTCTTTCCCTACTGCCTCACAACCTGATCATTCTCCACAGCTGTTAGCACTCACTGCTCAGCTGCAAAATGTATCCACCTCCCTCTCCTCTATTCTTTCCATTCAGCAGGACTCTGTGTCCTCAATGACAGCTATTTCCCAACAGCTGTCGTCACTAATTACTTCTTGCACTTCTACTCTTCCTGCCACTCTGGCCAGCCTGACCACCTTAATTGGCTCCCTATCTAATACTGTGTCTTCAAACCTTGGTGATGTGCAAGATTCTCTCGAAGTACATCTTGCACAGCTTCAAAGTTTGCTGTTCACAGCATCTGATAGGGAAAACATAGTTAAGCTGACCTCCCTAGCTGATTCTCACTCCTCTTCTCTTCAGACCTGTCTTTCCCAGCTTACTGAGGTGAAGGATAACTTGGCTTACTTAGTGACTAGCCTTGTTGGTCCTAAACCTTCTACTAAACCTGCTGGCAAGCCTGCTGACTTTGTGTCTTCAGGCAGACCGGGTGTTGAAGTCGCTGCTTCATCTCCTTCAAAGGGGGAGAAGTCATCTGCCTCGAAGACTAAGTCTAAGGGGGAGAAAACTTCTTCTCCTAAGGAGATACCAGTGTCTGCAACTCACACTGGTCAGCCAGCAGATGTCTTTGAAACAGGTGCCTCTCAAGCTGCTATGCCTACTCAGGCTGTCTCTCCAAACCCTGCTCAGTCTAAGGGGGAGGAAGTCATTCCTGAGGATAGGCCTAGCAGTAAAAGGAGGCACTTAATTCTAACTGAAGAAGAAGAAGAAGAAGAGGAAATTCCTGAGGCTGCTGTCACCACAGCAGCAGCTAAAGGAAAAGAAAAGGCAACTGATGATCCCATACAGCAAAAACAGGCAGAAATTCAATTTCACAAGGCCAGGGCTAAAGAGATGGGTCTTCCTATGCACAAGTACTTTGAGTTTAGAGAAGAACAGCTTCAAGCTCTGGAGGAATTGAGAAAAGAAGAAGAATCTGCTAAAGCTGCTAAATCCTTTGCACTCCAAGAAGCAAAGAAAATTAAAATGTCTACCTTGGAGGTGCAAAAGAAAATAATGGAAGCTGCCAGACAATCAGCAGGGGAGAAAGAGAAGGAAGTAGAGAAAGGTACTCAGGTCTCTGTGACCAAATCAACAGTACCCCATGCAAGAGCTCAATACCACTTTGACAACTTGGCTAAGAAAAAGTTTCATGATGTTGCTGAAAGAAGGCTAGCCAAGGAAGCAATTGTCAAAGCTGTCCCTGTATCAAGGAAAGGCAGTCAGTGGAAGCTTAAAATAACAAGGATGGGTGCAACAGCCCAGAATTGGAAACTTATGACCACACTGATGTAGCTCAGATGGGATACAGGGAGTGGATTGAGCTGGCAGTTGCCCTGAGTGAATCAAAGTCTGAAACTGCTAAACAGATCAGGGCATATGTCAAGAAGTTGATGGAAAGAGTAAAGGATCTTGGCCTGATTTCTAAGGAAGTTAGTGAAGGTGTCTTTGTGACACATCCTAAAATAAAGGCCAGGAGGACTAAGAAGGACACAGAGCTGGAAGAACTCCTTATAATGATTGAACAAGGAGATTATGCTGTGGAAATTAAAGGAGTTGACCACAGTCTGCCTGAAGGAGTAGATTTTGAAGATGGCAAAGTAATTGAAGAGCCTGAGTTAGGGGCATTTTTTGTAGATCCCCTGTCTCAAAAGAAATGTTTTCAAAGAGCTTCAGACCTACATAAAGTTGGTCTTAAGCAGCTTGCAGCCTTCAGAATTGCCTCCTCCTTCAGACAGTCCAGCTTATGGAGAGCAGCCATCTGGGATGAGCTGAGAGGATTTTACAACAGAGGTGAGCTTCAAGATTCTAACTTCATGTTTCTCAGAGTTGAAATTGAAGAAATGGAAGAAACGAGGGAAGAACTTGAAAGAAGATTCAAACAAGGAATGCCATCTGCAGTCCAGTGAAGTCCATCTGCCATCTGGGCAGGTGAAGAATGGAAGCTGTCCATCAGTTGGACAGGCTTACCATTATTTGCTCCCAACTAAAACAGTCCAATGTACATCAGTTGTACTTTATTTACATTTGTTGTAATTTCCTTTACATTAGTTGTAATATACATCAGTACATTAGTTGTACTTTTGTAAGAACATGTGTTGTTCTAATATAATCAAAATTCAGTGTATATATAAACTGATCTTTTACTTTATGTTAATGTTGTAATTTTATTTCAGCAAATGTACTGTAAAAATATATAGTGATTTTTTATAAGACCAGCTTAGACTGGTTATTGCAAATAGGGGGAGATTGTTAGGCACAAAAAGGCCTCAGTCAAACCTGTTCTACATCTGAGGGGGAGATTTATAATCAAACCTGTTGATGCATTTGAAGGTTGAATTTAAGGCCTGTTATATGCCTTATTGAAACCTGAAAATGATTTGCAATATCAGTCTAAAGCTGTTCTATATGTTGCATGTGTTGAAACTAAGACAGTTTGTCCAAGCTGCTCTGTCTGCTGAACAGGCTGGACATAAACTGTCTACGCTGCTCTACACTGGTGAGCATCTTGGGCAATTTTAAAGTGTTCTGTTCGTTGTGAACAGAACCTGTTCTTTGTGAACAGGCTAAACACTTTATGGAATATGTTTCCAAGTCATCATGTATTGTTTTTTACTACAAGATCAGTTTACAAAGTCGAAGACAAAGTGGAAAACAGAACTGCTCAGCCTGCCCAAGCTGTTCTGTAACATGAAGACAAAAGGTTATTTGAAAAAGGGTGACAGACCTTTTTCTTATATCAAAATAGGCCTTTACAAGGAAGAAAGACGCAAAGTTGACATTCCTAAATTAGTTAAAGGCAATGCAACAGTAGACAAAGTAAAAAGACAAAAGTTCTGCACATGTGAAGACAAGTCTGCTTTTCAGAAAAGTGCAGAAAAGGTTATGTTGTCTTTTCAACAAGACTTCTCCTTTTCATTCCGTCCAATGAAGATGTTTCTCTTAGATCCTCTGAGTGAGTATAAAAGGAAGCTTCTAAGGACAGAAAGAAGTGTGAAGAAAGCTAAGTGCTGAAACCAAGAGTGAACGTGCAAGTGTGATTTTTCATGCATGCAAGCCTTCTGTGTAAATCAGTATCTGTGTGTCTAAGCTGTTTTACATAAGCTGTTCCCTTAAGTCTTGTAAACACAGTGAGTGCTTCTTAGTGAGTGTATTCATTGTATACTAGTTTGAGTTTGTCTTAGACTAGTGAACATACTGTTGTATCTGTCATCTCAGCTTGAACTATTCCGCATTCAAGCTTGTTTGTAATTAACAAATTGTTGATAATATATACAAACATTGAGAAAATAGTGTGTAGTTTTTAAATAGTTGTATTCACCCCCCCTCTACAGCTTAAAGCTATATACTTTGGGAACCTCTCGGGACCTACACATTCTTTACGGGTGAAACATCGAATCCGGTTAAAGTAGATGACTCAGGGAGCTGGGCTTTTTTAGCGTTCTCTAGATAGGAAGATAAGCCAACTCAGTCTGCATCAACATCTCAAGGATACTCAGAGATGATGATGAGCGCAAAATCAGCTAAAGACCATCTAACTCTGTTGGTTTCATTTGTGGCCGCTTATGGCAATTTCGTTCAAGGGAAAATCAACGATCCTGCGCTATGGGATGAGGATTATGATCAGGTGGATCCTGATGATTTAGAGGAGATGGATCTTAAATGGCAACTGGCCATGGTAACTCAGCGAGTTAAGAGATTCATCAAGAGGACGGGCAGAAATATCAACTGCAAAGGATTAGGACATTTCGCTAGAGAATGTCAGAGACCTAAAGTTGAGAACTACCAGAACCAGCACCAGAATCAGTCTCAAGGGAGATATCAACCGGGTAGTTCAAGCAATCAGGCAAACATAGCTCGTCTGTTAACCAGTGTCACATCTGACAGACAGCTCGATGGAACATATGACTGGAGTACTCATCCAGAGTCCAACGCTAGAGCCTTTATGGCTGAAGTAACGGAGACTGGAAGTGCTGGAGCAGAGGAAGAAACAAGGGACAAAGACCAAAATGATACAAGTCCTATGTTTGTAGAAAAGTCAAAAGATTAGACGATTCTGGAGTTCGCGGCACAGATGGCCAACGTGGAATCAGATCATGCAAAGGTAATTCTACACTTCTCTACATTCCAAGATTTATGTGCTTTGTGTACTACGTCTAATGATGATTAAACTTAGTGCTAGAATCACATCAAAATCTTACTACTCAAAATGAATACTTAAAATCGGACAATGCTAGCCTCTTAGACATTGTCAAGATCAAAATCACTACCTAAGATTAACTGGTTTGAATTAATCAGAGTATAAACCAATAACCTTGTATTGAATCAAAGTCCAATTAAGAAGTTTGCGGAATAACACTTAACTGTTTTAAGAAAAGCTTTCAAAACAAATAATCACATAAACACAATCAATAATTAAAAGTCACTTGTTTTGCCAAACTCAATGATTACAATCACCTCTAATCTGTTTGATTAGACGAAGAACACAAATTGTTTTTAGGGTTTTACAACCTAAGAGGCTTTTGAAAACTTAATCAGAAAAGGAACTACAATTGAAAAATAAACTTGTACATGTGTACTTACAATAGAAAAACCTACTCTATATATATATATATATATATATATATATACTACTTTCTGATTTGTTTCCATGATAAAGTCTGATTTCTCTGATAGTAGATATGCTTGAATCTTCGAATATATCTTTTCCTGAATATCAACACTTTCTATTTATTGAGCTGTTGAGCAGCTTTAAGTTTATCTGTTGAGCAGCTTGAGTTTGAACACTGACAGCTTGAACTTTTGAACTAGCAGCTCGAACTTCTTCAACTAACAGCTTGAACTTTGTACTTACATAGAAAATCTACTAACAGTCTGAGAAATCTAACTAACAGCTTGACATACTTAGAATATTTCCCAACAATCTCCCCCTAACTTAAATTCTTTACACAAGATTTTAAGTTTCTATACAAATAACGAAATAAAACAAAGTAAAACTTTTATCTACAAACTAAGGCATCCAAAAACTTACAATTGTGAAAGTTTCTGATTAACTGCCTTCAAAAATTCTCTTTTTAATTCTTCTCTATCACAGTATATCTTCACTAAGCTCATTTGTATCAACCATGTCCTTGGAAGATCAAAAAAATTCAAAATTGAAGAACATGTTGGATCCATTTGCAAATCTAAGTCTGTATGTTTTTGATTTTACATACAAATCAACCTGTGCAATCTTCATCTCCTTGGCATCTTCTATATCTTTTCTGATTGACTCTGGATAAAAAATGCTTTTTAAATCTTTTATAGTCTGTTTGACCTGTGGAAGTGAAGACCTGACTTGACTCACAGATCCAACATGATGCATTCTGGTAAGCTCATCCCTGGTCATCCCTTGAACTATGTGCATTATACTTCTATATTCTTCCTCAGGATAAGCTTCTCTTCTGACTACAAAATGATATTTTAAGTGAATGTTATCCATTGACTTAGCATACATGCTGGTCGAGGGTCTTTTCAATCTCCTTCACCTTCTGAAGTTGATGTTCAAACAACACCCTCTTTACCTGATCAAGCTTTGCTTGAGAGATTGCTTCTGATTGTGGATTAGTAGCAACAACTTGAACAGGTGGAGAAGGATCACTGACACCAGGTTGACTTGGTTCCTGTTGGCTTTGGACTTGATGAGAGACTTTGGCTATTTTTTGTTTTTCCATCTCCTTATCATGAATCTCTTACATCCTCTCTGTAGTCATAGACTGAGCCATCTTCTTTGGAATTCCAACTGAATAGGCAAAATTGATCAAAAACCTTCTGTGCTCTGCCTTTGAATGCCCAGTTGGCATTTTCCTTTTCTTCTCATGCTGTTTAACCACAAACCCTCTTAGGTAATTACCTAAGGTTTCATCATCTTGCATTGGAGCATGGGTTTGCTGGTCCATAAGTTCATCCTATTCTTATGCTAACTGTCTGGCAATTTCAGCATCATGAGCAACCTGGGCATCTCTAGATGAAAATTTGTACTTTGGAGATTCTATGAGGATGCCCTTGCCTTCTCGGATGACAACTCTTGATGTTCTTATGGGAGCAGCTTGAGTTTCTAGGCTAACAGCTTGAGTAGCTGTTGGGACTGTTAGCCTAGAATCTTGGACTGTTGGAGTAGGAGTTGGAGCTGCTTGGACTGAACTAGGGATCTCCTGAATCTCCCACTTTTTGGATGCATTGGTTTGGTCTGGAGGACCTACAACCTTTGCCATTAGGGTTCGAATTATATTCTCAAGTTGAATGATCTTATTTCCACAGAGGGTGAACCCCTTATGAAAATAATCCATTCTCTGATTTTGAGCTGCTACTGTCTGTTGAAGTGCTCTGATTTGTGCCCCCTGTGCCGCAATAATGGACTGATAATATTCCAATACTGCCACAACAGGTTTCAGCTGAGGATCCGTTAAAATCATAAGTTGCAGACTAGCCTCAAGATCAGCAAAAGAGTGTGGTGTTTGTGATCTATCACTGGCAGGTATTCCAGAGGTAGAAACCTCTGGGCCCTTATGTTCTTGGTTCTGGAGACTTCCAGAAGGTGCTTGCACACCCTCTGTTGCCATGGGTGTGGTCTTAATGATGTTGACACTGTCATGTGCCTCTTGTGCAGAAACAGTAGTAGTGTCAGCCACAGAACCCATATGGACATCCTCTGTTGGGATGTCCACCTCCAAATTAGGGATGGCAGTGTCCTCAGTGGGTGCCCTTTGGATATTCAGTGCAGGAGTGTCCTCCTGCACAGGGACATATGGCTCTTGTATTTGGGCTGAGGAGGAAGGAGCTCCTGAAACCCTTTTTCTTTTGTAAAATAGGAGTGGGGATGTGGGTTTGACAGAAGGATCAGATTGAATATTTGTATCATGAGGAGCGGGTTGGGGTCCCGGGGGTGAAGCAGTGATGTTAGGCTGAGCCTGCTCAGGACCATCTCCTCTGTGTAGTGGATTGATGCCCAACATTGCAGAAGGCAATGGGACATCTACACTCAGAAAATTGGCACTTGATTTTAAAAGACGTTTTATAGTTGGTAAAGAGTGCCTATGGTAAACATGAATCTTTTTATGTACATTGAAATTACTGCAAATTCTTGCGATAATTTCATCCAAAAATATAGGATACATCAAAAATTTCCCATGCTTTAGGGCATGATGCCTTAACATACCCTGAAAAATCATATTGGAAAAATTGAACTGTTGGCTTCTAGATAAACACACTTAGGCAATGGCTGTGTTTGAAGAAAAAATTCTGACCAACCAGTTCTTTTAGGGCTTATACATTGCTGGATAATATGTACAAGATAATTCCACTTAGGGGCAAAATGAGTTTTAAAGAAATTATAAGAATCAGTAGGGCCCCTATACCCTATAACAAAAAGCCCTTCATTTAAGGCAATAAAAGAAAGATCGGTTATACATGTGGCATCTTGAAGATGCAAGTGTTGGCGTATGAGGTCCTTAGTGATGGTGACAGTGGTTCCATCGATCTTGGATGTCAAAGAAGTGATTTCATTAGTGGTTTGGACAGAGGCATGTTTCCAAAATTGCTCTATATGAGATATGTATATTGTGGGGTTTATGGTGAGAGCATGATGAATGTTGGAACTTTGAAGGATGTCCATCATGTCGTGGAACGGTTGAAGGTCAGTGTGTTTGAGAGAATAGGGGAGACAGTTATGTTCTTTGACAAACTCCATTGACGATCAATCGGTGATTTTAGGGTTTTAGAGAAGTGTGTGTGAATCGCTCAGAGAGAAAAGAAAGGTCGTGGAAGATATTTTGCAACTGGTAGTTACAATTCAACAAAACTGGGACCTTTAAAGGTTTCGAAAATATCTAATCCCTCGCACACACTTATGGATGTTACCAAATTACCCTGCACATTTTGACAGATCAAGTGAAACAACTAGCAGTTCGAGAAAATGAACTAGCAGCTTGAGAAAAGACTCAAGCTGTTAGTTGAAAAGTAAGCATATTCAAATGAAACAGTGTCTCCCCCTTAAACAAGCATATGAAATAGATCTATTTTTCATAAAATAAGAAAGAATGATGAAAAAACAAATTAATCCATATTAACCATGCCAATATTTGATACTACGAAGGTGAATCTTCCTACATCAAATTGTTTTGTAAGTAGATCAGCTAACTGATCATCAGTATAAATTTTGGTAACTTGGATTAATTTCTTCTCATTACAGTCCCTTATAAAATGAAATCCAATGTCTATATGCTTAGTTTTGGGAAATTTCACTGGATTTTGTACAATGCTTATTGCACTTGAATTGTCAATGTAAATAGGAGTGGATAGAAAATTCATACCATAGTCTCTCAGTTGATTCAGAATCCACATCACTTGGGAACAGCAGCTTGCAGCTGCTACATATTCTGCTTCAGTAGATGAGGTGGAGACAGTTGTTTGCTTTTTACACTGCCAAGAGACCAATCTTGCTCCTAGATATTGACATCCACCAGTTGTGGACTTTCTGTTAATGTTGCATCCTCCATAATCACTGTCTGAATAGGCTGTTAGTTCAAGAGGAGAGTCTTTAGGATACCAGAGGCCCAAATGTGGTTGGCCTTTGAGATATCTAAAGATTCTCTTAACAGCAAACAGGAGTGAGTCCTTTGGAGCACATTGAAACCTGTCACAAACACAAACAACAAATATTATATCAGGTCTAGAAGATGTTAGATACATAAGTGAACCTATCAAGGATCTGTATAGGTGAATGTCCACATCTACGCCATCCTTGTCTGCATCAAGCTGCTTGTGAGTGTCCAATGGAGTACTAGTAAATTTTGTATCTTTGTAACCAAACTTTTCCAGTATGTCTTTAACATACTTTGATTGACTTATAAAATGCCCTGTAGGCTTCTGCTTGAACTGCAATCCTAGAAAGAAGGTGAGTTCCCCCATTGAACTCATTTGAAACTTTTTGTGCATCAATGCCTCAAACTCTTTGCACAGACTTTCGTTGGATGACCCAAAGATAATATCATCAACATAGATTTGAACAAGCAGTATCTCAGATTTGATGGACTTTGTGAACAATGTTTTGTCCAGAGTACCTCTTTTGAATCCATTCTGTAGAAGGTATGATGACAGAGTGTCATACCATGCTCTACGGGCTTGGTGGAGTCCATAGAGGGCTTTGTCTAATTTGTAGACTTTGTCTGGATACTTGTAGTCCTCAAATCCAGGAGGTTGACACACAAAGACCTCTTCTTCAACTGTGCCATACAGGAAAGCAGACTTCACATCCATTTGATACACTTTAAACCCTTTGAAGCTGGCATAGGCTAGGAATAGTCTGATGGCTTCAATTCTTGCCACTGGAGCAAAGACATCATCATAATCTATTCCTTTCTCTTGAGTGTATCCCTGTGCTACCAATCTGGCTTTGTTCTTGATGACTATCCCTCTCTCATCCTTCTTGTTTCTGAAAACCCATCTTGTACCAATTGCTCTCTTTCCTTTAGGAAGAGCAACTAGAATCCATACATTCTGAATCTTGAATTGCAAAAGTTCTTCCTGCATTGCTTCAATCCAAGTTGGATCTTTCAGAGCCTCTGATGCCTTTTTAGGTTATGACTGTGACATGAAACAGACATGTTCAAAGGCAGCTAGACTGAATTCTTGCACTACTGATTCAGCATCAATAGACTCTTTCTGAACCATTGTCCTTGTCTGCACAGGAATGCGTGGATCACCCATTATCTGATTGAGAGGATGATACTTGTGAACTCTGAGTGTTGGCTCTCTGTCTGTCTGAAAAGAAGTTCCTAGATTTGTATCATCTCCATCAGGACCACTTGATAGTTCAGCTTCAGGAACAGCTTGACTAGAATCTAGGACTGTTTCCCTTTGTGATGGAGTTGTTCCCTCAGGACTTGGGATTTGCACTTCATAGTTTGGATTTGAATCATGTTGAGCATCCAGTACCCCTGGTGGGTCACAAGATAGGAGTGGTATAACCGTATACTCATCTCATTGACCAGAATCTTCAACAGGGTGAAACATTGTGCCAACAGCTTGAAAATTTGTGCTACCAGCATGAGAATTTGTGTTGGCAGCTTCAACCCTGTTTTCATCAGATTCTGCAGTATACTCAACAAAGCTTAGAGGATTAGTTAGTGAATCTAAATCAAACAACCAATCAGGACCAGTGCCTTCGACATTTGTAGTGTTTTCATTAAATTCAACATTGGCACTCTCTTCGATGGTTTTAGACACACTGTTATATACTCTATAGGCTTTGCTTTGTGTGGAGTATCCTACAAAGAAACCTTCTTCAGCCTTACTTTCGAACTTTCCTAAGTGAGTCTTAGTGTGTAGAATGGTGCATGAACAGCCAAAAGACTTTAGAAAGGCTATTAAGGGGACTCTATGATGGAATAACTCATATGGAGTTTTCCCTTGTGATTGAACAACCTGTACCCTATTTAGAACATAACAAGCTGTATTGACTGCTTCTGCCCAAAAGGTCATTGGTAGTTTGGAATCGGCTAGTATGGTTGTAGCAGCCTCAATTAAAGTTCTGTTCTTTCTTTCAGCTACACCATTTTGCTATGGTGTTCTTGGTGCACTATATTGCCTAGCAATACCTTTAGACTCACAGAAACTGTTTAGGATATGGTTTTTAAACTTAGCTCCATTGTCTGACCTGATCACCTTAACTTTTAAGTTGGATTGGTTTTCTATCTTAAGAATAAATGATTTAACTAGCTCAGCAGTTTCATCTTTAGACCTAAGAAAGTATAACCAAGTGAATCTATTGAAATCATCAACAATGACTAAACAGTAAGCCCTTTTATTCAAGCTCAAAACAGATGTTGGACCAAAGAGATCCATATGAATAAGATGAAGAGCAGATGAGATTGTATTTACTTCTTTGGCCTTATGAGAAGATTTGTGTCGCTTGCCTTTAAGACATGCTACACAATCATCATCACAAATGAACTCCTTTTGTGGTAAACCTCTTACAAAATTCTTTTTGACCAGCACATTCATAGATTTGAAGTTCATGTGATACATCCTTCTGTGCCAAAGAGCAGACTCATTTGATGATGCTTTAGTTATCAAACAACTTAAAGTACTTGATTTGGATAAAAGATCTGTGTCCAAACAGTAGACATTGTCCTTTCTTGGTGTTCTAAGTAAAACAAGATTTTCAGGTATTTTAAAATCTTTTGAAAGAACAATGCACTCAGAATCTGTGAAGACAACAATATTTTGTTTATCACAGATTTGAGACACACTCAATAAATTGTACTTCAGCTGCTCAACATATAAAACATCTTTGAAAAGCATATTGCCTGCTTTGACAGTACCTTTACCTGTTACCTTACCTCCCTTGGAATTTCCTCCAAATGCAACAAACCCACCTTCAAAGCCTTTGATGTTTGACATGAAATTAGAGTCTCCTGTCATGTGCCTAGAGCATCCACTGTCCAAATGTCATCTTGTTTTGCGTTGTGACCTGTGGGTGCCCTGCACAAATAAAAGCTTAGTTAATAGTGGAGTAAACCCAAACCAAGTTTGTTTTGGGTTGTCCTTGTGCATTGACATAACTAAACACTGTCTTTGACTTCTTATACTTAGTGAGATCCACTGATGGATTCTGTGGAGAGTATTTAGTTATGACATGAGGTATCCAGGTGTTTTGTCCAACCTTTGTAGTAACAGTCTCAGATGATCCATTACCAGTCCCAGTTTTAAGCCTAGCAGTTTGAACTGAGTGTTTAGTGCTAACAGTTTCAGAATTTGCACTAACAGTTTCAACTTTAGGCCTGGCAGTTTCAACATTTGTATCAACAGTTTCATCTGAGTTTTTGCCTTTAACACAACATATTTGTTTAAAATTTGATTTGGGTTTTGCCAAAACTTGTTTTTGGTGTGTGGACTATTTTTTATTGACTTTTGAGAACCAATGATGTACTGTTTTCTTTGGAACTGGTGCAACTGGTGGTTTGACCTTAATATTTTTTGTGTTTTTAACAAATGTCTGTTTCTGAACCACAGTCTGTTTTGCAGCAGATGGTTTGTACAAGCAATGTCTGGCCAAATGGTTTTTCCTGCCACAATGGTAACATCTTTTGACTGTTTTGATTTCAGAACCAGTTTTATCAGACCATAACTGGTTCTTGTTCCTTTGTTTTCCCCTTACCTGCTGTTGTTTGGGAAACTTTTGGACACCATGCTTTTGGCATGTGCAGATTGGAACAGTCTTACCCCTTTTATTGCCTTTTGAGGAATATGCAGTGTTAAAGTTAGAAGGTACAGATATATGGGGAGCAGCATGGCATACACTCATCTTCTCTTTTCCTTTCTTACTGGGGTTTGGGGCTGCTATAGGTGCACTCATTGTTTTGTGTTCTTTCTCAACTTCTTTCCACTCACACTCTTCATTTTGAATCAGATCTTCTTTAGATTCAGGACTATTTTCAAGGACAGGATCTACAGTGATCATAGAGTCATCTAATGGTTCATTAACAAGCCTATCAGCAACTTCACTCATTGGATGAATGTATTTGTTGTTGTATTGAGGTGGAGTGGCTCTGTATCCTATACCTTCTTTGGGATTTAGCTGAGATTTTACCCTATCTTTAAATTGAACTTCCAATAGGTGTTCCAGCTTTTGATTTGCCAATTTGAAGTTTCCTAGATCTATATTGACAGATTCTAGTTTCTTATTAGCTTCTAACAACTTCTGCTTAGCCGCATCTAATTTCTTATTTAGGGACTCTATTTTCTTATTTAGCTCCTTTTTCTCCCACTCATGATATGTTCTATCATGTCCCATTTGAATCTCATTATCCTTATAGTCATTGATTTGTTTTTCAAGATCTTCTACGGCCTGCATGTATTCATATCTCCTTTCTTCCATCTTAGCTAGTGTTTTGCACATGCTCTCATTATGATCTCTGTACTTTTTAACAATATTTTTGCATGTTTGAGAGCAGAGTTTAGCATTTACCTCAGATGGTAGTTCAGTGCGGGTGACATTTGATGTTTCTGCCATTAGAGCTTGATTTTGAAACTCTTCCTCTGTCTGATCACTCCAGTCAAACAGATTGTCTTTTTGAGAGACAAGTGCTTGTGATGATGAAGCTTGATTGGTTTGCTGGGGTCTTGGTGGCTGTTGACCTTGGGATCTGCATTCTCTGGCTAAGTGACCAAGCTTGTGACATTTAAATCATTCAACTTTGGATTTATCAAATGCTGATTTCCCTTCTGTTCTGGCTTGAAAGTTGGATCTGCCAGTTCTTTTCAAAAACCTTTTAGCCCTCATAGTCAACATTGCATGCTGCCATTTCAAGTCCATCTCTTCTAGATCATCTGGATGGATCTGTTCTAAATCTTCAACATTTAGAGCAAACAGTCCATCATTGGCAACAAAGGCTTCATAATGAACTTCAGTAGAGTTACCATCTGCACCTGAAAAGGAATCACAACAGTTAGATTTTTCAGATGACAGTAGAGAAGTGTTATGATTATAAGAAAAAGATTTCTTTTTAGTTTCAATCTCAGTTTCAAACACTCTCAGACTGTTGTAAAGATCATCCAGCTCTATTTCATCAAGAGTGTCTTTGGTTCTCCATTGGGCAGTATAGACTGTCCACTCTTCTCCAAGAGATCTAAGAAATTTTCTGTTTACTTCATCTTGATCCAAGCTGACTTTGGCACTCTCCAATTCACCTATCAGTTTGTTAAACCTGTCAAATATTTGAGTAAGGTTTTCATTCTTGCCACCAGAAAAGTTCTCATACTGCTGTTTCAATAGATCGTTTTCATTTCTCTTGGTGCTATCATTGCCAGCAAATCTTTTCTCTAAAGCAATCCAAAGAGAATGAGCAGTGTAAAACTTTTTAAACTGGTGTTGATAAGCATTAGGAATGACTATCTGTAGAAGTCTAAGAGCTTTCACTTCATTCATTCTAGCCTTTCTTTGAAGTTCAGTTTTTGGAGGAGTTTTTATGGGTTTGCTCTCAGCATCAAGTTCAGGATCAACTACAGGAGGAAATTCAACAGTTTCCCATATGGCATAATCAATAAATTGAATGTGCTATTGAATCCTGAGTTTCCACATCTCAAACTCAGTGGGTTTGAGCATAGGCACTTTAAGTCGTTGCCCAGATCCACTACTGCTGTTATCAAATTCCGTTGCAGAAAATTAAAATTTTAAAAGAAAGCTTCTGACTTTGAAAACAAAGAATAACCTGTGGTTCTGATACCACCTGTCAAGATCAAAATCACTACCTAAGATTAACTGGTTTGAATTAATCAGTGTATATACCAATAACCTTGTATTGAATCAAAGTCCAATTAAGAAGTTTGTGGAATAACACATAATTGTTTTAAGAAAAGCTTTCAAAACAAATAATCACATAAACACAATCAATAATTAAAAGTCACTTGTATTGCCAAACTCAATGATTACAATCACCTCTAATCTGTTTGATTAGACGAAGAACACAGATTGTTCTTAGGGTTTTACAACCTTAGAGGCTTATGAAAACTTAATCAGAAAAGCAACTACAATTGAAAACTAAACTTGTACGTGTGTACTTACAATAAAAAAACCTATTCTATCTATCTATATATATATATATATATATATATATATATATACTGCTTTCTTATTTGTTTCCTTGATAAACTCTGATTTCTTTGATAGTAGATATGCTTGAATCTTCGAATATATCTTTACCTGAATATCAGCACTTTCTATTTATTGAGTTGTTGAGCAGCTTGAAGTTTATCTGTTGAGCAGCTTGAGTTTGAACACTGGCAGCTTGAACTTTTGAACTAGAAGCTCGAACTTCTTCAACTAACAGCTTGACCTTTGTACTTACACAGAAAATCTACTAACAGTCTGAGAAATCTAACTTACAGCTTGACATACTTAGAATATTTCCCAACAGACATAAAGGAAGACCTTAGAAATAAGATTAAGGCAGATGCACAAGATGTCATAGTTTTAAAAGACAAGCTGAGTGAGCAGTTTGTAAGAATAGAACTAATGTATGAGCATGTTGAGGCGTTGACCAAAGAGCTTAAGATCAAAGAGGTAGAGCTAGCTCAGTCTAAGGTTAAAGTAGCCGAGGTGAATAGTAAACTGGAAAAGTTTAGGAACTCATCACTGAACCTAGGGAATAACTTAGATGCACAACGTCAGTTTAAGAAACCTGTAGGTTTAGAGTATAATGAGAGTCCTCCACCTTTCAATGATAACTATGTACCTCAGCCTCAGGATAAGACTGATAAACCAGTTGAATCAGAGGTTGCATCTAAACCTGTGTCTGAAATTGTTAAGGATAAAGAAACTAAGGTGAGTAGTAACAATGTGAAGATTAAGAAGGTTAAATTTGTGCCATCTTCTAGTGATAAGCTTGTAGGAGAAGCCAAAATTGACTTTAATAATCAGTAAGAGGAAACAGTCACTATAGTTGATACAAAAGAACATGACACTAGTGAGACACCTAAATCAAAGGGCACACATAAGAAGTCAATTGATAAAATGTCGTGTTTTATATGTCATGAAAAGGGACATGTTGCTTCTAGTTGTCCACATAGGAAGGTAGAGACTACACCTAAAAATGGAAAGTCGGAACAACATAAACCCTCTCAAAGTGTAGCAAGCACAAGTGGTTCTCATAACACCGAGAATTGTGCAAGTCACACCTAAGACTGCTGTGAAACAAATACCTGTGTCAGGTAGACCAAATGAAGTGGTTAGGACTAATTCACCGAATAGAGTCCCTAATCAATCTAGGTCAGGACCACAACAAAATTATAGGAGTACTACACCTAGAAGAGCTTACACTCCGGTTAGGTCACACACTCCTGTAAAACATCAAACACTAGGTAGAGCTCAGGGATATCCATCGGAAATGCCTTATAATCGAAATTATTCAAGAGCTCCACAGCAAATGCCTACCCAAAAGCCGAGAGTGAACTTAAATCACTCTGCACCACAACAGGCTCTAAATCAAACACCCAAGTCACCTGAAAGGAGAGATGGGTATTTGAAAGAGTTCAAGTATGTGGACGAGAATGGTATTACCAAGTCAGTTATGGCTTGGGTTCCCCGTGATAACTAATCTCTTTTCTTTCATATGCAGGAGATAACTACAGGTCCAAACAACAAGTTGTTCGTAGACAGCGGTTGCTCTAGGCACATGACTGGGGAAAGAAGTCTACTCGCACACTTCAAGGGAGTGAATAGGGGATTTGTATCATTCGCTGGTAATAAAGGAGGAAATATCACTGGTATTGGAGTGGTCACTAATGGGACTATCAAACTTGATCAAGTTTACCACGTTCATAAACTTGATCATAATCTCAATAGTGTATCTCAAATCTGTGATAAGAAGAACTCAGTACTCTTCACTGATACTGAGGCGTTAGTGTTGAAACCGGGATTCAAAGTCCATGAAGAGTGGATACTGATGAGGGCCCCAAGGAAGAATGACTTGTACATGCTAGACATGAACACACTGGAATCTTCAATGGGACCAATATGTCTTCTATCTAAAGCTTCAGAGACAGAATCAGTTTTATGGCACAGACGCATGGCACACTTGCACCTAAGAAAAATGAACTATATCACAAAAAATGGATTGGTTCATGGTGTTCCGATGAAGAGTTTTCAGTTTGAAGACAAGTGTCTACCGTGCAAGAAAAGAAAACAACACAAGAAGGCACACAAGTCCAAGACTCAGAACTCTATAGCTACCACTTTCGATTTGTTGCATATGGATCTGTTCGGACCAATCAACAAAAGGAGTATAGGTGGTAGTTGGTATTGTTTGGTTATCACTGATGATTACTCATGATTTTCATGGGTTTTCTTTTTAGGTACGAAGGACGAGACAGCTGCCAAGCTAATCGGGTTCTTAGACCAAGTTGAAAAGTCCTACAGAACGCGGGTAAAATGTATCAGGAGTGATAACGGAATGCAATTCAAAAACACAGTAATTGGTATATATTGCCTATCAAAGGGCATAGTGCATCAATTTAGTGCACCATATGAGCCACAACAAAATGGGGTGGCATAACGGAAAAACAAGATTTTGATTGAGGCAGCAAGGACCATGTTCTCGGATTCAAAGATTCCTACCATGTTATGAGGGGAGGCAGTGAATACCGCGTGTCAGTGAACAAAACCTGTTATGAAGTTTTGAATAAAAGGCCACCAAATTTAACTGGCTTCGAACCATTTGGGGTACCATGTACGTTAATGAAAAACAAAACACCAACCTATGTTTGGTGAAAAGGCTGACGAACGTTATTTCCTAGGTTATGTGCCGAACTCACCAAACAATTAACAAATCAAATGGTACAGTAGAGCTTGTGTATAACATTGATGTAACAAGTTATACACATGAACCCGAAACTGGTTTGGAATGGATTTTTGATTATGACAAAATGTTTGAATCATTTAACATTCCTTTGGATGGAAATGCTGGTACAATCGAACAGGACTTATCGTCATTAAATCTGAATGATGATGGTCAAAGTTTTCCGAGGACGACCTTTCCATCAACTTCCAAGCCTACAACAACAGAAGATAGATCTCCAACAGAGAATGATTCTGAAATGCCTACTAATGAAAATCAGACAACAAGTTCTAACTCTGAAGACAACATTCATGAGGAAGAAAATGTAGAGTCTGAAGTCGTTCCCCCATTAGGTGAGATAGGATCAAATTTAGGAGATAATCTTAGGGTTGACGAGATAGAAACATCGAGGATTAATAAGAATCATCCGATTGAGAGCATCATAGGAAATCCAAATGCTGGTGTGAGGACTAGGAGTAGTTTGAATAACAACACAGTGTTGTTGTCGATGATCAATGACTCCGAGGCTTTTCACACTTGCTTGTACTCATGTTTCATCTCGCAAGTATAGCCGAAGAATGTGCAAATGGCACTAAAAGACAACTCTTGGGTTGAAGCGATGCAGGAAGAACTGTCACAATTCAGGAAACTTGAAGTGTGGGAGTTAGTTCCATTACCTCGAGGAGAAGTTGCAATAGGAACCAAGTGGGTTTTTAAGTGCAAGTGAGATTATCGGGGTATAGTGACTCGCAACAAGGCAAGAATTGGGGTAAAGGGTTTTAACCAATAGGAAGGAATCGATTACAATGAAGTATTTGCGCCAGTGGCAAGGCTTGAAGCAATTCGTTTGTTTCTTGCCTTTGCGTCCTTCAATGGCTTCAAAGTTTATCAACTTGACGTAAAGAGTGCTTTTCTCTATGGCAAAGTGAAGGAACTGGTGTACGTTGAACAACCGCCCGGGATTACAGATCCAAAATATCCCGACAGAGTATATCGACTCCATAAGGCTCTGTATGGATTACATCAGGCACCAAGGGCGTGGTACGAGACGTTATCTACTCATCTTTTAGACAACGTGTTTGAAAGAGGGAGGATTGATAGTACGCTGTTTGTGAAAAGGAAAGGTGAACATTTCATCTTGGTACAAGTGTACGTCGATGATATCATTTTCGGGTCATCAGACGAGCAGATGTGCAAAGATTTTGAAAAGGTGATGAAGTCTAAGTTTGAGATGAGTGCTATGGGTGAATTAAACTTCTTTCTGGGTTTGCAAGTTCAACAAAGGAAGGAGGGTATGTTTATCCATCAGACGAAGTATGTCTACGACATTTTAGAGCGCTTCGGGATGGAAGGAACAAAGCTGACGGCTCACTTTAGCACGTCGATTCAAGTGAATCATAATCTCGGACCGGGTTCCGAAAGTGATACCGAAGTGGATCCGACGTTATATCGGGCCATGATTGGATCACTCATGTATTTAACTGCTTCTAGACCTGACATAATGTTTGCTGTGAGTATTTGTGCAAGGTTTCAAGCTAATCCAAAAGAGATGCATATGAAAGCTGTGAAGCGGATTCAGAGATACCTCAAGTCGAAACCGAAGCTGGGACTTTGGTATCATGCGGATGGTGATCTAGAATTGGAAGCATTCACGGATTCAGAATATGGAGGATGCAGCTTGAATCTCAAGTGAACAACTAGAGGTTGTCAGTTCCTTGGAGGGAGACTCGTTTCCTGGCAATGCAAGAAACAGACTTCGGTAGCCGTGTCAATGTGCAAGGCCGAATATGTTGCTGCTGGTAGTTTCTGTTCACAGGTTTTGTGGATACAACAACAATTGCTGGATTACGGTTTGACTTATACTCATACTCCTACTAGGATAGATAACCAGTCTACTATTGCTATAACCAATAATCCAGTTAAACACAGTAAAACCAAGCACATAGACATAAGACACCATTATATACGTGATTGTGCTGAAAAGAACTTAATTAAGCTGGTAAAAGTAGCAACGGAAGATAAATATGCTCATTTATTTACGAAAGCTTTTGATAAGTCACGTTTTGAGTTGTTAGTTCAACTAAATGGAATGCATAATCCAGAGTAACTTGACCTTAGTAGAATTTATTTCTTTTTATAGCAGTAGAATTTTTAGTAGCTTAGTAGAATTTCTTTTCTTTTATAGTAAGTTAATAGGTTAGTTTATTTTATTTCTCTTATTTATGAAAAACAAAAGATAAAAGAGAGAAAACCATAAAAAACTCAAAAAAAGAGAATATTAGAAAATGAGTTAAGTCTTAGATACATAGGTTCAAAGTGACGAATGTTAGCGCAGTTGATACAATCTCTAAGTGTTAAGCTTTCATACTTAATGCACCTTAAACTCTAAGTGATATACATTCCCTAGTTTGATGTGTTGGTAGGCATAATACACAAAGGGAATCTCAAAAGCTTATAAAATATTTAAGAAAAAGTCATATGTGTAACTAACTTAGATGTATGACCAAAGGGTCTTAATTTTTATGTTAGAGACACACAGACAATGATTCTAAATGAGGTATGCAAATTTTCTGGGGGATGTATAGCCACATTAGATACATCTTGGAGAAAAGAAAAGAAATAGAAAAATCTTGATAGTAAATTGAGAGTCAAAACAAGTAACTTTGTTGTACGTAAGTACAAACCTGTTGCCTCTGGTTTGACTCGAGTTAGCAAGATAAGTCGCTTTGTTGTACGTCAGTACAGACCTGTTACCGCTGTCTTGCAAGCTTTAAAAATAAACTTTAAGACAAACTAAGACACTCTGTTGTATGTGAATACAGAACTGTGTCCGACGTTTGCCTTTTAAAGAAAATTTGCAATACTGAAAAGTTATAATCATTGTGTGTATGTCTTGATCGTAAAAGTATGTCCAAGACTGAGGCACCTAAGTATGTTTCTTGATAAATAAAAAGGCCAAGGGATATTTGTAAGGTCTTGACTCTACGGATCTATCTTGACGCGACACCATCCAACGAGTGTGGAATCCTCGTTAGCGGCTTGACGGTAAGATCACACTCACGGGAACACGGAGACTACCACAGTGTTATACGAACGACCACGAACGTACCTACACGATGATTCTCTCCGAAAACACTCTCTGAATACTAGTAAACTCGAGATCGCCTTTGCTTAATCACGCTCTGAAATTGTGCAAAGTCTGATAATTATTCCAGTTAATCCTTAATTATACTGACAGATTCGTGTTTGTCTAGGACAAATTCGAATCAGGCCCAAGGCCCATTCGAATTTGTCCTCATGACAAGTTCGAATTTACCATCATGATAAATTTGAATTTACTCTAAATTCGATTTTGACATGTCAAACTTCTATTTGAACCTATGTTTTAACTTATGTTTGAATTTACCTTTGAACTTTATGTTTGAACTTCTTGTAATACATTACACTAAGTTCAAACATTCAATCAATCAATACCAAATACACATAACAGATATATCAAACACTAGTCAATATTCATTACCAAGTTACTTGAGTTACACAAAATGCTAACAAAACTGAGACCGCTATCGACACACAGAGTGTACTAACAGACTCCCCCTTGACGATAGCTTCTAACTATTTACATGCTAACTAAGTACTTGGTTCATACATACTACTACCTGCATATAGACCTACATCTATACATACTCTTACTATCTTCTAGAACTTCCTGGCTTCAGATCGCCATCCTTCGTGAAAGAAGATATGCTGATCATGTACCTTTTTCAGGTCGTCCTTAGATAAGTTTCTTAAGTGCAGTGGATCATACACTCTCAAAATGACTTTGTCCTGTGCATCCTCCATAACAGCTTCACCAGTTTCATTATCGACATACCACCATTTCATGTTGCTTTAAACATTCTGTGGCATCGATTTCATATGCACCTTTTTCAAGCATCTTACCGGTTTGTATACCATTCTGGCCCATGGCCTACCTGTATGCGGATCTATTCTTGATTCGTCCTCGACTCTCTTCCCGGTTCTAGGTTTGAGTCTTTCAAACTTTCCAGATCTACCATTTCTTCTGATTATCTTTGCGATCACTTCAGCATAAGGTTCATCTCCAATGTTGATCAACTCTTTCCAAGCTAACTCCTTCACTTCAACCTTCGGCAATGTGTTAAACACCTTAAGCGTACGCCTCAGGTACTGGAGTCCATCTCTCCTCTTCAGAATGAATAGCTGCAGTTCTCTGTCGAAGAACCAGCTGATAATTCCTTCTGAGAGATTTTCTGCCCCCGGAATTCTCATTCTTTTCTTCATCATAGGCTCTGTTTTCTTCTCTTCTTTTCTGAACCACAGATTCATCAACTCAGCCCTAGATGGCTCCTTTTCTGCTTCTTCAAGTTCAGAATGTTCGACCGAGGCTATTTTGATCTCATCTATATCAACCACATTATGATTATATCGCACATATAACTCCGTGATAGGCTGTGAATTGACAATCACTTCATTGACATTATCATCCTCATCCTCTATCACTTCGTCATCGGATCTCTAATCAATTATTTGCTCCGGTGCGAATTCCCCTTCCTCCAACTCCTATAACTCTTCCTCAAAATAAAGCTCCATTACTTCTTCCTAGATATCTTTCAGCGCGTCTATCATTTCGCTCTCGAAAGTCCTTGAGCAACCAGCTTGACCTCCTACACCTTCAACATTAGTCTGACTTGGCTCCCCCTGAAGTTCAGCATATTGAGCAACAGAAAAATCTACTGGCTCACTCTCTTTAGGTGCATCGGGATCATTGCCTTCGTGTGACACCCTAGCCACAACAACCACCATTTACAATACTCCCAGGATTAATCAACAACATGCAATAACATAATGATCTGATAACCTAAATTAAGTGCGGAAGCATTAAAAACATAAATAAAGTAGTGTAACAGTGACATACACCCTACGGTGCTACAAGGTACCATATCTAAGTCTACACACCCAGATAAATTATTACAACATCCAGAATATATTACAACATTGCCTCAAATCATAATTACCGATTAAGCAGTTTTCAAATCTTCCAAATCTTCCCAAATGACCTAACTAGAAGGTCCGGCAGTAGACTTCCCTTTTCCTGTAAAAATAGAGCAACTGAGGTATAAGCAAAGGCTTAGTGAATACAAAGATTATGCATTTTATAAATTTTTATGAAGCCCAAGGGTAAAGCCGATGACAAACATCGTATACCCTCTTCGTATACCAAGTACGGACCAGAGCCGCAGCCCCTTCGAGCCCAAAGCTCGGCATTAAACATACCATCTGAGACAACGTACGATCGGGGATGACATACTGCCTACCGGGCCTAGGAGGGATCAGCTCCAGGTCATATAGCACAGTAACATCAGAGTAATTGATGCGACCCACCGGTCCATCACTAGATGCAGAACAATCGAACGGACATGTGACAAGTAAGAATGTGCATTTAAATCTACCCAAGTTAGTAGAATTCAAACCAAATAAATGAAGCAACAGGTCTCAGCAGGCAAAGCTTAACATAAAACAAATATAAACATGCGAAATCTACTGTACTCACAGTGGGTGCGTAATTAAACTTTTAACCGATATTATTTCTCCTCGGGCTTTCAACCAGATCTGCCAAGTACCCCACTGTGGGCTAAACAACACCACAAGGGACCTGTTAAATTAGTTACAACAATATTTCGAGTCAAAAAACGTTAAATTCATAAAACCAAAGTTTATAAGTTTTGCAATATTTTTCCCATTTCGGGTCCACGTCTAAATTCAAACCATAATTAAGTTTGAACCCATCTGAAGTTCATAACTTGTCCTTTGAATACTCTTGCCATTTTATGTGTTATTTATGAGTTTCATTCAAAATACTCGAGTTTAGAGAGTAGATTTCTCGATTTTAGGCATTAAACTCGAATTTAATGGGTTAGATTTGAACCACCTTCGAATCTGATGAATAGATTCGAATCCCATGGGTAGATTCGAACCCATGTTCGAGTTTAGGGATAGATTCGAACCCCCCCCCCCCCTTCGAATCTGATGATAGATTCGAAAACACACTCGAATCTAGTACAAAAATCTAGTTTGTTCTTGCATTTCGACTGTGTTCTTGGCATTTTCGAGTTTGTTCATCTTACAACTTAAAAACATACATTTCTAAGCCTCAAATCACCGATATATCAAGTATGATGCCTAGTTTCGATTCTATTATGCATATACTATCATATTCTTGTAATATTTCAAGCAAAACAAGCTCCAATTCACACAAAACAACAGATTCGAATTCTAGTTTCTTCAAAACCGAAACAACAAACTTAAAAAGGGTCGATTCTCACCTCAATCTGAACGAAATCAGATATCCAATTGCAGATTGTTGTAGTACTCCTCGAGATCTTTCTGATGACGTATAAATCTCGATAATCGGCCGGTCGATTTGTGAGATATCTTAGAGAGATGTAGAGAGAAAATTTTAGAGAGAGAAACTAGAGAGAGAGTGTGCATATGGAAAATGAATGTCTTTATCCTTTTTATTCCCATTTTCACCATTTTGCACATTTCACCCCTCATCTTAACTGGTTCCATAAAATACTGATTTATTCTTAATTTATCATTAATAACTTTTATAATTCATAATGTTCCTTAATAATAATTCCCGAATTCAAATTTTCTTAAAATAACAACAAACTTTCTAAATATCTCAAATACATAATAATTGCTCAAATTTCAACTTAAATATATATTTTCCACTTAATTAGCCCAATTACAATAAAATAAATCCGAGGATGTTTCACTTCGTCATCATCTCTTCTCAATACTTCAGCATCCCTGCAACTATTCTCCCCCTGAGCCTTTAGGTTTTTCAGTAATTGCTCAATCAAGGATCGCATAGTGCGGATCTCGGCAGCCTGGTCGGCGACGAAAGTCTTCAGCTCTAGATTTTCATTATCAATATTTGCATTGTGTGCCTGAAGTTCGCCGACGGCTTTCGTAAGCTGGAATATTTGGACTTGTTGGAAATCAACCTTGCTTCTATGCTTAGAAAGACCGGTGATTGTCAATGAAGGTGGATGAGGTTGATGGTATGGATGTGATAGGTGACGGGGTGATCGGTGGTGGAAATGATGATTGAACAGGTGGTGGTGGTGGTGGTGGAATGGCTGTTTGAGCTGATGGCTGAGCGGTTGGAATTTCTGGCTAAGAAGCAGAGGCCGATGAAGCTCCCTGCATAAAACGATGCCTTTTGGCCCTATGCCTAGGCACCAAGTAGTATCCTCAACCTCAAAGTCCGAGTCATCGTCATCGGAATCTCTCGATGTTTTTGTCTTTGCAGCCTCTTCATCAATGACTACTATCCGGGATCCATATGTGGCTATTCGGATAGACGGATCTTCTGTCTCTGTCGTTGGTGCCTCAATCTCTATCTCTTCAATTTCTTCCAACTCAGATTCAGAAGTGGTCACAGCTTGACCATCTTCCTCTGGCACATATTCCTCTATTTGTCGAAAAATATCTTCTTCCCCAGCTGGAGGTTCCAAAATATTTCCAACGAGGTCAGAATTAATTTCCTCATTTGCATGCGGCCCTTGTGCCCATATCTCTTCCAATGTTTCCACCCGTGGATCAGTTACGGGGGCTACACTTGAAGGACCAGCTTCTTCTGGCTCTTGCACTCTGCTTGATGAAGGCCTAGTAGCCTGAGTCTGTCTAACTGAAGGTCTCTGCCTCCTCCTTTGTTGTTGCTGATGCCTCTGCTGTTGCTGTTGCTGTTGCGGCTGTTGCTGAAGTTGAACTTCCCCGGCCCAGTTGGCACCTTCAGGGGCTTGAAAATCCGGATTCACCACAGCACCAAAAAGTGGTGCCTCCACTGGTCTAGCCAATGCACCCCTGTGGGCTTGACAATCAGCAAAATCCTTTTGTCGATTACGACAACACTTTGAATTTCGTGTAATTGCGGCAGATTCGGCAAGAAATGTCGGATCAACATCATCACGAACCTCGGATACAACAAAAATCTTTTTGTTGCTGGAGCTGTTATTTGGTGAACAAACTCCGCAAACAACATTTCCTAATAACTGAACCTCTGATTGTAGACCAACGCTATCATTGCCGATTGGATCTTTGATACGATGTAATCAAAACCTGCTTTCTTCGGAGTGAAGCACACCATGAAGACGTGTGCGAGATATCGCCACTGCCCGATTAAACCGCTTTTCAATGTATGACGCCTTAGTCACATCAAGGCCATAACCCATTCGTATGAATGCTGCTTGGCGAACTTCCAGCGGGAAGTCAATTGGCCCATTTTCTTGCTCGGCAGAACCCAACTTCAAGACTCTGCGTAACACATCTGCTGAGAATACAAGGGGCTGTCCCGCTAGTCTGGTCCTTAATACAGTCGGTGTAACTGTACAATCGACCTGCAAGTGATCCCAAAATTCCCGAACATACGGCAGTACTATCTGAACGTTGTGCGAAAGGGCATAAGAAACCCTTGAAGCGGCCAAAAAATCCACCATCTGGCGGAATGCCTGAGCTTTAGGCAGCTCACGGTCTGGAGAAATGACCATATAATGCTTTTGGACAAACACTCTATCAGCCATATCTGCACACTAAAGTATATAATATATCAGAATGATCAAAATAAACATAAACTTGTTTAAATTCAAATTTGATTTATTTTGGACTTGTGTAAGTTCAAAATCCAACCCATATGAATTTCTATAAGTTTGATTTAAAATTTTGTAAAATATTTCGATTTTAATGGTAAATTCGAATGACATATTTGAAACAACCCTCATTCGAGTTTAGTGACAAACTCGAAGCCATGAACAAACTCGAAATGTCGGTATGTTAAAAACAAAACTCCAAGATTTAAACCATTTTAGACTTAGAAAATTACATCCATTAGTCCTAATAGGTTCTAATCAAAGATATTTGTCACTTATTTGAAGTTTCACCGGTTCAAACTTTGTTATTTTGAATTACAAAGTTCACACCATTAAAACCTCAAAATGAGTCGATTTTGGCACAACTTGAGTCTAAAAAGACCCTAAATCTTGTACAATGATGTTGATTATACCTAGATTTGGTAGTATTCTCGAACACAAACGGACAAAAACTCGACAAATAGTCAAAAACTCGAAACGACAAAGTCGAAGCAATAAAGTCGAAATCGCTGTTGATAAACTCGAAGCACTAAATTCGAATGTAGGTGAATAATGAATGTTCACTGTTGACCTATTTATACCAACCACCTTCGAGTTTGCTTCCAAATTCAAATTTAGTGTCAAATTCGAATATACATTCGATTTTGGCTTAAACTCGAATTTAACTTGAAATTGAAAATTTTGAAAATCTTTGAATTAAATTCAACTTTTCCAACTTTTTCGTGTAACGGAATAAACTATGCAAAATCATTTACCCTAAGCACAAGATTTTCACGCAGTGTTTATTTTAGTCAACTTAGAATGCATCCTCAGTAACTTTGACATTTTTACTAAATAAAATTAAAAATTAAAAATAATAATGAAGTAAAAAATAAAAAAAGATAAATAAAATTAATAAAATAAAGTAAATTTAAAATTTTGAACAAAATATTTAAACTTAGACTAATCTACATTAATTTTAAAATTTACAACTTATACTTAACACGAACAGAATATTTTTGGTGAGTATAGTCAAAGAAAGGTTCAATCAGATAGCGGTGTCAAATATGCACTTTCAGTATTCAAACTTTCACACTTAGGAATTTTTTATTCCTTTTTATTGTTTGTCGTGACACACATTTCTAGCCGATTGTTGGTATTATTTTCCCTTTAAACATGTTACACTTCGGAATATCCATTGGCCTTTTTATTTTTCAAGAAATTACCCTACATGACTCACACTTAGACATACTTTTATGATTAAGGCATACACACAATGATTATAACTTTTTGGTATTGCAAACTTTCTTTAAAAGGCAAACATCGGACACAGGTCTGTATTTACATACAACAAAGTGTCTTAGTTTGTCTTAAGGTTTATTTTTTAAAGCTAGCAAGACAGCGGTGACAGGTCTGTACCAACGTACAACAAATCGACTTATCTTGCTAACTCGAGTCAAACCAGAGGCAACAGGTCTGTACTTACGTACAACAGAGTTAGTTGTTTTAACTCTTAACTCAGTATGAATTTTCTATTCTTTCCATTTCTTTAAGATGTATCTGATGTTGCGATACATCCCCAGAAAGTTTGCATACCTCATTTAGAATCAATGTCTGTATGTCTCTAACATAAAAATTAAGACCTTGGTCATACATCTAAGTTAGTGACACGTATGACTTTTTCTTGAATATTTTATTAGCCTTGAGACTCCCTATATGTATTATGCCTACCAACATATCAAACTAGATAATGTATAACACTTAGAATTTTAGGTGCATTATGTGTGAAAGCTTAACACTTAGAGATTGTAAAGACTGTGCTAATTTTCGTCACTTTGAACCTATGCATCTAAGACTTAACTCATTTTCTAATATTCTTTTTTTTTTTTTGAACTTTTTATGTTTTTCTCTCTTATTTCTTTTGTTTTTCATAAATAAGAGTAAGAAAATAAAATAACTTACTATAAAAGGAAATTATTCTAAGCTACTAAACTTACTATAAAAAGAAAGAAAATTTACCGCTATAAAAGGAAATAAAATCTATTAAGGTCAATTTACTCTGGATTTCGCATTCGTTTAGTTGAATTAAATACTCAAAACGTGACTTATCAAAAGCTTTGGTAAATAAATCAGCATTATCATCATCCGTTGCCACTTTTACCAGCTTATTTAAATTTTTTCAGCACAATCACGTATAAAGTGGTGTCTTAAGTCTTTGTGCTTGGTTTTATTGTGTTTAACTGTATTATTTGTTATTGCAATTCTTGACTGGTTATCTATCCTACTAGGAGTATGAGTATAAGTCAAACCGTCATCCTGCAAATTGTTGTTGTATCCACAAAACCTGTGAACAGCAACTACCAGCAGCAACATATTCAGCCTCGCACGTTGACACGGCTACCGAAGTCTGTTTCTTGCATTGCCAGGAAACGAGCCTCCCTCCTAGGAACTGACAACCTCCAGTTGTTGAATTGCGAGTGAAGCTACATCCACCATAGTCAGAATCCGTGAACACCTCCAATTCCAGATCGCCCTCCGAGTGATACCAAAGTCCCAGCTTCGCTTTCGACTTGAGGTATCGGAGAATCCGCTTCACAGCTTTCATATGCATCTCTTTCGGATTAGCTTGAAACCTAGCACAAATACATACAGCAAACATTATATCAGGTCTAGAAGCAGTTAAATACATAAGTGACCAAATCATGGCCCGATATAACATCGGATCCACATCGGTATCACTTTCTGTACCCGGTCCGAGATTGTGATTCACTTGAACCGGCGTGCTAAAATGAGCTGTCAGCTTGGTTCCTTCCATCCCGAAACGCTCTAAGATGTCGTAGACATACTTCATCTGATGATTAAACATGCCCTCCTTTCTCTGTTCGACTTGCAAACCCATAAATAAGTTTAACTCACCCATCACACTCATCTCAAACTTTGACTTCATCACCTTTTCAAAATCTGTGCACATCTGCTCGTCTGATGATCTAAAGATGATATCATCGACGTACACTTGTACCAAGATGAAATGTTCACCTTTTCACTTAACGAACAGCATACTATCTTTCTCCCTCTTTCAAACCCGTTGTTTAAAAGATGGTTAGATAAAGTCTCGTACCACGCCCTCGGTGCTTGATGTAATCCATACAAAGCCTTATCTAACCGATATACTCTGTCTGGATATTTTGGATCTGTAAACCCAGGCGGTTGTTCCACATAAACCAGTTCCTTCACTTTCTCATAAAGGAAAGCACTCTTAACATCTAGCTGATAGACTTTAAAACCCTTGAAGGAAGCAAAAGCCAGAAACAAACGAATTGCTTCCAACCTTGCCACTGGCGCGAACAATTCATTGTAATCGATTCCTTCCTCTTGTTTGAAACCCTTTACCACCAGTCTTGCTTTGTTGCGAGTGACTATACCCCGATCATCTCTTTTGCACTTAAAAACCCATTTGGTTCCTATTGCTATTTCTCCTCAAGGTAACGGAACTAACTCCCACACTTCTAGTTTCCTAAACTATGATAGTTCTTCCTGTATCGCTTCAACCCAAGAGTTGTCTTTTAGTGCCATTTGCACATTTTTCGGCTCTACTTGCGAGATGAAACATGAGTAGAGGCAAGTATGAAAGGCCTCGGAGTCATTCATCATCGACAACAACACTATGTTGTTATTCAAACGACTCCTAGTCCTCACACCAGCATTAGGATTTCCTATGATACTATCAATAGGATGATTCTTATTAATCCTAGATGTTTCTATCTCGTCAACTCTAAGATTGTCTCCCAAATTTGATCCTAGCTCTCCAAAAGGGGGTACGACTTCAGACTCCACATTTTCTTCCTCATGGACACTGTCTTCAGAATTAGATTTTGTTGTCTGATTTTCGACTGTAGGCACTTCAGAATCATTTTGTTCCGGAGATCTATCTTCAGTGGATGCAGGCTCGGATGTTGATGGAACGTTGGTCCTCGGAAAACTTTGACCCTCGTCATTCAAGTTTAATGACGACAAGTCCTGTTCGATTGTACCTGCATTTCCATCCAAAGGAATGTTAAATGACTCAAACAATTTGTCATAATCAAATATCCATTCCGGACCAGTTTGGGGTTCATGTGTATAACTTGTGACTTCAATGTTATACACAATCTCTACTGTACCATTTGATTTATTAAAACCCTTTTATTTGGTGAATTAGGCACATAACCTAGGAAATAACCTTCGTCAGCCTTTTCACCATTTTTTGGTTGATGTTTTGTTTTCATTAAAGTACATGGTACCCCAAAAGGTTCGAAGCCAGTTAAATTTGGTGGCCTTTTATTCAAAACTTCATAACAGGTTTTGTTCAATGATTTGACAGTAAGGACCCGGTTTAAAACATGCCATGCGGTATTCACTGCCTCCCCCCAAAACATGGTAGGAAGCTTTGAATCCGAAAGCATGGTCCTTGTTGACTCAATCAATGTCTTGATTTTCCGTTCGGCCACCCCATTTTGCTGTGGCTCATAAGGTGCACTAAATTGATGCACTATGCCATTTGATAGGCAATATACACCAATAACAGTGTTTTTAAATTCTATTCCGTTATCACTTCTAATTCGTTTAACCCTCGTTCCGTAAGAATTTCCCACTTGGTCTTAGAACCCGATGAGCTTGGCAGTCGTCTCGTCCTTTGTACCTAAAAAGAAAACCCAAGAAAAACGTGAGTAATCGTCAGTAATAACTAAACAGTACCAACTACCACCTATACTCCTTTTCTTGATTGGGCCGAAGAGGTCCATATGCAACAAATCGAATGTGGCAGCGATTGAGTTCTGAGTCTTGGACTTGTGTGCTTTCTTGTGTTGTTTTCCCTTCTTGCACGACAGACACTTGTCCTCGAACTGAAAACTCTTCATGGGAACACCTAGCACCAATCCATTTTTCGTAATGTAGTTCATTTTCCTTAGGTGCAAGTGTGCAATGCGTCTATGCCGTAAAACCGACTCAGTCTCTGAAGCTTTAGATAGCAGAAAAATTGGTCCCATCGAAGATTCCGGCTTGTTCATGTCGAGCATGTACAGGTCATTCTTCCTTGGAGCCCTCATCAGTATCCACTCTTCAGGTACTTTAAAACCCGGTTTCAGCACTCGCGCCTCAGTATCAGTGAAAAGTACTGATTTCTTCTTATCACAGATTTGAGATACACTAATGAGATTGTGAACCAGTTTATCAACGTGATAAACTTGATCCAATTTGATAGTCCCATTAGTGACCACTCCATTACCAGTGATATTCCCTCCTTTATTGCCAACGAATGATACAAAGCCCCGATTCCCTCCCTTGAAGTCTGCGAGTAGACTTCTTTCCCCTGTCATGTGCCTGGAGCAACCACTATCGACGAACCATTTGTTATTTGGACCTGTAGTTATCTCCTGCACATGAAAGAAAATAGGTTAGTTATCACGGGGAACCCAAGCCATAACTGACTTGGTAATATCATTCTCGTCCACATACTTAAACTCTTTCAAATAACCATCTCTCCGTTGAGGTGACTTGGGTTTTTGAATTTGAGTCTGTTGTGGTGCAGAGTGATTTAAGTTCACTCTTGGCCTTTGAGTAGGCATTTGTTGTGGAGCTCTTGCATAATTTCGAATATAATGCATTTCCGACTGATATCCCTGAGCTCTACCTGGTGTTTGATGTCTTACAGGGGTATGTGACCTAACCGGAGTGTAAGCTCTGCTAGGTGTGGTACTCCTATAATTCTGTTGCGGTCCTGACCTAGATTGATTAATGACTCGATTTGGTGAATTAGTCCTAATCACTTCTTTCGGTCGACCTGACACAGGTGTTTGTTTCACAGCAGATTTAGGTGCGGCTTGCACAGTTTTCTCGGTATGTTGAGAACTACTAGTGCTCGCTACACTTGGTGAAGGCTTATGTTGTTCCGGCTTTTCAGGTTTAGGTGTATTATCTACTTTCCTATGTGGACAGCTAGACGCAACATGTCCCCTTTCGTGACATCTAAAGCAAGACATTTTGTCAATTGACTTTTTATGAGTGCCCTTTGACTTGGGTGTCTCACTAGTGTCTGGTTCTTTTGTTTCAACTATAGCGACTGGTTCCTCCTCCTGATCATTAAAGTCAATTTTGTGTTGTCCTACAGGTTTATCACTAGAGGATGACACAAATTTAACCTTCTTAATCTTGATGTTATTAGCAGTCACCTTAGTTTCATTTTCCTTAGCGATTTCAGACACTGGTTCCGGTATTGCCTCTGATTCAACTGATTTTTCAGTTTTCTCCTGAGGTTGAGGTACATAGTTATTGTTAAAAGGTGGAGGACTCTCATGATACCCTAGACCTACAGGCTTCTTAGACTCACGCTGTGCATCTAAGATTTTCCCTAGGTTGAGCGATGAGTTCCTAAACTTTTCAAGTCTACTGTTGACCTCAGCTACCTTTACCTTAGACTCTGCTAGCTCTACTTGTTTGGATTTAAGCTCCTTGGTTAATTCCTTAACATGTTCATACATCAGTTCTAACCTAACACATTGTTCGCTCAGTTTTTCCTTTAGATTTATGACAATTTGTGCATCGACTTTAAGCTTATCCCTAAGATCTTCCTTTATGTCTACTAAGCTAGCATTGTCTGATTTTAATGATTCATTCTGAGCAGATATTGTTTGATGTGATTCAAGTACTAAATTTAACCTATCGTTAGACGTAGTACATAAAACACATAAATCATTGAAAAGAGAAAAGTTAAGAGTTACCTTGGCATGATCTGATTCCACGTTGGCCATCTGTGCGGCGAACTCAAGAATCGTCTGATCGTCCGACTTTTCTACCCACATCGGACTGCTTTCATTCTGACTGCTGTCCCCTGTAGTCTCTTCTGCTCCATCACTTCCAGTCTCGGTCACTTCAGCCATAAAGGCTCTAGCATTCGATTCTGGATGTGTACTCCAGTCATAAGTTCCATCAAGCTGTTTGTCTGATGTTACATTGGATAACGGACCAGCTATATTCGCCTGACTGGTTGAACTACTCGGTAGATATCGCCCTTGCGATTGATTCTGATACTGTCCTTGGTAGTTCTCTACTTTAGATCTCTAACACTCTCTAGCGAAGTGTCCTAACCCTGACAGTTGTAACACTTAACCTTGGACTTATCAAATCCAATCTTATTGTTACTAACGTTTAGGTTTCCACCCGTCCTTTTGATGAACCTTTTAACTCTTTGAGTTACCATGGCCAGTTGCCATTGCAGATCCATCTCTTCCAGATCATCAGGATCTACCTCATCGTAATCCTCTTCCCAAAGCGCAGGATCGTTGATTTTTCCCTGAACGCAATTGCCGTAAGCGTCCACAAAGGAAGCCAACAGATTCAGATGGTCTTTTGCAGATTTAGCTCTCATAGGCATCTTTGAATATCCTTGAGAAGTAGATGTCGAGGTAGCCTGATGCTGCTTTTCTTCTGGTCTAGCAAAACCTAAGAAAGCTCTACTTACTGAGTCTTCTGATTCAGCCGGTGTCGATGTCTCTCCCGAGAAGAATGCTGTAGCGGTCTTCAATTCAGTTGCCACTGAAGGTTTTGATTTCCCAAAGAACATAGCAGGATCTTGAACTTGGTCATAATCTGTTTCCTTTTTCAGCAACTCAAAGTGATATGCCATCAGCGTTCCGATAACACTGTCTAGAGTAAGAGTATTGAATTTACCTTCATCATGCTTTATCAATGCCACATACATTTCCCATTTGACAGGCAAAGAATCTAGAATCTTGTTAATTTTCTCTGTTTCACTATATTCCACATCATGGCTGTCTAACTCAGTTAGCAAATGATAGAATCGTGTAATAGTCTCATCCAGCTTTTCGTTCTTCAAGGCTTTGAAGATCGCGAACTGCTGCTTGAGCATTTCCATTCGATTCTTTCTGACCCTCGGGTTACCTTCACACCGTTTCTCTAACGCATCCCACAGCTCTTTTGCTATCTTCTGATAAAAGAAAGCGTGTAAGATCTCCTGAGGTAACGCCATTCTAATGATAGTGATTGCACGGTTCTCTGCTTCATACAGCTTTTTATCGTCATCCTTCATCTTTGAATAAGGCACAACCTTTTGTCGTCCTTCAACCTCAGCTGTAGGTGGAATGTATCCTTCATCGATACAAAGCCACATTCGCATATCATTAAACCTCGTGAAGTCGGCAAACCTATCCTTCCACCAGTAAATAATCCTCAATTTTCATTAAATTCGGTGGTGAATTCGCCTTTCCAACCTCGTGATCCATCTCCATAAACCTCTGCAGACTTGTCATTGTTTCAAATATATTTGAATTCAAACTTAATTAATTTAATTCGAAATTAATTTAAATTAATTCTTTAGAATTTAGGTAAATTCGAATCTAATTAAATTTAAACCTGTTTGAAATTAAATTCGAATATAAGTTTGAAATATAGCTAAAATCGAAATTAATCACAAAGTCGAAGGTCCACTAAATTCGAAACCCCAATTAAAGTCGAAGATCCAAATTCGATTTTAGTGTGAAATCGAAATCTAAGCAAATTCGAATTGGCCAAACTCGAATCAAACCCTAAGGAACCTCGGAAGGAGCTTATTTTGGACAAACTCGAAAATTGAGAAAACCCTAATACCCCCTTACTAAACTCGAGCGCCGCAAATTCGAAAAACGGCTAATACTTCGAGTTTTTCAAGTTTTGCAGATTAAACCAATATTTTTACAAGAAAAAATACTGATTTTGATAAAAAACTTGAACTACAACAAAGTATTTCCCGAAATCTGATTTGATAAGCTCGAAAAACCTCCAAAATCGTGATATTATCCGTCCAAAACGTCAAGAAACCTAGTACGTATCTTATGAACACGAAGAACACCAAGAACACCCCAAAGGCTCTGATACCACTTGTAAGGTCTTGACTCTACGGATTTATCTTGACGCGACACCGTCCAACGAGTGCGGAATCTTCGTTAGCGGCTTGCCGGTAAGATCACACTCACGGGAACACGGAGACTACCACAGTGTTATACGAACGACCATGAACGTACCTACACGATGATTCTCTCCGAAAACACTCTCAGAATGCTAGTAAACTCGAGATCGCCTTTGCTTAATTACGCTCTAAAATTCTGCAAAGTCTGATAATTATTCGAGTTAATCCTTAATTATACTGACAGATTCGAGTTTGTCTAGGACAAATTCGAATCAGGCCCAAGGCCCATTCAAATTTGTCGTCATGACAACTTCGAATTTACCTTCATGATAAATTCGAATTTACTCTAAATTCGAATTTCACATGTCAAACTTCTATTTGAACCTATGTTTTAACCTATGTTTGAATTTAGCTTTGAACTTTATGTTTGAACTTCTCGTAATACATTACACTAAGTTCAAACATACAATCCATCAATATCAAACACACATAAACAGATATATCAAACACTAGTCAATATTCATTACCAAGTTACTTGAGTTACACAAAATGCTAACAAAACTTAGACTGCTATCGTCACCCAGAGTGTACTATCAATATTCCAAAGTGTAACATGTTCAAGGGGAAAATAATACCAACAATCGCCAAGAGATGTATGTCACGACAAACAATCAAGGAATAAAAAATTCCTAAGTGTGAGAGTGTAATACTAAAAGTGTGTATTTGACACTGCTAACTGATTGAACCTTTCTTTGACTTTCTCGCCAAAAGTATTCTGTTAGTATAGGATGTAAATTTTAAAAGTACTTTACAGTAGTTTAAGATTAAATTTTATTCAAAATCTTATTTTATTTTATTTTATTTTATTTTTCTTTTTAGGAATAAGGTCAAAGTTACTAAGGATGCATTTTTAGTTGAATAAATATACATTGCATGAAAATTTATCGCTTTGTGTGAATAATTTTGCAGAGTTTGTTTCGTTGCACGAAAAAGTTGAAAGTTGGAAAAGTTTGAATAAATTGTATTTTATTCGAAGATTTTCAAAATTTTCAATTTTGTTCGAATTTAAGACAAACTCGAATTAACTTTCGAATCTGTTAGTAAATTCGAATTTAATGCAAGTTCGAAAGTGGTTAGTATATAAAGGTCAACAGTGACCCATTAATGTCACCTACTTTCGATTTTGTTAATTTGAACTTGCATACCGGCGATTTCGAACTTGTTCTCGAGTTTACCGATTTCGAGTTTTCCAATATTTCTCGAACTTTTGTTCCTTTGGGTTCGATTCTACCACATAATCTAGGTATAAACATTAGTATTATACAAGATTTAGGTAGCCTAGGACTCATTTTATTGCAAAAAATCGACCAATCTTGAAGTTTTTGGGGTTTAAACTTTGTGATTCAAAATCACAAGTTTTAACCGGTGAAACTTCAAATAAAGGTCATATATCTTCGATTAGGACCTAATAGGACTAGATGATACAAATTTCTAAGTCAAATGGGGTTTAAATCATGGATTTGTGTTCAAAAGTGACTGAATTCGAACATGTTAATCACTGTAGAAATTTGAATTTAATCAAGTTTCTTTTGTAAGTTCAAAATAAAACAAATTTGAATGTGTTGGATTTTGGACTTATGTAAGTTCAAAATAAAACAATCTTGAATTTAATCAAGTTTCTTTTTTATTTTTCACCTCTAATATATGTTATTGTTTAATGTGCAGATATGGGTGAAAGAGCATTTTTTTCGAAAGCATAATATGGTAATATCCCCAGACAGAGAGCTTCCCGAAGCTCAGGCCTTTCGGCAGATGGTGGAGTTTTTGGCACACTCCAGGGTCTCGTATGCACTATCCCATTATGTGCAGATAATATTGTCATATGTTAGGCAATTCTGGGAGCATTTAAAGGTTGATTGTACGGTGACGCCGACAGTTTTAAGGACAAGGGTTGGCGGGCAGCCAATAGTGTTTTCTACTGACATCCTGCGTCAGATTTTGCAACGCGGGACTATAGAATAAGAGGCAGGGCCAATCGATTTCACGTTGAACATTAGGCAAGCGGCCTTTTTGCGCATGGGTTATGGACTCGATATTGCTAAAGATTCTTACATGAAGAGTGGATTGATAGGCCAGTGGAGGTACTTGGCACATGTTATTATGGTGTGCTTCGCACCTGAAAAGGCGGGTTTTGACTATATAGTATCCAAGATGCAGTCGGCCATGATCGCCTTGGTTTATAATAAGAGTTTTAGCTATTTAGAGATGTTCTTTGTGGAGTTCATGCATCAGATCACTGCTCCAGCGTGGGAAAGATTTTTTATGTATCCGCGATTTGTCATGATGTTGATTCGTCAATTTTTGCCTATTCTGCCACAGCTTCCAGATATTCAAAGTGTGGCCGTTATCGATAAACGCATTTTTTCTGACTGTCAATCACACAACGCCCGGAGGGCTGAGCAGATCAGACCACTAGATGCACCTCTCTTTGGTGCAGTGGTAGATCCAGAATTTGTGGCCCCAGATGGGGAGAACTGGGTTGGGGAAGGGCCTCAGCCGCAGCCAGTACAGCAACAGCAACAACAGCCTCAGCAACAACAAAGACCTCCATCGCAACCTCGCAGGAGGCAAAGAGCTCAGGAAACACCAATTCAGGCTACAAGGCCAAGCTCAAGCAGAGTTCAAAAGCCATCGGCAGCAAGTCCATCTTCGGACACTGCGGGCCCTTCAGGCGTGGCCCCAGAAGTTGATCCTCGAGTAGAGACTCTAGAGGAAATTTGGGCACATGGTTCTCAGGCCCAAGAAGATATTACCGCTGAGCTAATTGATTTCGTCTTGGAGCCTCCAGCTGATTATGATGATCTTATGAGAGACATTGATGAATATCAACCTCCCGAGGATGAGGAAATGGAATTTGAGATCCAGGATCAAAGAGAAGCTGAGGTAGAGGGTCAAGTAATGACCACATCAGAATCAGTGTCTGAAGAAGCTGAAGAGGTAGAAGTTGAAGAAGTAGCAGTAGAAACAGTTGTTCCATCTGTTCGAATAGGAAGATACGGATTAAGAATCGTGTTCAGTGAAGGAGAGGAATAAAAGAGAGTGCCTAGAGAATCAGATGATGATGATTCTGATTATGAAGCAGAAGATCCTACTCCTCTCGTGCCAAAGCAAAGGGCGAAAAGGCACAAATTCATGCAGGGAGCTTCATCCGATTCTGATCCAGAGCCTGATATTCCTGCTGTTCAACCATCAATCACACCATCACCAATTACATCCGTTCCATCCACATCGTCCACATTCACTGAAAACCAGCGATTCACAGAGCTAAGGAGCAAAGTAGATTTCCAGACAGTCCAAATCTTCCAGCTTACCAAAGCAGTTAATGACCTTCAAGCGCATAACGCCAGACTTGATCAGGAGAAAGCAGCACTGAAAACAACTGTTACTGATCAAGCATCTGAGATTAAGTCAATGAAGTCCCTCCTGGAGCAGTTACTGAAAAATCTTCAAGCTCAGGGGGAGACAAGCTGCAAAGAAGCTGAAGCGATAAGGGGAGAAGATGATGATGTGTTAGGCACAAAAAGGCCTCAGTCAAACCTGTTCTACATCTGAGGGGGAGATTTATAATCAAACATGTTGATGCATTTGAAGGTTGAATTTAAGGCCTGTTATATGCCTTATTGAAACCTGAAAATGATTTGCAATATCAGTCTAAAGTTGTTCTATATGTTGCATGTGTTGCAACTAAGACAGTTTGTCCAAGCTGCTCTGTCTGCTGAACAGGCTGGACATAAACTGTCTACGCTGCTCTACACTGTTGAGCAGCTTGGGAAATTTTAAAGTGTTCTGTACTTTGTGAACAGAACCTGTTCTTTGTGAACAGGCTAAACACTTTATGGAGTATGTTTCCAAGTCATCATGTATTGTTTTTGACTACAAGATCAGTTAACAAAGTCGAAGACAAAGTGGAAAACAGAACTGCTCAGCCTGCCCAAGCTGTTCTGTAACATGAAGACAAAAGGTTATTTTAAAAAGGGTGACAGACCTTTTTCTTATATCAAAATAGGCCTTTAAAAGGAAGAAAGACGCAAAATTGACATTCCTAAATTTGTTAATGGCAATGCAACAGTAGACAAAGTAAAAAGACAAAAGTTCTGCACCTGTGAAGACAAGTCTGCTTTTCAGAAAAGTGCAGAAAAGGTTATGTTGTCTTTTCAACAAGACTTCTCCTTTTTCATTCCGTCCAATGAATATGTTTCTCTTAGACCCTCTGAGTGGGTATAAAAGGAAGCTTCTAAGGACAGAAAGAAGTGTGAAGAAAGCTAAGTGCTGAAACCAAGAGTGAACGTGCAAGTGTGATTTTCATTCATGCAAGCCTTCTGTCTAAATCAGTATCTGTGTGTCTAAGCTGTTTTACATAAGCTGTTCCCTTAAGTCTTGTAAACACAGTGAGTGCTTCTTAGTGAGTGTATTCATTGTATACTAGTTTGAGTTCGTCTTAGACTAGTGAACATACTGTTGTATCTGTCATCTCAGCTTGAACTATTCCGCATTCAAGCTTGTTTGTAATTAACAAATTGTTGATAATACATACAAACATTGAGAAAATAGTGTGTAGTTTTTAAATAGCTGTATTCACACTTCTCGTAAGCTTAAAGCTATATACTTTGGGACCTATCGGGACCTACAACTGGTATCAGAGCAGTTTAGAGTGTGTGTCATTCTAGATCTCCTCATTCTCCCAAGTTTCATGGACAACAGTGCTGCAAATTCTTCTTCTAATGGACAATGGCTCTATTGGGCAAACCTCAAAATTTAATCAATCAAAACTTTCCTGGTTGGAGTGCCAGAATGATGCTCTATTTAGAGAAATCTGGGAAATGTACAACTGCCAGAGATAGTGATGGAGGGTCCCTATGTGCCAACCTCTGTTACTACCATAACTCCAGCGGTTGAAGGAGCTGCTCCTGAAATCAGGACCTTTGAGAAAGCTAAAGCTCAATAGTCTGATGAAGACAAGAGACTGGTGGCTCTGGATGCAAAGGCCAGAAACAATCTGGTCATTTCTCTTCCTGATGATGTGTTCAAACAGGTTGAGAAAATGAAAACAGCAAAAGAAATGTGGGATACTTTGTGTACTGTCTATGATGGACCCACAATCACACTGGACAACAGGATCAACAATCTTATTAGACAGTATGAACTTTTCTTTGCTAAACCAAAGGAGACCCTCACTGAAACCTACACCAGGTTTACTGCTTTAGTGAATGATCTCAAAGCTGTTGGGATCACTAAGGACAGTCTCACCCTGGTGAATAAATTTCTGGACATTCTAGCTGAAGAGTGGAATTACTTCTCAATAATTCTAAGGAACTCAGGTACTATCAGAAGTATGGATCTAGTCAATCTGTATGGATCCTTACTGAATGATGAACAATCAAGGCAACAACAGAGAAATGCCTTGGAAATGTCCAAAAGAGGTGCAGCCTTTGTGGCTAATGTGAGACAGCCTGTAAATCAGGTGAGTGATGTGTTCACTCAACCTGATCAACAGGATGATGACAAGGAGGAAGTGTCAGATGAAGAAGATACTGCAGATCTTGCTGAACAAGATGATGAGCAAATGATAGTTATGCTTGTCAAAAGGTTCAACAAGAAAAGGTTTGGAAGAAACATGCTGCAAGGAAATTCAGGTGCTGGCAAAAAGAAGGCATTTGATAAATCCAAGGCTGAGTGTTTCAAATGTGGCAAAACTGGTCATATAGCTGCTGACTGTGTGTCAAAAGTTGTTGGTCAGTCATCCAAACCATACAAGACAAACAAGGATGATGGTTATAGGGTTAAGTACCTTATGGCCATGGCTAAGCTGAGGAAGTTGGAAAACTCAGTGGGTTCCAACCGCCAAAAGGGACTTATGGCAGAGACTTGTGATTGGGAGGAATCTGATTCATCGTCTGATGAAGAAGACAATCAATGTCTGATGGCCAACACTGATGTCCCATCAACAAGCAGTTTCAAACAGGATATGGCTGAAGCTGAAGCTTTCAGCAGCTTAGAGAACTGGAATCCTACTATGATGTATAAGGTACAAAATTTTATGGCTTACAGTTCTGAAGAAAAAGTTAAAATGTTTGAATATATGCTTGTTGATCTAAAAGCTGCTGTTGAGAAGCATGATGCATTACTATCTGAAATCTCTAAGCTTAAAACTGATCTTAAAACTAAATCTAGTAAACTGGACAGTTTCCATAAGTTGGAAACTGAGCTTGATGAATTAAAACACATCAACTCTATTTTACTGGAAGAAAAGAGAGAAACAGATATAAAGCATGCTAAGCTTCAAAATATAGTTGACTCTTGGTGCCAATCTGCACAAAAAGTCAGCCATTGTATAAGTCAACAGATTCCTACACAAATCCAAGCCTATCTTGGAGGGGATCTTGACACAGCAGCTTCCATTGTTGAGATGATCAATGCAGTCTGAAAGAACGATTTATCCACTCTTGGTGAACTTCCAAACACATTCATCAAAATGTGAATGGTAAGTAATCTCAACACAATAGGTTTTTCAGGCCGTCAAAAAACTGAAGCTGGTGTAATTCAGTTCTAAACGCTTGACTATTGGAATTTGTTCTCCATCAATCAGCCTTCAAGTGCTCTGACTGGTTCACACAGCAAAGAAAGTTTTCCTGACAAACATGTTCAAATGTGAGTTGTTGGATACAAACCTTTGTGACAAAACAGGATCTGAGTTCCAAGCTGATGGTAAAAAGCGTTGTCTTAATCCTTTGATGACTAAACACTTGAAAACAAGTTTTCAAAAAAGTAAGCAGCCTTTTACAACAAGGGTAAGTTCTCTGTTGAACACAAACTGCTGTGATTTCAAATCCAAAAGAAGTTTTCACATCATTAGTGGTAAAACGGTGGTCTTAAATAGAATTAAGCTTTCAAACAGACACCGTGAATATGCTGCTAGGCCGCATAAATCACAATTCAGTAGGGGCAAATGCAAAGCAATTGCTCAAACGAGATTAAGTGGCATACGTTCCCAAAAACCTGTGGAAGCTCCAAAGCCAATCAAGCTCCCTGTCTTTGACCTTCTGTCGTCTAAAAAGAGAAACGAAGAGGCAGCCAAACCTTAGCTTGTTGTGGTTGAACTATCCACTCAAGCTTTGTTGATTTCAACAAAAAAGTAAATAAAACTTCTAAACCTAAAACTGTGCCTGGAATAAGAATCCACAAAATGTACCTCAGAATGTGTTACTGAAGATTCTATCTTACAAAATATATCCCTAATAAAGTAGAAAATGTTACAAATGTGGGAAGAAGACACATCGCCAAGGATTGTCCTGTAATCTGGGACAGAGGCCTGTTTGACTCTGCTGTTTCCACACAGCTGTTACAAGCAGTGTTGGAAAATGTCACAGTCCACTGAAAGTGGTATCTCAACGCTGATACCATTCAACTAGGGAATATTAGTGTGGATATCAAGTCCATAACAAATGTTGATGAAGTAGGAGAAACCATCTCTGTGAACTGAGTTCCCCTAAACATGACTAATAATTTCTCTATCACTCTGCAGGGAAAAACAACATTCCCAGGTTTGGTACTTGGACAGTGGTGGCTCAGGCACATGACAGGTTGTAAAGAATTGTGAGTGAACTCAGGCCTGAAAATGAAGAAAAAAAGGGCCTTAAACGTCACCTGTTGGTGACAAATTTACAGGGATCCACTGAAGTAGATATGAACTCTTAAAGCTGGATTTGCTGTAGTGTTTCAAAAGAGTAGCATGTGAGTGGGGCTGAAGCCATACCCACCACCCCCCTTGTCAGCATAAGTACTAACTGGTAATGCTGGCCTACAACTTTGAGAGCACTTGAATTCTATGGCTACATATTGGATTCCCAAGGCAAAGTTGTGCTATTGTGGCTCAACAGTTAAAGTATAAGAAAGGATGTATAATTTGTGGATTTGCATTCTGCTGACCCCACAACTGATACCTGTTTTCTCCACAACAAGACAAATGCTGATCTAAACTTGCTATTTCTGGCACAGAAGGAGATGTCCTACATCTGCACTTCAAGACACATTCAACAAATCTGTAAGAAAAGAGTTGTGGACAGGTTTGCCTTCTATTACCTTTGCTAAGGCTATAATCTGACAAAAGGCTTGATGAGAAAGGACAAGCTAGAGAAGAGGGTGAATAGAGGAAAGAGTAAAAACCATCCTTTTAAATCCAAACATAATTTCTCATTGATACTCCCACTCTTCTTTTAATCGCATATGGACTTGTTTTTGGAGCCTTTGTTAAATGTCCCAATTCTAGGTGGGGAAGAATGATACACTCTGTATAGGTGATGAGTTCTCCACGGTACCCGGGTATCTTTCTATAAAGAGCCAAAGATTGTAGTGAGGCTGTCTAGTAGATTTTGGATTGGCAAAACGATGGAATGCTGACTCTGCCCACGTAAAGCTAGCTTTTACTTATCGACGTGATCATGGTACTGGTTCAGAAACAGTACTCTTGAAGATTCATGTGATCGAGAAGGAATCACTCAAAACTTTTCAGTCAGGTATAGAACTCCTCACATAAAATGGAGTTGCTGTGACATGAAAGGACGAAACCAGAACTCTCATTGAAGCTGCCAGAAACCATGCGTGTGCATCAGTTACCCTCTCTCATCATTTTGGGCATGAAGCTCCCCCCCTTCCGTGACACTGCCTGCTTCACCCAAAACAAAAAACAGATCCTTAGTGGTTGACAACGAGTTCAACAAGACTCCCTCTGAGCTTGCTTCTTAAATGCGTGAGGAAGACCAAAGTACAGTTATCTTACAATGTTTTTGGATTTGTCCCTGTTCATTCTCGAATATTCAGAGGGCACCAGCATGTCAATAAGTTGTTGACCAAAATCAGCTGATGAAAGGATGTTGTTGTGGGACTCTGCTCTCTCCAAAAGCCTACAGAAGTATACAAACAAAAAAAGAAACGGTGACAAATAGATGCATCTATGCAAGGTCACCTTTGAAGAGTCCAAGAATGACCCATCCACCACATGTTCAGAATTGTTCCTGAATCCGCTTACGGACGAACTTAACTTGAGATCTGTGCATTTTCAAACAATTGAAGAGGACTTCAAAAGCTTCAACTACACCCAGTGTGGAACCTGTTAATCATGATGGACATGATGATGATTATGTCAATACCACACCTTCCTGTGTGAATACAATGTACTGGACTTAATTACAAACTGCGCATGTCCAGAACCTAGCTATTTTCCAGACTTCCTCTGCGTGATATAGCTTCATATCATCTCTGGTCGAATTGTTAACAGTGAACCGGTTCAAGACAACAGAATACTGTGTACTGAAAATACTCAGCGCCGCTGTTCAACAGGACCCGCTCTGTATAAGAGTGGTATTACAACTATTAGGTGAATCATCATTGATTAAATATTGTATCTTAAGTGATCATTGTTGCACCCCAATGACTCAATATAATTTTGTACATCAAAACAAAGGGATACAAACACGGTGGGTACAGAGTTTTAGACGCTTGATGGAAAAAGTTTTGTTATTGTTCTCTAGTTTTGTTTTCACTAGATGGGCCAAAGAAGGTCTGATGAATGAAGCATTAAAAGATGCAATTGTATCACTGCCCAGCAAGAAGAGCTCAATCAGTTTGATTGAGAATACAATGTATGGAAGCTGTTTTTAGGTCAGGAACAAAAAAAAAAGAGAAAAGAGTTCCCTGCTAACCTATAGGGTTAAAACTATAATTGGCACTAAATGGTGTTTTCAGGAATAAGAGGACATGATGAGCAAGGTCATCATTGTCATTGAAATAAGGCAAGACTGGTTTGCTCAGGGCTACAGGACAGGGAGGATTGCAGGAATTGATTAGATGAAACCATTGCTCTTGTGGCAGTGTAGAAGCAATTCGTTTGTATCGAGTAGCCTACTGGTGGAACCGGTAAGCCAGGATGACAGGAGGAAGGAGGAGGGGCAAGACAAACCCGGGGGGAAAAAGGAGACGGACGGAAGGACAAGGCAGGTCCAACGCGGATCAATCGGGGCCCCCAGGGCCTCGAGGATAGTTCAACATGGGCAATGACAGGGGCAACGGTGGAACAGGAACGGACGTCAAACAGACAGAAGGTCGAAAAAGCGGGAGAGCGGGTCAAGCGACACCGGACCGGCGAAGAGGGGACAAAGCAGGGAAGAAAGCAGGGAAAACAATGAGCCGAAGGGAGCAGGGGCACGCCACTGCTCTGGCAATGGCAATAAGTGGTGTGACAGCACAACACAGGAGTCGCTAATCATCAGGCGGGGGACGGCAAAGCAGACGGAAGACGCACACAATTGTCGGTAGGTGGTCAAGCGCACGATTTGGTGACATGGACAACGGTACAAATAGGTGGTGTAGGGAGCAGACCGACCAACAGGATGCGGGGGGTGCTGAGACATCTGCAGGCACTTGAATGTGAAGAAGGGCGCAATTGAGTGCCAAACGAGCACACTGGGAAATTTGGGCCTATTGCAGCAGGAAAGCTTGTGCAGAAGATTGTCGATCCAATCAGGTTGAGAGAAACAATGTATGCGAAGCTGTCACCAACACCCCCCCCACACCTCCCTTGCTCCTAAAAGGTAAAACGAATAAGGGGAGCCTGGCAAAAAAAGGGGGTCTGCCTCCGGACGGGTGAGCTACCGACGGCTGCAGGGAATAGGCATGAGCCAAACGCGCGTGGCAGGCGTCTATTACAGACCAAAGAGAAAGCAATTGGCGAGGTGGGAATGCGCAAAGCTCAGACCCAAACAGCCAAGGATAGGCAAAGTCGGCACAGACAGGCAGGAAGGAATTGATATCGATGGAAACAACTGCATCCGGTAGCCAGGATAGATAGCATCTGTTATGTATCTAGCCTACGCTGCCAGTGACCATAAGAGCATAAGGTATTCAACAGGGATGTTGAACGAGTGCATTGTGATGGGAAGCTGCAGTTCATCGCATCATGCGCGTCTGTGTAATCAGTATCGTGTGTCTAAGCTTTTACATAAGTGTTCCTCTTAAGTCTTGTAAACACAGTGAGGTGCTTCTAGTGAGGTATCATTGTAACTAGTTTGAGTTTGTCTTAGACTAGTGAACATACTGTGTATCTGTCATCTCAGCTTGAACAGTCCGCATCAAGCTTGTTTGTAATAACAATTGTTGATAATACATACAAACATTGAGAAATAGTGTGTAGTTTTTTTTTTTTTTTTTTGTTTTG
>JAANYP010000700.1:12397-50722 GCA_020465985.1 Centrapalus pauciflorus | reverse complement strand
GTTTTTTTTTTTTTTTTAAATAGCTGTATTCACCCCCCCCCCCTCTACAGCTTAAAGCTATATACTTTGGGAACCTCTCGGGACCTACAATAACGCTATCATATAAAATGGTTAAATGAATCAATAATCAATATATGCGTCAGAGAACACAAATACAAATGTAGATACGTTAATCAAGTACTCATAAGGGTGATTTATATCAATCAAACAACTTTTAGAACTTTATATTGCTTTGGAATTAGTGTTGAGTCTTCATCGTGCTCAAATTCTGTTTACAATCCGTGATTAACCTTTAACTTTATCAAATGGTGCCAAGAAGTTAGTCCAAACTGAAACACCCTTTTCAAACTAGGTGCATGTGACATGCCACTTTGTTAGGCCAGAGAAACTAAGGAACCTTTTTAAGGGTGAGACAACTTTCCCAAACAAGATATGTTTTGGGATAAACCATGTTTAAAAGGTAAAACTATGAAACACGAATTGTATGATGGCTAAAGAGAACAATATCATGTTCCACATTGTGTCTGCATGGGAGATAGATTGTGACATCCCACATCAATGTTCATAAAAACCCAAAATTCATCCAATAGATACATATGCATGCCTTGATGCCAAAGACTATTTGAAATTCCAGAATTAAACCAAGGAAGATACCCCAGTTATGCTCACAAATTTGCAACTAACAATTTCTATCCATCACTTAAGCTTTTACATTCATATAAGGGTAAGAACCCTAACCACATTTCACTTAAAACATACAACTTACCTCATTTTTGCCCTTGAACCACTTAAACAGCAACACAAATCATGAATTTTTTTTAATGGAATTGGGTATTTTTACTCTTGATTTTTTAGATTCTAAAGGTAAGGAAGAATGAGAGTAATCTCCCATAGGTTGAGGATATGCAAATCGAGAAATGAACTTAATTACTTCTCCTTTTTAGTACAAGTCTTCCAAAAGTTCGAGCTTTTGACACTATTGCTTCCCCTCCCTTGACTTGGTTTTAGAATGGGAGAAACACTTTCACAATTGATAATTCAACCCTTGTACTCCATTAATGCACTATATCAAATTTCGATGAAACTTTCATAACACATTGATAATTCTTTATTTAGTCATTAACATTATAAAATCAATCTATTCTATTAAAAGAGTAAATAGATGTCACTTGGCACCTAACTAAAATGCCAATTGAAGTAACATGGAAGCGACACATGTAATAATCTACAATTTCTATTTTAAAATATAATTAAATTAATTTAGAAACTAAAACTTCCGCCTATTATCTTGGAATTTTGTTATAAATTTGAGTCCACAACTTATGTCTTTCACTAGCTTCTTATCTAAGCTTTTTCGAAATATTATAATAAATAATTAAATTGATTTAGAAAAAATTTCTATTTACCAGATTTCTATAATATTTTTTCTTTCTTTGTTATTATTTATTTCTTAGTTATGTATTTTACCTTTAGTTCCATGCTTTATATATTTTCAATAATCTTTTTAACAGTATAATATTACTCTTTTAGTTGTTGTTTCTATTTTTTTTAAATTTATACAAATTAAAAAAATCATATAAGTATCCCGTGTAGTACACGGGTAATAAACTAGTAAAAGTTTAAAAATATATATAAGAAAATAATTACTCTTCATATATATTTAGAAATATATAAAATTAAAAGGTCATAATAAATAATTATATCACATTATATACTTTTGTATAAAAAATAATATTTATATCTTTATGTTTTTATTTATTATATTTTATATATATTAAAAATATACGCGGATAATAAACTAGTAATATAATATAATGCTTAAGATATATAACACCAATACATCAATAATGATGTACATGTAAATTGATTTCATAGCTTTAAAAGATGTCACGAACATTCATAGAATTTTAACAATACTTTTATAAGTTTGATAAGTATTATCAATAAACTTGTGTTTTATATCTTAGTTATGATCCGATCCGATCCAATCTAATGTGCAACCAATCAATAAATTCATTGGGTTAGCTCAATCAAGTTACACCCAGTGATCATCGACTCTTACAATTCCCTTTGGTTGTAAACATTTATAAATATATACTTTTATTTATAATTTATTGTTTTTCTACACTAACAGTGTGTGACAAAACTAGCTTTTAGTTAGAACTTTCTTATTATCTAGAGCAAAATAAAATTTCGTTCTTGTAGTTTAGTAAAAACCATGGATTTGATCTCTAAACTTTATTTATTACACCGGTTGTCCTTTGTTTGAAGTTTTGTTACGATTTTGGTCTTTTGACTATTTGACATTGGTTAATCTTTTAAAAATGATCATTTTGACATTTTACTTATTACACTTTCAGTTTTAAAGTTCTTTATATCTTTTCATATTAGATCCTTATTTAAAATAAAAATTTATCTTGTTTTTTAATTTAATAATTATTTCAAAGTAGTCCATATATTGAGAAGAAAATCATCATTTTTAGAAATTCAAATAAAGTAAAACAATCAAAGGATTAAAACTGTAACAAAATTCAAAATAAAGAATATTGGTGTAATAACTGAACTCTAGGGACTAAATCCGTAAGTTTATTAAGATCACAGGGACGGAAGTTGTAACATATCATATTTTGAAAACGGGTTTTGTCCGATGAGACCCATTGTCCGTGGTACACCATTAACCCCTAACTAGGTCTGTTTGTGTGCCTTTTTTTCTTACTATTTTTGAAATCGGGTCGGCCCGACCATTGAACTGGGAACCGATCGAAAAACTTGGTCAATTGATGTAGTCAAAACCAGCCGATTCTTGCCTACGACGGCGAATAGAAAGTAGAAACTGAAATAAAGATCGGATTTCCATAAAATAATTTAACTTTTAATTATTTTTTTACATAAATATTGAAGTATTGAACTACACATTTTTCCCTTGAATTTTCTTTCAATTTCAATTTTTTGTGTTTGCTATTTTATAAGACGTAGAATTTATATATCAATTAATATTTTCTTGAAATTTTTTCAGAAAGTTTCTTTAATTTTATAATTTATAAACTTAAAATAGTTAGAGTAAATTAAATAAATGGTCCTCATGATTTATGGAAAATTTTAGGTTTCGCCTTTAACTTTAAAAAGTTATACGCATAATTCATATTTTGAAATACTGTCACTAAAAATAGTTTCTAAGAATATTTAAGAAATTGTTTTTAAGTAAACAAGTTTCATTTTTTTAAGTAAAATGGAAACTTTAGAAATATTCATTGTTTAGTTAACGAAAACTAGTTATTTTTCAATTTCAGTGTTCAAGTAAAAAAAATAAAGTTTTCTATAAAAAGTGAAAATTTGTTTAGATGTTGAAGTTTATTTAAGAAAAATAAGATGAGTGATTATAAAATAAGAAAAATAGGACATGTGATAGAAAAATATGACCAATTGCTAAAAATGGAAACAATTTGATACATTTTTATCATTTATAGTAAAATTATTTATTTTTTTTTATCATTAATAGCATCAACTTTTATATTTTTATACAGCAAAACTTAAAAAAGTTGTTGCTGTAAATGATAAAAATAATACAAAAGTTAATGCTATTAAGGATACAAAATACAAAAATGATGTTACTAATATGAAAATACAAAAGTTGATGCTACTAGTGATAAAAAAAATAAATAATGTTATTATAAATGATAAAATAATTGAAAAGTTATTATTTTAGTAATTGAGAGAGAGAAAGAAAGTAAATATAGGGTATGTAATAGAAAAGTAAAAGAAAGATTATGAAAAGTGCTATTTTAAAAAGTAAAATAATAATTTAAGATAAAGTTTTCAAAAATGCCGATTTTACCAGAATTAGTTTTACGTTTGGTCTCTAAGCAATTAATTTTAGTTTCATTTTATAATTAATTATTTGCATTTCTATTATTAATTAGTTAATAATGATATTATTATTAATTGATTTAACAATTTAATTAAATTTATTTATGAAACATATTAAAATGTGATTTAAATTTAAGGAAACATTTTTATAATAATCTAAAAATCAGTCGTTCTCATTTCATTAAATTTTGAATGTTATCAGATCTTATTTTTAAAAATTTTAAACATATGATAAAATACAAATAATTAATTACAAACCAAAACTAAAATTAAATTAGTTAGGGCTCAAACACGAAACAAATTCATAAGGACAAAATCAATATTTTTAAAAAAGTTTAATTGTTAGACGACAATTTCGATGTCTGATCCGATTTTCAAAAGTATGCTTTTTATGTTAGAAAAAATGTCACAAAATAACTATATACTTTTAAGTTTGTTTACAATTATATATTGTACTTTTATTTGAACACATTTGGTAGTCAAACTTTTAAAAATGTTTTATTTAGGGAGTTGAGTGACCTGATTACCGGTACAACATGTTACCATACTTAATCGAACTTGTTTTGTACACATTTATGTAGGGTACTTATTCTTTTGTGCAGACTGTAGATTTGGTAGTCAAACTTTTAAAAATTGATTCAATTTGGTAGTTGAGTGACCTAATGTAACCGGTCATCAGGTCACACAATTACCTAATTGAAACACTTGTAAAAGTATACTACATAAATGTGCACAAAAAAGTACACTACATAAATATGTACAAACTCAAAAGTACATAGCTATTTGGTATAATTTTTCCAAAAAAAAATTAAACTTTGAAGGGTAAAAACGTAAATCAACAAAGAACATTGGTCAACTTATCCTCCTTTCTAAAAATTCTTACAAAAGCAACCACCCTCTCGATCGATCCAATATTCCTTTCCGATAACGTTATATGCTCCTTGGTTTTACAAATTTATGATATTTTTAAAATTCAATTATTATTTATATATTTTAAATATTTTTAGAAGATAAATATATTATTAAAACATACTACATATAGTTTGAATATTCCAAAATTATTATAATGAGTAACTTGACGGGCGACGTTTGATTTACAGAATCTGATGACATTGGAATGAAAATTACATTCTGATGTGTTGCTTGTAGGGGTGAGCGACGAGTACCATTTTCCGAACCCGAACCGGTACCGGTACCGACCGATACCGAATTAATATATTCGGTTCGGTATTCGGTTTTTAAATTAGCTAAATTCGGTATTCGGTACTCTCGGTTCGGTATTCGGTTTTTAAATTAGCTACAATTCGTTATTCGGAACCGAACCGGCACCATATAAAATTATACGGTTCGGTATTCGGTTCTTTCAAAACTAATAATTCGGTTTCGGTATTTTCGGGATCGGTACCGGTTCGGTACGGTACGGTACCGAGCTCACCCCTAGTTGCTTGGCAGTAAAAATGAATGGAATGAATATATATATATTTTTTAAAAACACCACTTTTGAAGAAATCTATTTTCCTTGGGTTAGTGCCATGAAATTCAATTTAATTCCAAAGATTTAAACATTCTAAAACCAAACCCTAAACTTCATCTTCACCAGCCTCCATTTCTATTCCGACAGATTCTATTCCTTCCAGAACTCAATTTCTTGACAGATTCCATTCTAGGAATAAACATTTTGCGAATCAAACGCCGCTTTAAATCATAGAATCTAATTACGAAGATTTGTTAATATTTGTTTTTTTAAATTTTTAACGAAACAAACATTTAAATACGAACATATTTTGTTTTTTCATTTTATTATTTATGTTACGAATCCGAATAAACTATCAAAATAGAGACAAAATTTGGGATTATTGAGATTGACAGACTGAATCCAAGTAATCTATCAGGACGAAAAATATCATTTTTTTAAAATAACTTTAAGTGGTAGGGACAGGAATAGGAATAGGAATAGAGACAAAATAGAGGTATAGAGCAGAGGGAATCTTGGAGAAGGCTATACACTGTTGACTGTCCCCAACACTTTACTGTGCTTCAACTCATCGCAAAATCTACCTTTACCTTCACGTGATAACAGAAGTTACTTTCCTTGTGGGTAAAATCTAAAAAGTAATAAAAAAATAGAAAATATGAATAAGGGTTAATACGGTTAGGGATGAGCGACGAGTACCATTTTCCGAACCGAATCGGTACCGGTACCGACCGATACCGAATTAATATATTCGGTTCGGTATTCGGTTTTTAAATTAGCTAAATTCGATACTCTCGGTTCGGTATTCGGTTTTTAAATTAGCTACAATTCGGTATTCGGAACCGAACCGGCACCATATAAAATTATACGGTTCGGTATTCGGTTCTTTCAAAACTAATAATTCGGTTTCGGTATTTTCGGGATCGGTACCGGTTCGGTACAGTACGGTACCGAGCTCACCCCTAAATACGGTTAACATTGAGAAGACTCTGTAAACTTTTCTCAGTATAATGATTAAGTTTTACTTTTTTTAATGATTTATAAATCCTTGATCTATTTTTGTCTTATTCAAAATCTAAAGTATATATTTGACTTGTTTGACCGGTTACCAAACAAGTAACTTTGGTTTTTTCATTCAGTTAATATTGGAAAAAACACATTATTTTTACACATTTTTAATGATTCAGTCCCTAAACCTTTTGTTTTGTCGGTTGTGTTTTACCAGCTCATTCCGTAGCCGGTTAAAATATATATATTTGAATAAAACAAAAATAATTTAGGGATTTAAACAATCGGGAAAAGAGTTTAGAGACTTACTTGTAAAAATGAGGAAAGTTTATAGATTTTTATCAATAATATTCTATGAATAAATATAAAAAAAACTTATTGCTATATTTTAAAGGATTTTAAATTTAATCTTCTAAAGAATCAAAATTTATAAAATGACATGAAATATAATGTACTTTTAAGTTGAAATTTAGGTGGAGAAAGTAAATCTTGGGGTAAATGAGTAGTTTAGGAGTAGGAGCATGATAGTTTGCCGTTCAAAAAAAAAAACTAGGAGACTCGAATTATGTATATCAATTTTTCATGAATTCTCAAGTTGTATTAATATATAGCTTAAAATTCAATTATCTCATTTCTCTAGCAATGGTGGAGAATTAAAAAAAAAGCTAAAATTAAAGAAAGAGAAATACAACAATCATAATGTTATTGTATTTTTAGGTTTCATAGTTTAAAAAACCAAAAATTTTATCATCATTTTTTAGGGATAATTGCGCAAAAAAACCATAACTTGTTTTGTGATTAAAACCCTAAACCAGTTTTCGTTGCATAGAAAATCTCGAATTAATTAAAATCAGTAAATCAATGTTTTATCAATGGGTAACCATTTGAAACTGGCTATTAATCCTACGTGGACCGGTAAATAATCTATGTGAAATAAATTTTAATTGTTGAAACCGGTTGTCAAGTATTACACATCATTTAACCCCCCCCCCCCCTCCGTTTATGATGTAATCTCATTTAAAAATTACAATTAAAAATTATCAACAGAGGTTTAAATGATGTGTAATATTTGACAACCGGTTTCAACAATTAAAATCTATTCCACATAGGTTATTTACCGCTCCACGTAGGATTAATTACCGGTTTCAACCGGTTACCCATCGATAAAACCTTGATTTACTGATATTTAGTTAGTTCGGGGTTTTCTATGCAACGAAAAATGGTTTGGGGTTCTAATCACAAAAAACTGACAAGTTGAAGGTTTTTGCGCAATAATCTCTTTCTTTTGTCTTCAATTCTTTCTATCAAATGCAACATTAGTTATAACGTTCAAAAGTATTTTGATTTAGACTGGTCAAAAGTGTTTTGATCAATAATGTGCACTTTTAAAATGTTTCGATATGGTAGTGGAAAAACTTGATATATTATATCAACTTGTATTAATGTTTTATTTATTGTCATGTTCCTTTTCGATCACTCTTACATCATTGTCTGGTCACTTTTCAAAAAGATTAGTAGTTGAACGCCCACATGACCTGTAACAATGTTTTCATCACCCCCTCTCTTTAAATGATTGTCCTCGTGACTGTAGACAAATTAGGAACATAAAATCTATGATCGATATTTATGATTCAAATATCATACACGTCTCTTAATATGAGTTTCATGATTTGCCTTATCCATGTTAGTCATGAGACCATGTGATGGATGCCCCTAGAAGGTGGGTGACATTTTTTGTTACAGTTAAAGGATTTGTCTAAATCTAGATCCCTAAAACTTGTTTCCTAAATAGAGGTGTAAATAAGCCGAGTCGAGCCGATTCAGAGCCTGTTAAGACTCGAGCTCGACTCACTTAAAAGTACAAGGATTAAGTTCGAGCTCGGCTGTTTCAAGCATTGTATGTGAAACTCGAGTTTGCTTCATGAATAATTTACAAGCTCGAGCTCGACTTGTGCTCGACTCGTGTATTATATATATTAATTTTTTAGTTAATCTTTATATAATCTTTATATAATAAAATATATTATTTATTATTTATTTAATCTATATATTATATATTCATTAATTTAATTTTTTTTTATTTGGGCTCGCTTTAGCTCGTTTAGGTTTGTGAACTCGATATGTGAAGTTCGGGGGCTCGCATTCGTTTAATTCGAGTATTTAACGAGTAGAGCTTGAGTAGTTCACGAGTAACTCAGTTCATTTACACTCATATTGCTAAACTATAAACCCTCCACTTCTTCAAGGCTGGATGGCTGGATGCTATAAACTAATCAATCAAATATTGATTAATAGATGTAACGATTAAAAAAACATTTATATAAAAAATTATTTACTAAAAGATTTCAAGTAAACTAGTTATTTTTATATTTCTTTAGGTGATTTCTTAACATTCCTGATGATGTCAATACCACTTAATGTTAATTTTTTTTTTTTTTTTTCTTTCTTATCATTCAACCATAAAAGAATATATATTTTTCCCAGTAAAATATAAAAATGTTTATTTAGCAATTAACTTTTTTGTCATTATGATGACTTTAGTATTAGTTGGTTTTTATTTACGTGAAAACAATTATTATTTGTAAGTTTTATATGGACAACTACGCTGGGGTTATTATAAATATTTATGACATTAATTTATGACCATCGAGCTTAGAAGTAGATGAAACCGGTGCAACGTGGAGGCGACATTTGAAAAATTGTGTTCTCTTTATTATATATATACTAGTTTTTGACTCACGTAATACGTGGATATTTTTAATAAAATTTATTTATATAAATATGTATATAAGTAAAAATAAAATACATAACTATTAATTATTTAAAATAATATAAGAATAATATTATTATTCTTCAATAATTTTTTTACAAGTTTATTTTTAATTTAATATATTTTATTTGATATAATTTGAAATTTTAGTTTATATGTAATATAATACTTATATATTTTATTACAAATTAATATTTATAGACTAAAATAATAATGTTATTTATCTTTTTAAAAATAATAATTGTACTTATCTTTTATCATAGATTAAATATAATAGAATGTATTTATCTTTATAAAAATGATAAGTTGTATTTATCTATTATTTTTTTATAATAATATGTTGTATTAATTATTTATCTTTTATTTTTTTATAATAATATGTTGTATTAATTTTTTCCGATGAAATATGGAGGTGGCACGTGACATTTGGTGTTACATGAGTATTTAAAAAAACTAATTATTTTTTGTAAGTATAAACTTATTAAAAAAATACACAATTGTTAGATGCATGTTATATAAACATATATCTAGTTTATCAAAATTTCAATTCAACTTAAACATTTATAATGTTTCTCAACTATACCATATTGTATACTATGAATGTAGAATGTCATAAAAAAATTTCCATAAACTTTTAACACAAACTTAATTTTATTTTTTATACGCATGTGAGATTAGTTTAATATAAAAAATATAAGAAAATGTGTACTTGATTTAAATTTAAACGTATAAACATTAAACTTGTCCAAACATAAAGTTCAAAAGAATCTATTATTATCTAATTATTAATACAATAAGATCAGTTATTTTTTTTTTAAAATAAGAAAAGCTCAAAATATGTAATCTAAATCCAGTTTATAAAAAATAACATAAACACTAAGGTTGCGTTTAGTTAACGAAAACTAGTCATTTTCAGTTTCAGTTTTCAAGTTATAGTTTTTAGAAAAAATAAGGGTGCGTTTAGTTAACGAAAACTAGTCATTTTTCAATTTCAGTTTTCAAGTTATAGTTTTTAGAAAAAAACAAGGGTTTTCATGAAAAATGAAAATTTGTTTAGATGATGAAGTTTTAGTTTTAAGAAAAATAAGATGGGTGATTATAAAATAAAAAAATAGGATAGGTGATGGAAAAGTAAGAGAGAGAAAGAGAGTATTATAAAGAAATAGGGTAGGTAGTAGAAAAGTAAGAGAGAGAATATGAAAAGTGGTATTTTAAAAAGTGAAATGAAAATTTATGAAAATGTTGTTAAGTAAACAAGTTTTCGTTTTTGTTGAAAAGTGAGATGAAAATTTTGAAAATTTTCTGGAACTAAACGCACCCCAAGGGTTTCTATGAAAAGTGAAAACTTGTTTAGATAATAAAGTTTTAGTTTTAAGGAAAGTAAGATGAGTGATTATAAAATAAAAAAAATAGGATAGGTGACGGAAAAGTAAGAGAGAGAAAGAGAGTATTATAAAGAAATAGGTTAGGTAATAGAAAAGTAAGAGAGAGAATATGAAAAGTGGTATTTTAAAAAGTGAAATTAAAATTTATGAAATTGTTGTCAAGTAAACAAGTTTTCATTTTTGTTGAAAAGTGAGATGGAAAATTCGAAAATTTTCGGTAACTAAACGCACCCTAACCTTTAATTAAAATATTTAATGTAACTTTTAATCGTTGAATATATTGTAAATAAATAAACATGAATTCTCAAATTACAATTCATGGATTATAATTAATTTTTTATACCGAGAAGATATCATATTTGTAAGATAATGATTTTATGTGCTTTAATTAAAATTTAATTAAAATATCATCTTTTTTTTATCTTAAATGTAAATTTAGATTAGTATTAGAATGTTTAAATTATTTCTTTTATTAATTACATTGATAAAATATGAAAGCATTTGAATTAGATTTCATATTTTTCTAAACAATAAATTAGTTAAATTAGAAAGCTAATTATGGAAAAAGGCGGGAAATCAAAAATTTAGATGGATGAGGTAGTGACACGTGGCGTAAAATGTTTTCTTTTATTAATATATATATATATATATATATATATATATATATATATATATATATATATATATATATATATATGTATATATATATATATATAGATAGATAGATATACAGGGTTGGGTTCTTTTGAGAACCTAGGAACCATTTATCGTGTTTAAAACAAAAAGATATATGGCTGCAAATAGGCAAATGACAATTTTTGTAATTGTTTAAACTTTTGATAGTGGAGAATCTTGAAAAAATGTGCACAAAATATTTTAGGAAGGAAAAAAAATCTATTTTGTCTCTTTCTCTCACTTCCTTTTTTTCATTTTTTTAATCTTTTTTTCTCTCATTCATAAGAACTAGTTATTTGCCCATGTTACATGGGATATATTTAGAAAATAATATATTTTTAAAAATACATATAAAATTAAATTAGTATATTACAATTATAAATTTTTAATAATTAAAAGCTAATTATAAAACTCAATAAATAAATTATCTAAACGATATAAACTATAAAATTAAAATACTTAATATATGAATAAAATAAAAATTTTACTGACTGGAATAGAAGTTTAATCCATAGATTTTTAACTCTATATATTTTAAATGTTTTAATTAATATGAAAATAAAATATCATAAATAATTTATAAAAAATAATTAGAGTTATTAACTTTGCTTAACATTAGAATAGAAATTATGGTAATAAAATAAGCGGAAAAACGAAATTGAGATTTCATGTGAGAGTGACATGTGACAAAATTATTTTGTTTTATTAATAGACATAAATAGATTGATTTTTTTGAGAATTTATGACCATTGAGCTTAGAAATAGATGAAAGTATGAAACCCATGTTATCGTAACTTTTTAAGACACATGTAAAACGATTTATGTGAATAAAATGAACATGGTCGATTATGTAGCTAATGATAGGATTACATTCTAATATCAAATATAAGATTTATGTGATCCGATATATATATATATATATATATATATATATAGAATATGGTTCGTGTGAGTACCTAAAAAATGCAGAGTACCGTGAGTACCTGTGAACACACGGGTTTAAGATGTGAACATGCTCCGGAAAAAAGTTTTTTTTTTTAAATTTTTTTCATATTCATTTAGATACAAATAATATAAGCATATTTATAAAAGAAATACACGCATTCACACTTCGTAGCCTCTTAAAAGACATGTGAACGTGGAAAAATTCATGTGAATATGCTTAGCTGTGAACATACGTTCACAACAGTGCAGTTCATGTGAACTTGCACGTTTCACATAGTTCTAGTGTGTGTTTATGTGTGATTTTTTGCAAGTAGTCTTATATTATTAATTTAAACATGATTATGAAAAAAATTTTCAAAAAAAATAATTTTAAGCGAGGTACCTCCGGTACTCCGCAAAACTAGTGGTACTCATTTGAACCCAAATCTATATATATATATATATATATATATATATATATATATATATATATATATATATATATATATATATATATATATATATATATATATATATATATATATATAGGGAGGTTCCATTGAGAACTTTTGTGCATCGAGGCACAAAAGAACCTCCACTGGCCATTGGATGAAAAGAATGTGTGGGTTAGATCAAATGGCAAAAGGGTAATTAAATAGAAAGTTTTATGCATCAAGTGCACATAATGAATTTCGTGGAGGGGTAAAACAGGAATTATGCAATCATTATTTAATTATTACACTTCCAAAATTAACAAAAATAATTCAATTCAAAATACATGCATATCGTTCATCTCTTCCAAAAATAAATAATGCATATCGTTCATCTCTTCCAAAATCAAAATACATCAAAATACAAACATGAATCGTTCATACAAACATAAATCATGCATATCGTTCATCTCTTCCAAAATCAAAAGGGGGTTAAGAGAGAGGAGAGAGAGATAGAGAGAAAGAGGGAGTGGATTTAGGAAAGAAGTTAATGGTGATTTTCATACCAAATTTAACTATTAATTATCTTAAAAACATTTAAATTCAAAAATAATTTCCAAACATTTAATATCCCCTAAATGCCCTTTGTGCACCCTTGGTAGATAGTCCGATGCACAAAAGTTCTCAATGGTGCCTCGATGCATAAAAGTTCTCAATCGAACCCCAATCTATATATATATATATATATATATATATATATATATATATATATATATATATATATATATATATATATATATATATATATATATATAAAGGTACCACTCTTAAAAGTAAGTTTTTTGAAAATTTTCAGAGTGGATCAAATGAGGACCGTCCTTAAAATGAAGACCGTAAGAACCAATAAAAATGAGACATATCATCAATATTAATCCCCATCATCAAGGGTATTTCGGACATTTATAAATTTAAATTAAATTATAAAATAAAAAAGAACTAATTCACTCTTCCCAATTTTCATAATTACATCCTTAATCTCTCTCTCTCCACCATAATTATTCACATTCCAAAACAAAATCTCTCTCTCTCTCTCTCTCTCTCTCTCTCTCTCTCTCTCTCTCTCTCTCTCTCTCTCTCTCTCTCTCTCTTCTCTCTCTCTCTCTCTTCTCTCTCTCTCTCTCTCCTCTCTCTCCCCTCCCTCCCTCCCTCCCTCCCATGGTGCCATACATACCACCATATTCTCGGACAGTCTTCCACTCCTTTCACTCTTTCGCGCTCACCGCCCTTGTGATATCACCAACGTCAATGACATGAACCGTGTACCGCCGCCGTTGTGAATCGTTTGCTTGAACCGTGAACTGCCGCTCGTCTCCTCCCCACTTACTTGAACTATGAACCGTCGTGAACAGCTCAAAGTCCAAACCATCCGCCTTCGTGAATCACTGTGGCGTCGTGAATCATTGTAGGAGTTATCAATCACGGTGGGCCATCGAACCGATTCACAATAGATGATGTGGTCAAAATCGGTGTTGTGAACCATAAGTTGTGTCGTCGAAATCAGTGGTGTTATGAATCACGATAACATTGTGAATCATTGTAGGTGTTGTGAATCACGATGGTGTCAACGAAATCGGTGTTGCCTGATTCACAATTAAGAAACCAATAGATATAACTTGAAATATATTGTGCACAATGACCAAAATGCCCTTTTATTATATTCCACCTCATATAATATTCAACTTAATTAGAATTATGTCATCTTGTTTCTTATTGGTTGATTCACAAAATAAAGTAATTTAATTGGTTCTTACCGTTCTCCTTTTAAGCATGATCCTCATTTTATATGCAGCGCAACAGAAGGTACCACTCTTAAAAGTAATTTTTTTGAAAAATTTTTCATGAACATGTTTTAATTAACATTACACGGATGATATATAAATTTTACGCAATTTCGAACACTCTAAGTGCATGAAATCACGCATCACATAAATGCACGTTCACATGTATTCAAAATTATGTTAGTGTACGTTCACATCATTTTTTAGAAGTTATGAGATATGAATGCATATGAAATTTACATATTATCCTCATAATTAGGGATGACAAAAAAACCAAACCCGATGAGGAAAACCGAAAACTGATCTAAATGGGGCGGGTTTCCCCGAACCGGATTAAGTTAAACGGGGGATGAGGCGGGTATAGTATTGATAATACCAGCCTCGTATACCCGATTACATAACCCCTTTAAATCCCCGATTACTTGTAATAGCAACATGCTATTTATATTGTGTATATATTATATATAAAAGATGAATATTTTTTTCAATTTTATATATTATACATAAAAATTATTGTGTATTATTAAAAAAGTTATTTATTCACATATAATTTATTGAAATAATGTTTTTTTCATTATCATTTGATAGAGATACAAATTTAATTTAATATTAGTATGAACCATGTGATTAAATTTTATATCATTGATTTATAAATGAGTTATCCGATTCCCCGCGGATTTCCCCGCGTACCTGATGGGGATCCCCGTTTAATACCCTCGAACGGCGACGAGATTTTCATTCCCCGCCCCGAACCCGCCCCGTTGCCATCCCTATTCATAATGTTTATTAAAACTTGTTTATGAAAAAAAAAATTTTAAATTTTTTTTTTTAAGGGTGGTACATTTGGGTGCGCTGCATAATGAGTGATACTCTCTCGAACCATACATATATACACACACACACACACACACACACACACACACACACACACACACACACACATATAGGGTTGGGTTCTTTTGAGAACCTAGGAACCATTTGTAGTTTTTTATTACAAAAAGATATATGGCTGAAAATAGACAAATGACATTTTTGTAATTTTTTAGACTTTTGATAGTTGGAAATCTTGAAAAGATGTGCACATAGTATTTTTGGAAGGAAAAAATTTGCTTTTGTCTCTTTCTCTCACTTCCTTTTTTTTTCATTCATTTTTATCATTTTTTCTCTCCTTCATGAGAATTGATTTTTTTAATTAAACCTTTATACATTATTCACAGATGAAATCACTATTCATAAGCGGGTCTTGCTAATTTGTTCTTCTCACATCAACAATGAAAATAATTTATAAATGAGTTTTGCTAACATGTACTAGAGATGAAAATTTAAGTATTAATTATATTTTAGAGTAAATGACATTTTTTGTCCCTGTGGTTTATAGGTTTACCCAGATGCGGTCCTTAAACCCTAATAAAGACTAATTGCATCCCTATTTTGCTAATTTTTTTTTTCCTTTTTAGTCCCTCTGACCAACTCCGTTAATATTTGGTCCGTTAACTCTAATAAAGCAAGGGTAGAGTTGTCATTTCTTATCTGGGCTCTTTCTTCTCTCTTCTTCTTCCTGTATACATACACAGACGACGCCATTGATCCCATGAACATCTCGAAATCCCGTGGACTTCTTCTCTGTGGCTATTTCTTCTCTCCCTTCTAAAATGGTGATATGTTGGTGTGGAAGGACTGCTGTTATTAGCACGTCATGGACATCTCGAAATCCCGGTCGTCGATTTTTTGCGTGTCCTGAAACGGTATGTTATATATATGTAGAAATTCGATTACAAAACCTAAAGTTTATCTTTTTTTCCCCATTGTGATAGGGCTCAAGATGTAGTTTCATTGGTTGGGTGGATCCACCCATGTGTCCTCGATCTACTGTGATTATACCTGGATTATTGCGATCAAAAAATGAGCTTGAAGCCTCCTTAAAATGCAGTAGAAACGCAGCTCGAAGATTGAAGCGACAGTTAGTTTTAAGTTGGGTTTTTTTTTCTGGTTTTTGTAATTGTTATATTAAGTTGATCTAATAGATTTGTAATGGTTTTTGTAAGTTGATCTAATAGATTTCTAATGGTTTTTGTAAGTTCATCTAATAGTGTGAATTACAGTTTCTATATCAAATATGCAACAATTCTATCAAGAACAATTATAGAAATCAAAAACTAACCGAATGATTTAATTCCAGAGAATGTCGATTACAAAAGATGAGAGAATAATCCAAGTCAGTAACCACTTTTCCGTACAAAAAGGAAATGTCAGAGATCTCCTAATATTGAAAGTCAAACCTACTATTTATATACATATTTCACAACTATAGAAGAAATACAAAACAACCCCTACACTTTGATTTCCATCAATTAAAATACATTCTAACAATCTCCCCCTTTGATGGAAAGAACAAAGTCTTTAAATTGACAATCTGAGCTTTTGTTCAAATCTTCTAATGCTTTTACGATCCGAGAGCCTCCATTCAATCTTTGAGATGAATTCAACCATGAGTCTTCGATCATTTACAGATAAAGCTCCTTTCTTCGTATTTCTCTTTTTATCAGCTGCAAGCTTTCCCTTTAAACCACTTAAAACTTTGTACAGAGTCCCATCTGAAAATTTGTTCAGTTCTACACTTCTCATAGCCCTTAGCTTCTTATTTCTATCTCTGTACATAACAGCTGGATGCTTTACCATGACAACTTGGAATTCTTTCAATTCTCCAGCAAACTTGATATCTCTGTGAGTCGCTGTCATGTTTATCTTCCTCATACCACGTTCAACACCTATCTGTAGATCTTGCACTGACATCAATACCAATTTGGTATGCATGAAGTGAAAAAGTGTCTTAAGTGCAAATCTGCAGTGTTCATTTCTTTTGTTTCTGCACAATTCATCAAATAGATCTTCAATGTCGACCAGGTGCATATTGAACATATCCGCTTCTGTGAACGTATAAGTGTTTCCATCAGCTCTAGTAACAGTGAACGTCGGATAGAAAATCTTAACAAATCTGTCCTTTTCTATTTTCACCAAATCAACTATCTTGAACTCACTCTTAACTTTCTCAACTTCTTGTGTCTTATTTCTCAGAAAGCTGGCATAGTTGACCTGATGTGGCATGTTTGGCTCTAAAACCCTAAACAACTAGAGAAAAGAACACGGTGCTTGTTTCTTGCAGAATATTCGTTTTTCCAGAATATCTTCGATATAAATTCTGCTGATCGATTCTCTGGAAGCTCAAGCTTCTTTACTTTCTTCTTACTGATTTCATCTTTATTCAACAGTGTAAGCATGTCTTGAATTTCCCTTTGAATGACTTGTTGTGCTTCAAATCTGAGTCTATGTTGCTTTTGAGACTCATCTGCAAGCACATATTCATTGAAGAATCTTTCCATCACCTCAACTTCATTTAACACAATTCTTTCTTGAATAACCACATTTTCCACCGGAAATTCTTTAGCTTCTTCCTTAACTTGAATAACCACCTCAGGCTTTTCAACCATTGGTGTCGATACAGTATCTTTCAAGATCTCCTGAACTAATCCTTCCTCCTCTTCAATCCTTTCTGCTCTAAAATCTATATCAGTTAAAGTAATTACATCATCATATTCAGAAACTTCAATGTATTCCTCTCTCTCTTCTTCTACTCCTTGAATACTCAACTCTTGATGCTTAACTTGAACATCGTCATCAGAATCATTATATTCTTCAAAACTGTAAATATCAGACTGAATGTTCAAAGGAACTGGAACATCTTCATAAAGAATCAATCCCAACTCACTTTGTTCACCAGCCGAATCTTTTGTGCCCCCGGCTTCTCTCTATTTAACTTCAGCTACTTTTTCTGGGTACGTTATCATCAAAACCCCAGGTGTAGGCTCATCAAGCTTCCTCCTCTTCTCCCCCTCATGAGAAGCATCATCGGAGTCCTCATGTAACATCCTCGAATTCAATTACTGTAATTCGGAATTAATTAGGCGGATAATTTATAATTAAGTTGAATTATGAGCAATTATTATGTATTTGGGATATTTAAAAGTTTGTTGCTATTTTAAGAAGTTACGAAGTTTGAGAATTAATAATTATTATTATGGAGTATTATGAATGATAAAAGTTAGTAATGATAAATTTAAGAATAAATCAGTATTTTATAGAACCGGTTAAGTTAAGGGGTGAAATGTGCAAAAATGATGAAAGTTGAATAAAAAGGCTAAAAGCTATTCATTTTCATTTCACTCTCTCTCTACTTTCTCTCTCTAGAAACGCTCTCTACTTCTCTCTAGATTATCTCACAAACCGACCAACCGATTATCGAGATTTATACGTCATCGGAAAGATCTCGAGGAGTACTACAACAATATACGGTTGGATTCTTGATTTCATACGGATTGAGGTAAGAATCGACCCTTTTAAGTTTATATATCTCGGTTTTGAAAACATGAAATTCGAATTTAGCATTTCTTGCATGAATAAAGTCGATTTTGCTTGAGTTTTAGCTAGAATATGATAGAGTATGCGTAATATAATCAAACCTAGGCATAATACATAACATATTCATGATTTTAGGCTTAGAAATGAAGGATTTAAGTTGTGGATATGAACAAACTCGAAAATACCAAGAACATAGTCGAAATGCAAGAACAAAGTCGATTTTTGCACTAAATTCGAGTGTATATTCGAATTTTTAACACTATGGGATTCGAATTTAGGTCCCTAAATTCGAATTTGGGTCCCTAAATTCGAATATGGTTCGAATTTACCATATGGAGTTCGAGTTTAGCATTAAATTCGAATGGAAATTCGAATTTAACCCCTTAAATTCGAGTTTAATGCCTAAAATTGAAAACCCACTGTCTAAACTCGAATATTTTGAATGGAACACATAAACAACACATAAAATAACAAAAGATATTCCAAGGATAAGGTGTGAACTTGAGTTAGGATCAAATTTTAATTACGGTTCGAAATTTAGACATGGACCCGAAATGGGGGAAAATATTGCAAAACTTACAAAACTTGGTCTTATGAATTTAAACGGTTTTTGACTCGAGGTATTGTTGCAACTAATTTAACAGGTCCCTTGTGGTGTTGTTTAACCCACAGTGGGGTACTTTGTGATCCGGTTGAAAGCCCGCGGAGAAATAAAAATTAACTTGAGGATTATTAACGCACCCACTGTGAGTACCTCTGATTTTAACATGTCTGCATCTGCTTTATGTTTTGCTTCGCCTGCTGAGGCATGTTGTTTCACTTTCGTTTGACACTCTACTAACTTGCGTATATGTTGATGCACATTCATACTTGTTGCATGTCCGTTTCTTTGTTGTGCATCTTATTGATGGACCTGAGGGTCGCATCTGTACTCCGGTGTTACTGTGCTATATGACCAAGAGTTGACACCTCTGTGGTCAGGATAGGCAGTAGGTCATCCCTGATCGTACGTTTGTCTCAGATGGATTGTTTTTCTTATGCCGAGCGTCATCTCGAAGGAGTTGCGGCTCGGGTTTGCGTACTATGTGTACGTGTAGAAGTATACGGTATGCGTTACCGGTGTTACTTCAGGGGGCATCATAAGGATTTGTGGAATGCGTAAAATCATTGGTATTCACTAAGCATTCGCTTACCCTCTCAGTTGTTTACTTTTTACAGGATAAAGGGAAGTCTGCCGCCGGACCTTCTAGTTAGATCATTTGTGAAGATTCGGAAGATTTGGTACTATTTAATCGGTAATCATGCTTTGGGTTAATATTGTATTATATTCTGGATGTTGTAATAATTGTATTGGGTATGTAGACTTAGATATGGTACCTTGTAGCACCGTAGGGTGTATGTCACTGTTGCACTACTTTATTTATATGCTTCCGCACTTAAACTAGGTTATCAGATCATTATATAGCTGTTTGATGGTGATTAATCCTGGGTGTTTTGTAAATGGTGGTTATTGTGACAAGGGTGTCACACCTCATCATGCTCATCATGTTTCCTTTTGGATGAGGAAGCTTGAGCCTTACAAGTTTCTTCAACTGCTGCAACTCTTTTTGATAAATTGCCCAACGCAGTGATCACCGTGCTTTCCAAACTTATCATACGCTCTCTCATTTCATCAAATTGTTCAAACACAAACTCTTTCAACTCTTCCTTTAAATCATTGATTGCTTGATTTGACTCAGATTGCTTCATCGATTCTTCTGCAACAGACTTTCCCTTTAAAAACTTGTGAATATTCGACATCTGTGCCATCACCTCAGACAACTGATTAGATACATGTGTATTCACCCCGGCAACAGCTGCATTTAACACTTGATTTAATGTAGTTTCAGTAACAAAGGGAGATAGAGTCACCACTGGATCACGTAGACTTCCAGTTGTCACAACAGTCGAACTTGTGAAAAGCACGTCTGTGTGGCCAGTACTCAGAGTTGGCAATGTAGTCGCTCTGACTGGACTTCCACCCTCTTCAAGCGACGGAGCAACAAATGCTTCCGTTGCTGAGGATGTTCCAGTGGGAACACGAAGTTCAACCACACTGACTTCAACAGATGAAGTTGACTCTAGTGTCCTAAGCTGTATAGGATCTATACTCAGTGATTGAATTGATGTCGTACACTCGGGCAGCTGTGTACTTATTTCAATATCCATAAAGTCCAAATGACTTTCGGATAGATTATATGGTTCATCCCGGTGCTCAACTGAAACAATCTCCTGTTGAGAGGAGACTGAGTGGATGGTTGGGTGTGCAGTCGTCAGTAGGATACTGACTTCTTCAATGCTAACTCTCATAGGAGAGCTAACATCAGATGTGGTTATACCCCGGCTTTCTAGGTTTAAGGTATCCCTCACACTCTCTTCTGCAATACTTACTATATCTATCATCACACTTCCTCCCCCATGATGATCACCACCATCAGCACCATCATCATCATCATCATTATCATCACCTTCACCTTCTTCTTCTTGAATATCCGATAACGTTCTTTCAGAATCAGATTTCTGAACCTCTTCCTCACCACCCCTTACAACATCCTCTTCCTCACTCACAGGTTGGTCACCTTGAACTTCAGCCCCGTGCTGAGGTTCCTCTCGTCCTTAGGCTCCTTGGGTAAGAGATCCCGGTTCCTGGGTCTCTATTGGAGCATGATCTATCCTATATAATCTCACATGCTCACTCTCTTGATCTGCATATTTTAACAACGACTCCGGGATCGGCATGATATTTGCATTTGGAGAATCCGACACTTCGTGTAAACTGATCATCACATAATCTGGACATCGCTGTGAATTTGTTCGCTTCGGAATATTTTCATTCGCTCGTAGAATTCCTCGGATGAGAATTTGTATGAACCTCTGGAGCGGAACAAACTTTCTTACTCTATTTGTTGTTTTGGCAAGAACAATCTCCTTTAAGTCCTCCCAGATGCACTGAGCATAATCATAATTCTTGTTAAAAGCGATTCCATGAAAGATCCGTAGACAATGAATGCTACATCTGTCGATGCCTGTGTGCTTAGAAGTCATACACCTATTGATAATCCCAAATAGCGTGTACCATTCCCCATTCAAACCATTCCTATGAAATTTGGAGCTCTTTGGTAGTGGCTTTGAGTAGCCCAGGCAAATCAAATCATGAACTAGCTCCTCATCCGACACAAAATCTTCAAAATCAGCCAACTCGGGAAAGTTAACTGTGTCTATACGTCTTGGAAGAAATAGGTTGTGACGAAGTCTGGCAAGAGTGATTTTGGTTTTGAATTGGTCTATGGTTACTTTGAAGTGGTGATTGCCGTCAGCAGGAACAAATTTGACTGTGTGCCAAAATTGTTGTAGGTAGACCTGTGGGATAGATGGTTTATATTGAAGCAGATAACCTAACGGATGGCCTTTGAGAATGTCAACTATTATAGGATGACTGACTTTAATAACCTTGGTATCCAAACGATGGTTATTGTCTCTGAAGGGTAGGCAATTTTTGGGTTTGATTAATTGATTATCCGGGATGATAGTTGAAGGTGAGGGACGGGCAACAGAAGTTGAACGAATAGGTGTGGATACGAGTGTATGATTGGATGATGAATGAGAATCAGATGAATTGGAATTCTGAGACTGAACTGGAGATGCCATTTGAAAACCTGTAAACAAATAAAAATCATGTTAGTCAAGACAGATAAACAAATGAACTCCTTTAAAGTAAAAAAATTGTAACATTACATCAGAAATTATAAAAACTTGTGATTTTCAGTTTAAGGCATCGGGATTCCAGACAATAATAAACTCTTATTGACAGGATTCCAGAGTCAATCGTTCAGAGACCAATGTTAGAAAAACAAAAATTTATAACAATTTCTTGAAAAAATGTCACATTTTTCTTAAAACATGAAAAAATTCAACACTTAGTAAAAATCTTATTGAATCTCGATTAATATTGCAATCATCTCGAATAAGTCTATGTAAATCTCGGATGACTCTTGAACCAACTCGGATTGGTCCATGTATCAACTTGAATAAACTATTGGCTATCTCGAATAGAACAGAGTGGATCTTGAATAAGACTTGAATCAACTCGAATTACATATGGATTAAACTCGAATAGAACATTAAGATTCTCGATTAAGTCGTGAAGTTTCTCGAATGATCAATTAGTCAAACTCGAATGAAACAAGTGTTAAACTCGAATGAAACAAGTGTTAAACTCGAATGAAACATGAGAGTATATGGACCATCTCTATTATGTCTAACACACATCAACTCGTATGAAGAAGGAACTTCCTCGATAACAACATTACCCCAACTCGAATAAAACATAAGTGTTCTCAGACTATATATCAATCGAGACTGAAGTTCTGAAATTTTCTAAGTCCAACAAACTGGTCAACTCGATTGACAAACATACTTTCTCGATTAGCATTTTAGTCAACTCCAATGACACACATACTTTCTCGATTAGCATTTTAGTCAACTCGAATGACACTATATGTTTTATCGAATGCACCTCTGATCGAGAAAATGTTTTTGAAAATATTTTTCAAGTATATTCACTGATTTTCTAAAAACTGATTCCAGGAACATTTTCACCAATAAAAATTATGAACCATACTCGAAAATCAATTTCAAACACATTTGATTTACTGAACTTTGAGTAAAAACAACATTAAAGTTGTTTAAAATTCAAATTTTAGAAACGGTAAGAACACGAAGATGTTTGAAACTAAAATCGAACTTTCTGTTTGTGTGGTTTGAGTTGAACCATGAAATTTCAGATTCATGTTCACATTCATAAACCAAAACTTACCACACATTTAATTTCAGTTTTATGAACAACAAATTTTGAACACCATGAACATTCAAATACGTAAAATATACGAACACATATATCTCAATACTGAAATGAACTTTGTATAAATACAATAAGCAAGAAACAACTAAAACATTTACTCACAATCTGATGAAAAGATATCTTTATTCAGTCGATGATGTTTGTGGGTTTTCGGTTTCTTAAAGGTGAAGAAATGTTTTTGGAGAAGATGATGAATAGGCGTGTATCCGAAAAATTGAAATTGAAATTGAAATTTCAAATTTATATGTTGTATTCTAAACCGGCCCATATTTTATTGAAAAAAAAATTGACCGGCCCAAATTTGAATGCAATAGAAAATTCGGCCCAACTTCAACTCACATTTCTTAACCCAATTATTTAAACCCATATTTTCTTTTCAACAAACATTGTGACTAAACAAACAACAAAAAAAATAAAACAAACAAAAACAAAAAAAAATTTATTTAAAAAAATTAAAAAAAAAAACAGATTTAAACACAAGTAACAAACACTTGAAAATGCACATAACCAAAAATATTAACACACAAAAAAAAAATTAAAATGCTCCCCCTCTAATTTCTGAATGTTGCTCCCCCTCAAATGTGTATTATATTTCTCAGCTGAGCTCCCCCTACAAAATAACAGATAAATTTTATCAGATTTATTCAAAATCAGATAAATTTATTTTCTGCTCCCCCTGCACATGACAATCCAGATCTTGTTAAATTCCAATAAAATTGAACTTTTAAAGTACAAGAATTTAACATCAGATTAGAATCAAAAATGTAAATTTAAAATTATAAATTGAAACTACTGAATTATTAAATCTTAACGATTCAACATACCTAATTTGTATACCAAAAAATTAAACCTTTTTTCATCTAACGCTTTGGTAAACAAATCAGCTAGTTGATATTCAATAGGCACAAAATATAATTCTATATTTCCATTTTCTACATGATCCTTTATAAAATGATACCGAATGTCAATGTGTTTTGTTTTTGAATGTTGCACCGGATTTGATGCAATAGCTATTGCGCTCTGAGAATCACAGTAGATGAGTATTTTCTTTGGTGTAAACCCGTAATCTCGTAGTTGGCTTTTCATCCACAACACTTGAGAACAGCAAGAAGATACAGCAACATACTCTGCTTCAGCTGTAGACAATGAGACGCAATGTTGTTTCTTGGATGACCAACACACGGGTTTGTCACCTAAGAACTGTACTGCTCCAGACGTACTTTTTTTGTCTATCTTATCACCTGCGTGATCAGCGTCAGAAAAAGCAGTTAGATTAAATGAAGATTCTCTAGGATACCACAAACCAAGATTTGGAGTTCCTTTGAGATATCATAAAATTCTTTTCGCAGCTGTTAAATGTGATTCTTTAGGATTCGCCTGCTATCTTGCACAGACACATGTAGCAAACATAATATCTGGTCTACTAGCTGTTAAGTACATTAATGACCCAATTATACCTCGATAGTGAGTTACATCTACAGGTTTCCCCGAAATGTCGTCATCGAGTTTTGACTTTGAATCCGGAGCCATGGGAGTTTTCATAGGAGTACTGTTGACCATGTTAAATTTCTTTAACATGTCTTGTATATATTTTGACTGATTGATAAAAATACCATCAGCTAATTGTTTTACTTGTAATCCTAAGAAAAAATTTATTTCTCCCATCATGCTCATTTCGAATTTTTGGGACATTAAAAATGCGAATTTCTTACAAAATTCTGGATTTGTAGACCCAAATATTATGTCATCTACATATATTTGTATAACTATGATATCCGGCCCCTGCCGTTTTATAAATAGGGTTGTGTCAACTGTACCTTTGTTGAATCCACATTTCAACAGATATGTTGAAAGTGCATCATACCAAGCACACGGTGCTTGTTTAAGGCCATACAGTGACTTATCTAAAATATATACATGATCAGGTTTCGAAGGATCAGTAAAACCTTCAGGCTGATATGTATATACTTCATCTGTTAGTTCCCCGTTTAAAAACGCAGTTTTAACATCCATTTGATAAACTGTAAAGTTTTTATGAGCGGCAAAAGCTAAAAACTAACTAATAGCTTCAATTCGTGCAACTGGTGCAAACGTTTCATCGTAGTCAATCCCTTCTTGTTGGCTGTATCCTATGGCAACGAGATGAGCTTTATTCCGAATGATTACTCCATGTTCGTCCTTCTTGTTTTTAAAGATCCATTTCGTGCCTATTATGGATTTCTCTTTTGGGCGCTCAACAAGTCTCCAGACCTTTAACCGTTCGAACTGGTTCAGTTCTTCTTGCATCGCCACAATCCAATCAGCGTCCAGAAGTGCTTCGTTTACATTCTTGGGCTCTATTTTACTTAGAAAATTTGAAAATAGACATTCATTTATGGTGGCCCTTCTGGTTTGGACTGACGCGGATGGATCACCAATAATGTTTTCTATTGGGTGATTTCTTGTCCACTTAAAAGTATGTGGAAACGGTTCTATTTGGTCTTGATTGGGATTACGATCTAGATATGTTGGTTGGGGAGTTATTTCAGATGTAGTAGGTGGGACATCTGAGGTAGGAGCTTCTGAATGTTCAGAAGTTATGGGTGTTTCAGAAGGATTTGGAGGTTCAATGGGTTGTACAATCTCAGTCGTCGACTGCATATTTGTTGTTGAGGCTTCTCCAGTTTTTTCTGAAACTTGTTGTTGAGAAAGATCAGAGACTATGACTGGATCTTCAGTAATCCTGTCAGGCACCAAATTTAGAACATTAGTTTTGGGCTTTTCAAAATAGTCTTCATAAAAATTCTCAAACAACTTATGTAATTCTGAGTGTTCAGCATTTTGTTCAGATGACTCCAATGAAGTCTGCGTTTGAGGTTCGGGTCCTGAACTGGTGTGTTCAGAAGCCATTACCATTCCTTCATCAAATTTGACATTCACGCTCTCGTTGACTGTCTTGGTTCTCTTGTTGTACACACGGAAGGCAACCGACTCCTTTGAATATCCGATGAATATTCCTTCATCTGCCTTTTGATTAAACTTTCGAAGATTATCTTTGTCGTTTAGAATAAAGCATCTGCAACCAAAGACATGGAAAAATTTAATATTAGGTATTCGTTTATTAATCAATTCATAAGGAGTCTTTCCGAATCTCTTATTTATGATTGAACGATTCTGTGTGAAACAAGCTGTTGCAACTGCTTCTGCCCATAAGAATAACGGTAAATTTGAATATGCCAGCATCGTCCTAGCTGATTCCACTAGTGTCCGATTTCTTCTTTCAACGACACCGCTTTGTTGTGGAGTTCCAGCAGCTGAAAACTGATTTGTAATTCCTATAGAATTCAAAAATGAGTCAAGCGATTTGTTCTTGAATTCTGTTCCGTTATCTGAGCGTATTGTTTGAATTGTGAGTTGCAACTTCACTTGTATTTTTCGGATGAAGTCTATGATAGTTTCGGTTGCATCCAATTTGGACCTCAGGAAGAAAACCCATGTGTATCGTGAATAGTCATCAACTATCACCAATACATATCGTTTCTTATTAATGCTTTGTACTCTCATTGGTCCACACAAATCCATATGCAGTAATTCCAGTGCTCTCGTGGATGAGTGTTCAGTTTTGGATTTGTGTGTAGCTCTTGTCATTTTTCCTTTTTCACATGCGACACACAACTGCTCCTTTTGGAATTTGAGAGTTGGCAGCCCTTTAACTAACCCTCCTTTTGCTAGGTTGGTTAACTCATTGAAGTTCAGATGTGAAAGGCGACGATGCCACAACCATGCTGTTTTAGATGTAGCTTTTGACATTAAGCAGGCATCTTTCTTCAGATTAATCGAGGCTAAATCAATGGAGTACAAATTGGTTTTCCTGTTTCCTGTCAATATTTTCTTTCCTTCTCCGGATCTGATGCTGCACTGATTGGCTTTGAAATTGACTTCTAAACCTTTATCACACAACTGTCCAATACTAAACAAATTGTGTCCAAGACCATCAACATAGAAAACCTTTTGGATGGTAATTTTGTCGTATTTGAGACTTCCGTATCCTTTGATCGGACAAAACTGATCATTTCCAAATCTGACCGTCCCACAGAACTTTTCTACAAAGTCCGTGAGTGTGTCTCTTTGTCCGGTCATATGCTTGGAACATCCGGAGTCAAGATACCAGACATGGTTTACCTATAAGACGAAGTAGCAAATGAGGTACCCACTTGTAGTTGGGTACTTTTGTTTTAGGTAATTCATGCAAAGTATTATTTGTTTTCCTAACATATATGGCTTTTAGCTTATCATTTGATGTTGTTTTAGGTACCCACTTTTGAACTGTTCTTTTAGGTATCCACTTTTGTACAATTCGTGGTGGAATTGTTTTTGAAATTCTTTTCTGTGGAACCTTTTTCTGTTCATAAAATGAGTCCTTTTTCTTCGGTTGCCAGACGAGCTTATTAGATTTAACAATTGCAGGCTTACAAGCACAAGAATTCAAAGCAATTAAGTCCGTTCTTGAAAACTTTATACAAGAATTATTAACAAGTTTATTATTACAGACAGAATGTTCAATGTTGCTATTTCTATCTGTAACAATTTTGTCCTTCACGCGCCACTCTTGTTTTATACTCTTGTTTTTCTGTTCTCTTTTCTTCTTTCTCCAAACTTGTTTTCTCGAACCGTTCACAATGATATCTGACATAAAAGAAGTTTGAGAATTAGTAGATTTAGATACTTGTTTGTTCTGTAAATTTCTCATACCTTTTGAAGATTGGACTTTAAGTGCAATTGAGTCCGCTGATGAAGATGATTCACCTTTTTCAAAGTTAGGAGTATTAGCAATAACTTTTGTTTTCTCCTTCTTTTGTTGTAATAATGGTGAATTTTCAGATGATTTTAAAGAATCTGTAGAAATTCTTTGCAGAATTTTAACAGGTTCTTTATTATCATTTGATTGTTTGTTATGCAAAGGTTTGATAAAATTCATCAATTTTACCAACCATTTGCTCTAATGAATTAAAGTCAGAGTGCATGTACAGATCAAATTCCTTTTCTGAATTTATAGAATCTAGAGAAGTTGAGGATTGTGGATCAGACAACTTTATGTTTTTAGGCTGATTTTGTAACTTTTGTTCCATAGTTCTTAGTTCAGCCTTGAGAGTTCCATTCTCTGTCTCAAAATTTTTAATTTTCAATTCTAGATCAGAATTTATCTTTTCTAAAATTGAATACGGCAGATATAGCTTTTGAGATTGAGTAGGTAATTCAGACAGATCCTTTTCAGAATATGTTTGAATGTACTCTTCTTTAATATCATGAATATTACTTGTTTCATTTATTCTGGTATAATCACCAGAATTTTGCATTTTGTCTGATCGTAATCTTTTTATTTCTTCACTAGATTCTACTTCATCAGAGGCTTTCATAAATGCCATTTTTAATCCTAAGTTCATGTATCTGACATCATATAATGTTGGTGAACTAGATATTGCTTTTGTCAGATACTTTGGATTTTCCCAACCAATTCCAGATTTAGAATTATAAAATTCTGTATCTTTTGGTTGATTTAAATAAATTGTTTGATCTGTTTGCCCTCTTTTGATAAATTCATCTTCCATCTTCTTTATTTTCTCATAAAGTTTAGTTCGTTCTTCAAAATAGCATGATATTTTACAGAAAAATTTGAAGCTTCTAATTCTGCTATTCGCAGTCTTTCTTGTAAATCAGATATATTGTGATTAAGATTAAGTATATTGCTTTGTAGTTCTCTTTCCTTATCTTGTATATCTGAAACTGCTCGTAAAGCTAATGCTTTATCTTTGGAAAAGTCTAAAACTAAGTTATGTTCATTACGAAGTTTGTTTTCCAAAGAATGAACATTTTTCTTTTCCGCCTTAAAGATTTTTCAAACTTTTTAAGCATAAAGGCCATATGTTTTAGTTTTCTTCTAGTACACATGATTCATCAATATTAGAGTCAGAATTAGAATGTACCTCCGGCTTATCTGAACCATCTGATCTTTCAGACTCTGAATCTTCATCATTTTCAGCCTCAGTTTTGCCAGTTGCCATCAATGCAACTTCTTCTGTCTCTTCCTCCTCAGATCTTTGTCTTTCTGCATCCTCTTCATCAGTTAAACCAACCCATACTTCATCCTCAGCTATCAAGGCTGACTCACTCAATTCTGACTCATTGAAAATCTCTGATTTGAGGCAAATATGAGCATCTTCATCCAAAATATCTTCATCTTCAGATAACTGCAACCAGTGGTCATCCTCCGCCATAAGAGCTGTTCCAGACTCTTTTTCTTTGGCTAAGAGAGCCTTTCTCGTATAGTAGTCTGAGTTTTTGACTACTGGGAGTCTACATTCTCGGGCATAATGACCTGGTTTTCCACAGTTGTAACATTTCTGTTCTGAATCTTTCTTTGCTGACTTGTCTGACTTTTCATATTTGTCAGTCTTTCTTCCATTGCTTTCTCCAGTTTTCTCATATTTTGTCCTTCTTCTCAGTTTTCCTCGAGCCTGTTTTGTAGCGCATCTTATTGTTGGTTGGCTTTCTGTAGAACTTCTTTTGAAATGCTTTTGTTAGCAGTGCCATCTGCCTTTTCATTTCTTCGATCTCTGAATCAGCAGATGAATCGGAGGATTCTGATTCGGAAGATGTACTGCTGACTACGACTCTTTTCTCCTTTTTCATTTTGTATTTGTACTTTTTCTCTGCTAGTAGAGCCAATGGATCAGTAGTTTCTTTCTCGGCTTTCTTATTTCTGGATATTTTCCTCAACACAACCTCTTGGTAGTTGTTGAGGTTCTCAAATATCATATGAAAATCCATTTCTTCAATATCCTTTGTTTGCTGGATAATCATAGCATATTTCTCCCATTCAGGATTCAGAACATTTAGGAATTTGACATTTATGTCCAGATTGGACTTTGTCACTCCATTTCGTTTCATTTCACTTACCAAGCTCACAAACCTTAGGTAACTGTTTTCCAGTAGTTCTCCTTCACGGGCTCTGAAATTTTCAAACGTCATTAGGCTGTTTCTAGCCCTGTTTGTGGCAGCTCTGTCAGATCCCCTCATCAGTTTACACACTTCATCCCAAATTGACTTAGCAGTTTTTGTGTTTGTGAGGCATGTGTAAATATCATTGGGGATGGATATCAGAAGTAATTTCCTGGCAGTTTTATCCCCTAATTTTCTCTTCTTTTGGGCCTCAGTCAGGTTGGTGACCTCGACTGTCCTTGGTGGAATTGGGGGATTACCGGTTGGTACTCCAGGGATTGTTTCCATGAATGTGGCTGGTCCTTCTGTTAAGGATTTCAGCATCTCTTCTGATAGATCATGAAAGCTAATGAATTCAAGAAACCTCTCCCTCTATTGAACATATTCACCCCTGTATAGAATTGGGGGTTTGGTTTCTGATCCCATTGCTAGAGCGTCTTTTGACATATTGATTGATATATGGGAAACTGTCCAAGATCTGATGAACTTTGATTGAGATTGAAAATGTTGATCAACAGTTGAAAGTTGATCAAACTTTGAAACACAGATTAGTACTGAAATGATCAACTGAAATCGAATGACACAGTAACTTGTTAGTAGCAATAATCAACTTTAATCAGACACTGAATAGATTTGATGTTGATGTATTCCAAAAAATCTTGAATAATGTTTGTATGAATCTTGAATGATCTAAGTATGAGACTCGAATGAGTTTAGAATGAAACTCGAATGAGTTTAATGTGAAACTCGAATGAGTTTGGAATCAAACTCGAATGAGTTTGGAATGAAACTCGAATGAGTTTGGAATGAAACACGAATGAGTTTGGAATTAAACTCGAATGAGTTTGGAATTAAACTCGAATGAGTTTGGTGGGAAACTCGAGTGATGTTTAGATACTTGAGTTTTATAGTAAAACTCGATCAATTCTTATGTGAAACTCGAATTGGTCTTTTGAAAAACTCGAATTTGTCTTCTTTGAAACTCGAATAAAATTCAAACTTCTAATAAACTCGAATGATCTCTCACTTAAACTCGAATCAACTTTATATCCAACTCGATTGACACAGGTTGTCAACTCGATTTACATAGGTTGTCAACTCGATTTTCACAAGTCTTCAACTCGAATGACACATATGATATGTGTATTTCGAGTTTCTTAATATTTTCAGATTTTTCAAGTCTGAAATTCAAATTAAATCTAAAAATTTGTCCATTTTCACTCAAATTGCAATCGAAGGTGAGGATTTTGAATACAAACACTTTCTGTGAAACACCTTTGTCCAAAAATAGATCTAGATTGGACTTTTTCAATAGAACAGTAGTCGACTTTGTATTTTTCAAAATTTGACAAAAATACCTAGATTTTTTCCTGTGTTTTGTGAATCAATTCAAGTTTATAATCAATTGATTCGACTATTGATCCTTTACCTTCGATCCAATTTTCACTGTCTACGATCAACAGATTAAAAACCCTTAGTGATTTTAGTGCGCGTTTGGTACAGAGAATTAAGGCTAGGGAAATGGAAATAAGAAGAATTCCTATGTTAATAAACATGGGAATTCCTATTATTTCCATTTCCCTAGTTTTATTTCTCTATACCAAACATATAGACGATTTTTCGAAAAAAAAATTGTTCAAGAACAGTGATCAATATCGAAAAAAAAAAAATTCAATCTCAGAATCAAATTATTCACCCCTAAAGCTCTGATACCAATTGTGAATTACAGTTTCTATATCAAATATGCAACAATTCAATATCAAGAACAATTATAGAAATCAAAAACTAACCGAATGATTTAATTCCAGAGAATGTCGATTACAAAAGATGAGAGAATAATCCAAGTCAGTAACCGCTTTTCCGTACAAAAAGGAAATGTCAGAGATCTCCTAATATTGAAAGTCAAACCTACTATTTATATTCATATTTCACAACTATAGAAGAAATACAAAACAACCCCTACACTCTGATTTCCATCAACTAAAATACATTCTAACAAATAGATTTGTAATGGTTTTTGTAAGTTCATCTAATAGATATGTAATGGTTCAAATTTCTCATCAATTAAGAATTGGGTTTTTGTCAGGATCTAAAACTGAATAACCAAGATTAACTGATTTGAAATTTATCAGAGTATAAATCAATAATCTTGCTTTGAATCAAAGTTTAATTAAGAAGTTTGCGGAATAACACTTAATTATTTTAACAAAAACTTTCAGAACCAATGAAGCATAAAACATAAGAAGTAATCAAGACTGTTTGTATTGTTGAATTCAATGATTACAATCATCTCTAATCTGTTTTGATTAGACGAAGAACACAGACTGTTCTTAGGGTTTTACAACCTTAGAGGCTTATGAAAACTTAATCAACAAAGCAATTACAGACTCAAAATATGCAGAAAACTTCTATATTCTTCTATACAATATTCTGTCTATTTATATTGCTTTTTGGACTTGTTTCCTTGAAGGACTATGACTTCTCTGATAGTAGATATGCTGGAATCTTCGTGTAGATATCTTTCCTGAAAATCAGCACTTTCTGTTTATGAAACTGTTGAGCAGCTTGAATGTCTTGACAGCATGAACTGAGCAGCTTGAGTTGTTTTGCTCTGGCAGCTTGAACTTTTACACTGGCAGCTCGAGTTTCTTCAACTAGCAGCATGAACTTTGTATTTACATAAAAAATCTACTAACAGTCTGAGAAGTCTAACTAACAGCTTGAGCATGGTTAAACTATTTCCCAACAATCTCCCCCTAACTTAAATTCTTTACACAAGACTTTAAGTTCTATACAAAAATGGAAATGAATAAGTAAACTGTTATTTACAAACCAAGGCTTTCAAAAACTTACAACTGTGCAAGTTTCTGATCTACAGCCTTCAAAAATTCTCTTTTTAGCTCATCTCTATCACAAGATACCCTAACAGATTTTATCTGAAGTAGCATATCTTTTGGTGAATCATAAAATTCGAGATTGAAGAATATACCAGGTCCATCTGAAAATTTGATTCTGTATGTCCTTGACTTGACAAACAGATCAACTTGCTTGACCTTCTTCCCCTTCTTCACAGCATCCTCTATTTCTTTCCTTGCAGATTCAGGGTCAACAATTGATTTTAGATCTTTAATTACTTGCTTCACTTGTGGTAGAGCAGATCTAACTTGTGATACAGACCCAATGTTGTGCATTCTGATAAGCTCATCTCTGGTCAACTTCTGAACCATCTGCCAAAATGTATCATATTCTTCTTCTGGTCCAGACTCTCTTCTTATCACAAACTTAATTCTCAAGTCACGGTCATCCAGTGACTTAGCAAACCAGTAGTTGATTTGAGGCTTTGTAAAATCATGCTGATCAATCAGCTTCTCTATCTCCATAGCCTTTTGTAGTTGTTGCTCAAAGAGCACCCTTTTAACCGATGAAGGAATAGAGAGAGCAGCTTGATCAGTGGGAACAGGTGCACTGGCACCAGCTTCAGCTTGGACTGATTGGGATGATGGTTGAACTTCTTGGGATGGTTGAGCTTTTGGAGAGACTTGTGTTCTCTGTCTTTTGTCCATCTCCTTATCATGAATCTCCTGCAGCCTTTCAGTTGTCATGGACTGAGCCATTTTCTTTGGGATACCAGCTGCAAATGCAAAATTTATCAAAAATCTTCTGTGCTCAGCTTTAGTGTGCCCTGTTGGCATCTTTCTCTTCTTTTCACCTTGTTTGCCCACAAACCCCTTTAGGTAATCACCTAATGTCTCATCATCATCTATTGGGGGCTGGGCTTGCTGATCTAATTCTTTATCCTGTTCTTCTGCTAACCTTTTGGCAACTTCAGCATCAAAGGCAATCTGGGCTTCTTTGGAGGAGAATTTGTGCTTTGGAGATTCAATAAGAATGCCCTTGCCCTTGTCTTTTACAGAAGAGGATGTTGCTTGGACTGTACTTGATGGAGCTTGAATTCCTTCCCTGATTACAACTCCAGTGACTTTTGAAGGAGCAGCTTGAGTTTCTAGGCTAACAGCTTGAGAAGCTGTTGGGACTGCTAGCCTAGAAACTGGGACTGTTGGTGCTACTTGGACTGTTGTTGTTGTTGGAGCTGCTTGGACTGATTTGGGAACCTCCTGATTCTCCCCCTTTTTGGAAGCATTGGTTTGGTCAGAAGGACCTACAACCATTGCCCCTTGGGTTTGAATCAAACGCTCTAATTGAATGAGCTTATTTCCACAAAGGGTAAACCCCTTATGAAGATAATCCATCCTCTGATTTTGAGCCATTTCTGATTGCTTTAGAGCCATTATTTGTGCACCCTGTGCAGCAATGATGGACATTTGGTATTCCAACATAGCTACAACAGGTTTCAGCTTGGGATCCGTCAAAAGCATGAGTTGCAGACTAGTCTCAAGATCAGAAAACACCTGTGGTGCTTGTGATCTATCACTGACATCAATACCAGAAGTAGAAACCTCTGGGCCCCTCTTTTCTTGGTTATGGGGACTTCCAGCTTGTGTTGGCACACTTGCTGTTGCCATGGGCGTGGTCTTAGCTATGTTGGCACTGTCCTGTGCCTCTTTTGCAGAGACATCAGTAGTGCCAGCCACAGAACCCATATGAACCATCTCTGAAGAGATGTTCACCTCCTGAGTGAGGATGGGAGTTTCCTCTAGTGGTTCCCTTTGGATATGCTGTGCAGGAGTATCCTCCTGCACAGGGATATATGGCTGTTGCTGATGGGAGGAGGAGGAAGGAGCTCCTGGTCCCCCTTTTCTTTTGTATATATTTCTGAGTGGGCGTGTTGGCTGTACAAAAGGATCAGAGGGAATATTTGTATCATGAGGAGTGGGTTGGGGTCTTGGGGGTGTAGCAGTGATGTTAGACTGAGCCTGCTCAAGACCCTCTCCTCTGTTTCCTGAAATGATGTTCATCATTGCAGAGGGCAATGGAACATCTACACTAACAAAATTGGCACTTGGCTTTATCAGCCTTTTGATAGAAGATAGTGAGTGCCTATGGGAAATATGTATCCTCTTATGTAAATGAGAAGTAGTGCAGGTGTGTGCAATGATTTCTGCCAAAAATCTTGGATACATTAAAAACTTCCCATTCTTTAGGGAATGATGCCTTAACATCCCCTGAAAAATCATGTTTGAAAAATTGAACCGTTGGCCTGTTGAAAAGCACACTAAGGCAGTGGCAATGTTAGAAGAAAATTCTGACCAACCAGTTCTTTTGGAGCTCATACACTGCTGAAGAATATGTACAAGAAATTTCCATTTAGGAGAAAAATGGGCTTTTAAGAAAGTAAAAGAATCAGCAGGGCCCCTATAACCAATGTTTTGAAGACCAAAATGTAAAGCTTGAAGGGATAGGTCTGTTATACCTGAGGCATCTTGAAGATGCAAATGGTGCCGAATGGATTCCTCAGTGATGGTGATGGGAGTGCCATCAATTTTGGATAGAAGGGTAGGAATACCATTGATGGTTTGAAAAGTGGCACGGTTCCAGAACTGTTCAATATGCGATATGTATATGGTGGGATTGATATTGAGGGCATGGTTGATATGGGAGTGCCTGAGGAAATCCATCATGTCATGGAACGGCTGAAGTTCAGAGTGTTTGAGAGAGTATGGAAGGCAGTTGTGTTCTTTGACAAACTCCATGGATGATCAAACGATGGTTTAGGGTTTGAAAGAAGAATGTGTGATTCGTTCAGAGAGAAAGCAGAAGGCCGTGGAAGAAGAATATGTAACTGGTAGTTACAACTGAACGAAACCGGGACCTTTAAAGGTTTCGAAAAGTTGGGTCCCGCGCACACATTTTTAAAATTACCCAAATACCCTGCACACTTTGACAGATCAAGGGAAAATAACTAGCAGTCCGAGAAAATGAACTAGCAGCATGAGAAAATACTCATGCTGTTAGTGTAAAATTGTGCAACTTTTCAATGGAACAGTGTCTCCCCCTTAAATTAGCATACTGAGTAGATAATAATGAAAACCAATTAATCCATGTTTACCATACCAATATTTGATATTAGGAAAGTGAACCTTCCCACATCAAAAGGTTTTGTAAATAGATCAGCTAGCTGATCATCTGTATGTATTTTGGTAACTTGGATTAACTTCTTTTCATTACAATCTTTGATGAAGTGAAACCTGATTTCTATAAGCTTGGTTTTTGGGAATTTCACTGGGTTTTGCACAATGCTAATTGCACTTGAATTGTCAATATAAATAGGAGTGGATAAGAAATTCATACAATAGTCTCTTAGTTGATTTTGAATCCACAATACCTGGGAGCAGCAGCTTGCAGCTGCTACGTATTCTGCTTCAGTGGATGATGTGGAGACAGTTGTTTGCTTTTTGCATTGCCAAGAGACCAGTCTTGCTCCTATGTATTGACATCCACCAGTTGTGGATTTTCTGTCAATGTTGCATCCACCATAGTCACTGTCAGAATAAGCAGTTAGTTCAAAAGGAGAGTCTTTAGGATACCATAGACCTAAATGTGGTTGGCCTTTAAGATATCTAAAGATTCTCTTAACAGCAACCAAGTGAGAATCCTTTAGAGAGCATTGAAACCTAGCACACACACAGACAACAAACATAATATCAGGTCTTGAAGATGTTAGATACATGAGAGATCCTATAAGGGATCTGTATAGATGAATATCCACATCTATGCCATCTTTGTCTGTATGGAGCTGTTTATGAGGATCCATTGGAGTGCTTGCAACCTTTGTGTCTTGATAGCCAAACTTTTCCAGTATGTCTTTGACATACTTTGATTGACTTATGAATAGACCAGTAGGCTTCTGTTTAACCTGCAGCCCTAGAAAGAATTTGAGTTCCCCCATTGAACTCATTTGAAACTTTTTGTGCATTAGGGCCTCAAAATCTTTGCACAACCCATCATTAGTTGAGCCAAAGATGATGTCATCAACATAGATTTGGACAAGAAGAATCTCAGCTTTGATGGATTTAGTGAAAAGTGTTTTGTCCAGAGTGCCTCTCTTGAATCCATTCTGTAGAAGATATGATGACAGTGTGTCATACCATGCTCTGGGGGCTTGGTGAAGACCATAGAGAGCTTTGTCTAGCTTGTACACGCTGTCTGGATACTTGTAGTCTTCAAAACCAGGAGGTTGACACACATACACTTCCTCTTCAATTGTCCCATACAAGAAAGCAGACTTAACATCCATTTGATACACTTTAAAGCCTTTGAAACTTGCATATGCTAGAAACAGTCTGATGGCTTCAATTCTTGCTACTGGAGCAAAGACATCATCATAATCTATTCCTTCTTCTTGAGTGTACCCTTGTGCTACTAGTCTTGCTTTGTTCTTGATGACTATCCCTCTCTCATCCTTCTTGTTTCTGACCACCCATCTTGTACCTATTGCTCTCTTACCTTTAGGAAGATCCACCAGAGTCCATACATTCTGAATTTTGAACTGTAAAAGCTCTTCTTGCATAGCTTCAATCCAGGATGAATCTTTTAATGCTTCTGATGCCTTTTTGGGTTCTAGTTGAGAAATGAAACAGGCATGTTCAAAAGCAGCTAGACTGAATTCAGGAACTGCTTGTTCAGCAGCAGCAGTCTCATTGTGAACCATTTTCCTTGTTTGAACAGGAGTGCTTGGATCACCCAGTATTTGATTGAGAG
>JAANYP010000699.1:0-297162 GCA_020465985.1 Centrapalus pauciflorus | reverse complement strand
ATATGGTTTGAGAGAGTATCACTGCTTATACAGCGCACCAGAAGCTACCACCTATAAAAAACTTTTTTTTTTAACTTTTTATTTCATAAACATGTTTTAACTAGTTGAATACCTGTGCGTTGCTCGGGTGATGTGCAATCACATAATTTTTAGTTAAATGATGAAATAAAAATAATATATCATATTGGATGTCGGTTTATTTTTTTTGCACATTTGGGTAATAATTTAAATTAAATATCAGGTATAGATTTAGTTTAGTATTTAATTTTGATAAACATTATGAAATAAAGTTATAAATTTTTATTAATAATATTATTAACTTAAATTTTTTATTATATGATATGTTAAATTGATTTTTTTATGTTTGTATCATCATTATTTGTTAATTTCTTAACTATTGTGTTTTGTTAATTTGATTTTGTATTTTTTATACGAGTATTATTTATCTTAAATTTTAATTTATTATCCTATTTAATTTTAAGAAAATCTCATATATATATATATATATATATATATATATATATATATATATATATATATATATATATATATATATATATATATATATATATATATATATATATATATATATGTATATATATATATGTATATATATAGGGAAGGGAAGGGTTCTTTTAAAAACCATAAATATTGTTAGAACTTAAGAACTTTTTATGGCCTTTGGATTAAAAAAATCAATGGTTGATATATTGGATGACAATTTTGTAATAATTTTGAACTTTGATAGTGGAGAATCTTGAAAATGTGTGAAAATGGTATTTTTGGAAGAAAAAAACCTGCTTTTTCTCTTTCTCTTTCTTACTTTTTTTCATTTTCATTTTAGAGTAAAGGACATTTTTGGTCCTTGTGGTTTGATGGTTTACCCGGATTCAGTCCCTTAACCATAATAAGGTCAAGTTTCATCCCTATTTTGCTAATTTTGTGCCCTTTTAGTCCCTCGTCCGTTAAACTTAACGACACAACCGTTAAATTTAAAAGAATGACAATTTTACCCTTTTCATTGAGACACTTTTAGTCCATATGGTTTTATTATTTACCCATTTATAGTCCAACATTTATTTTATTTTATTTTATCTTTATAATTATATTATTTATAGATAACTTAATTTATTATAAACACACTTATTATTTATAAATATACTTATATTTTAATATTTTATTTACATTTACTATTGTTCGTATTTTATTTAAATTTTATTTTAATTAAAATTATATATTTTCTTTACTAATTTATTTAAAGTTCATCTTCTTTATTAATTTTAATTTTTATAATATTATTGTTGACATTTATATATGTAATTTTGTTAGTAGATATAATATCGTCGATATTTTTCCTCTCCAAAGTCACTATTTCTTCAAATATCTTCCAACCTAATCAATTATCGAGACATAAATTATATACATACGTAAATATACTTGAAAAAATAATGACATTAGAATATACTTGAAAATATTATATACACACACAAACACACACATATATATATATAGAATATGGTTCGAGGGAGTACCACTACTTATACAGCGCACCAGAAGCTACCACCTTTAAAAAACTTTTTTTTTTTTAATTTTTTATTGGGAAAATGGCGTCAAATAGTTGTGTACTTTTGAGTTTGTACTCATTTATGTAGTGTACTTTTTTTGTGCATATTTGGTAGTCAAACTTTCAAAAGTGTTTCAATTAGGTAGTTGGGTGACTTGGTAACCGGCAACAACCGGTCACCATGCTTACGTGGACGGTTTTTTCAAGAAAAATGGCATCAAATAGCTATGAACTTTAAAGTTTGTACACATTTATGTTGTGTACTTTTTTTTTTTGCACATTTAGTAGTCAAACTTTTAAAAGTGTTTCAATTAAGTAGTTAACCGAGTTACCTAAAAATTGATAAAAACTGATTATGATACTTATGTTGACATATTTTATGACATAGAAGAATGAGAGAATTTCATATATATCCTTGTAAACTTTAATTATTACGCATATATGCTTGCAAAATTTCTTGTTACATATATATATCCTTCTAAATCTTTAAATCTCACATATATATCCAAAGGACTATTTTAAATATATTTTATCATTTAAAAAAATTTTAAATACCTAAACTACCATCTTAAATTCCCACAAAAATAAATTAGAAAAATAAAGAAATATCGTTTTCTAATTTAATTCAATAATAAATTAATTAAAAAATGATATTTAATATTTTTTAAATGATGTAACTAAATTTAAAATAGTCATTTGGCTATATATGTAAGATTTAAAGGTTTAGAATGATATATATGTAATAAGAATGTTTGTAAGGATATTTACGTAATGTTGGAAGTTTACAAGGATATATATGAAATTTTCCTTAGAATTAATGACTCTTAAACACGGTGCTTATCAAATTCAAAACATATCATTTCCATTTGATAGATATCATGTTTAAGAGTTGAAAATTAATGCTCTATTATATTGTTATATAATGAAAGCATATTTTATCAATTTGATACATATTTGGTTTATAAATCTTTTTATAGTTTTATAGAAAAAATAAATCATCTTAAGTTTTTTTAATTTCAAATTATAAAAAATATGTCCACATAAGCAAAGTAATCGGTTGGTATCGATTTTTAGGTAACAAAACTACTTAATTGAAACACTTTTAAAAGTTTGACTACTAAATGTGCACAAAAAAAAGTACACAACATAATTGTGTACAAACTTAAAAGTACATAGCTATTTGATGCCATTTTTTCTTGAAAAACTCGTCCACGTAAGCATGGTGACCGGTTGGTGCCGGTTTCCAAGTCACCCAACTACCTAATTGAAACATTTTTGAAAGTTTAACTACCAAATGTGCACAAAAAAAAGTACACTACATAAATGAGTACAAACTCAAAAGTACACAACTATTTGACGCCATTTTCCCTTTTTTATTTCATAAACATGTTTTAATTTCACATACATTCACATCTTCTAGCTCCTAAAAAATGATGTGAACGCACACTTACAAAATTTTGCATATATGTGGTGCGTGATTTCATGCACTTAGAGTGTTCGAATTTGCGTGAAATTCACATATTATCTGTGTAATGTTAATTAAAACATGTTTGTGAAAAAAAATTTCAAAAAAAAATTTACGAGTGATACCTTCGGGTGCGCTGTGTAGTAGGTAGTACTCACTTGGACATATATATATATATATATATATATATATATATATATATATATATATATATATATATATATATATATATATCCAAGACATAAATTATATAATATACACATAAACATTATGTGTATTAAATTATATACAAATAAATTATATACATACATACATACATACATATATATATATATATATATATATATATATGTATATATATAACACATATAATATAATTTATGTGTTGATAATTGATTAGGTTGAAAGATACTTGAAGAAATAGTGACTTTGGAGAGGAAAAATATTGACGATATTATATTTACTTAAACACAACTAACAAAATTACATATATAAATGTCGACAATAATATTATAAAAATTAAAATTAATAAAGAAGATGAACTTTAAATAAATTAGTAAAGAAATATATATTTATATTAAAATAAAAGTTAAATTTTAAATAAAATACGAACAATAGTAAATGTAAATAAAATATTAAAACATAACTATATATATAAATAAAATAAGTGTGTTTATAATGAATTAGGTATATCTATAAATAATATAATTATAAAGATAAAATAAAATAAAATAAATGTTGGACTATAAATAGGTAAATAATAAAACCATAGGGACTAAAAGCGTCTCAATTAAAAGGGTAAAAATGTCATTCTTACAAATTTAACGGTTGTGTCGTTAAGTTTAACGGACGAGGGACTAAAAGGGCACAAAATTAGTAAAATAGGGATGAAATTTGACCTTATTATGGTTAAGGGACTGAATCCGGGTAAACCATCAAACCACAAGGACCAAAAATGTCCTTTACTCTTCATTTTATTTTTCTTTCATTATAATTGATTTTTAAAGTAAAAAAACGTTTTTTATAAAAAATATTTTTTCTATATAGAAAATTATTTAATTCCTAAAAATATAACGTATTTTATATAAAAATATTATATGTCTATATAGAATATTTTTTTTTCTATATAGAATATGTCAACGAACATATTCTATGTACAATCTACGTAGAATGTCATGCATTCTACGTAGAATAACATGCAATCTACGTAGAATGTCGTGTAGAATGTCAAATATCATATATTCTACGTAGATTACCTGATAAAATATATCATAAACACATTGAAACAAAAAAAAATAGATTTCATTTAGACATTTTATCAAACACTTGGTATGCAACTGCTATAAAATATACCAAAAATACATTGAATAGTAATATTAATCTACATAAAAGGATATAGAAATGTATAAAAAACATAAAAATATATGAAATATATAAGAAACATAACATTCTACATAGATTATGATTTTTTACAAGTAGTCTTGTAATATATTCTATTTAGATTATCATCTAATCTACGTAGATTATCATGTAATCTACGTATATTATCATGAAAAACATCCAATAACTATTACAATCATTATAAATCTAATATCATACAAATAATCTTCATTATAAAACATAAAAAATGAATATGTCATATTCTATGTAGAGTATCGACGAACATATTATATGTACAATCTACGTAGAATGTCATGCATTCTACCTAGAATGATATTCAATCTACGAAGAATGACATGCAATCTACGTAGAATGACATGCAATCTACGTAGAATGGTATGCAATATACGTAGAATGGCATGCAATCTATGTAGAATGACATGAAATCTACGTAGAATGTCGTGTAGAATGTCAATTATCATATATTCTACGTAGATTACATGATAAAATATATCAAAAACATATTGAATAGTAATGTTAATCTACATAAAAAGATATAGAAATGTATAAGAAACATAAAAATATATTAAATATATAAGAAACATAACATTTTACATAGATTATGTGTGATTTTTTACAAGTAGTATTGTATTATATTCTATATAGATTATCATGTAATCTACGTAGATTGTCATGTAATCAACATAGATTATAATGTAAAACATCTAATAACTATTACATTCATTATAAATATAATGTCATACAAATAATTTTAATTATAAAACATGGAAATTGAATATGTCCAATCTACGTAGATTGTACATAGAATATATTCGTCGATACTCTACATAGAATGTCACGCGATCTACGTAGAATGACATTCAATCTACGTAGAATGACATGCACTCTACGTAGAATGACATGCAATCTACGTAGGGTACCGACAAACATATTCTATGAACAATCTATGTAGAATGTCATGCAATCTACGTAGAATGGCATTCAATTTACGTAGAATGGCATGCAATCTACGTAGAATGTCATGCAATTTATGTAGACTTTCGTGTAGAATGTCAAATATCATATATATTCTACATAGATTACTTGATAAAATATATCAAAAACACATTGAAACAAAAAAACGAAGATTTCATTTAGACATTTTATCAAACACTTGGTATGCAACTGATATAAAATATACCAAAAATATATAGAATAAAACTGTTAATCTACGTAGAATAATATGCAATCTATGTTGAATGACATTTAATCTACGTAGAATGACATGCAATCTACGTAGAATGACATGCACTCTACGTAGAGTATCGACGAACATATATTCTATGTACAATCTGTGTAGAATGTCATGCAATCTACGTAGAATGTCATGTAGAATGTCAAGTATCATATATTCTACGTAGATTAAATAATAAAATATACCAAAAACACATTGAAACAAAAAAAATTTCATTTAGACATTTTATTGAACACTTGGTATGCAATTGTTGTAAAATATACCAAAAACACAATGAATAGTAATGTTAATCTACAAAAAAGATATAGATTTGTATAATAAACATAAAAATATATGAAATATATAAGAAACATAACATTCTACATAGATTATGAATAGTAATGTTAAACTACATATAAAGATATAGAATTATATAACATTCTATATAGACACATAATATTTCTATATAGAATACATTAATTTTTTAACAATTAAATACTTTTTTATATAGAAAAAATTTATTTTTTTATAAAAAAATGTTTTTTTAATATTAAAATCAATTCTCATAAAAGAAAGAGAAAATGAAAATGAAAAAAAAGTAAGAAAGAGAAAGTGAAAAAGAGATGCATACAATAAAAAAAGTGGAGAGAGAAATATTAATATTTTTTAATACAAAAACACCCTTTTGATCCAAGGGCTCTAAAAGGTTCCTAGGTTCTCACCATTTTTGAGGTTCTATATATATATATAGATTTAGGTTCAAGTGAGTACCACCCATTATGTAGCGCACCAGAAGGTACCACCCTTAAAAGTATTATTTTTGAAATTTTTTTTCATAAACATGTTTAATTAATATTACATAGATCATACATAAATTTCAGGCAAATCCGAACACTCTAAGTGCATGAAAACACGCATCACATAAATGCACGTTCACATACATTCAAAATTATATAAGTGTGTGTTCACATCATTTTATAGGAGCTAGGAGATGTGAATGTATGTGAAATTTACATATGATCTTCATAATGTTAATTAAAACATGTTTATGAAACAAAAAAATTAAAAAAAGTTATTCTAAAGGTGGTACCTTCTAGTGCGCTGCATAATGGGTGGTACTCTAGAACCATATTATATATATATATATATATATATATATATATATATATATATATATATATATATATATATATATATATATATATATGTGTGTGTGTGTGTGTGTGTTTATCTTTGGACAACCTATGAAAATGTTACTCAGAATATTGATTTGCCACAATTGTTCCTCCACAAGTAATCCCTCCTGGCAAAAGGTCGACTTTCTTTTTAATGGGAAGTTCATTAAGTCAAACATAATTCATGTGTTAAAATGATTCCATTAATACATAAACAAATAATCCCTAACTATTTTTTTGTCACTATAAACCATGATTAATTGGTGTTAGTTTCACTAGTGTGTCTATTACCCCATTTTAAATTATCGATTGTTTTATGTATGATGTTTAATTAATGTTATTTTCTCTGGTAGTACCAATTATTGTGCTTAAAACATAAAAACTGTCATTGACAATGTTAGATTGATCCATGCATGAAACTTGCAATTTTCATATAATTAAAACTCACTACAAGAAATAAGCCTTTTAGTGACTAAAGAAAAGTCAGTAAAAGTCCAAGTTCAGTCACTAAATACATTTAGGTCTTTTCCTTCTGAAAAAAATTAGCCACTAAGGACGCCATCACTAAAAGTGTTTTGTGACACATATTTTCAGTCAGTAAAGATCATTACCTTTAGTGACTAATGTTTTTAGTAGGTATAAGGTGCTTTACAAATTGTGTAAATTCACCCTCTTTTACTTACACTAGTTTTTTAGTCAGTAAAGGTTGTTTTACTTACTAAAAGTCTCATACTGAATAGGTTAAAATGGACTTTTAGTGACTAAAAATTTCAGTCACTAATGAGTTAAATTATAAAAATATTATATAATATTATATTCTATTTATTTAATTATATTACATATGCTAAAAGCAATTAAAAATTACATACCGTATACAAAAAAGTAATTTCATTAAATCATATTGATTTATTGAAAATAATATGAAAGTTCAATATTTGTAACACATTATTTCAAAACTTCTAATAATAAAACTAGAAAGTAGCTAATGAAAATCCTCGACGGTCAAATCATTCTTGATGTTTAAAACCTAGCAATTTTCTTGAAAAGCTTCATATCCTCATCAACCTGAAATAAGAAAAATTTTGTTAAATATAAGCATAAAAAAATTCATAATCACAATAAATTCTAAACAAAATCATTTAGAGTTCTAGCATATTAGCTTCTAAACATTATTGAACCAATTTAAAACAAGCTAAAACCATTAGCTATATCAAAATTCCATTTCTTTATTGTTCGGCTTTCATCATTGTCATCATAGGAGCCATATTCTCTTGCATATTGATTTTCCCTTCAAGTTCATTGACTCGAGCCTTTAGTTGTGGTACTTGATTGTTCCTTCAAGTTCATATGACCATGTCTGACATAACCCATTTTTTTGTTTCAGCGGGAAAAAAATGGAAATAGACCAATTTTTGAAGTCCAAACCTGGTTATTTAATCAAATGTTAGTGCATCCTGTGTGACGATAGCAGTCTAAGTATAGACGATATTTTGTAATAGTCCAAATGTTCGTAATTGCATATTAATACATGTTTGATATATGTTTGTCATATGTTTTGATATTGATTGAATATATGTTTGAACTTGGTAAGTTCAAACATAAGTTCAAAGATAAGTTCAAACATAACTCCAAAGGTAAGTTCAAACATAAGTTCTACAACAAGTTCAAAGACAAGTTCTAGAATAAGTTCAAAGGCCCTGATTCGAACTTATGGTGGACAAGTTCATGGGCTTGGGCCTTCTCGAACTTGTCCAGAGCAAGTTCGAATATGAGGGTTATAATTAAGGTTTAATCAGTTTTGATTAATAACTTTTGCAGAATTAAGCTTCAAGGCGATTACGAACTTGCAGAGGCGTTTTTGTGTGTTCTTGGAGAGAATCACGTGTCGGGACGTTCTAGTTTGCGTCTATCATCATGTGTGTCTCCGTGTTTCGTGTGTGTGATCGATCCGTCAAACCGCTAACGAGGATTCTGCACTAGTTGGACGGCGTCGCGTCAAGATAGGATCCGTAGGTAGGTGACCTTACATCGCACATCGAGAATCGCAGTAAATTGGGATGTTGGTGAGCGAGAATCCATAATCACATAATTGTGTTCTCATCCACAGCACTTGAGAGCAACAGCTTGCAGCTGCTACATACTCAGCTTCAGCTGTGGATGTTGAAACACAATTATGCTTTTTGGAGGACCAACACACCGGTCTGTCACCCAAGAACTGTATTTCGCCTGAGGTGCTTTTCCTGTCAACTCTACAACATGCAAAATCAGCATCTGAAAGGGCAGTAAGATCAAAATTGGTTCCCTTTGGATAACTGAGACCAAGATCGGGTGTACCCTAAAGATAACGAAAAATGCGTTTTACCGCAGTTAGGTGTGATTCTTTTGGGTCAGCCTGAAAACGAGCACAAAGACATGTTGAAAACATTATATCAGGTCTACTAGCATTATATGAAGAATTCTTAATTGACACCGAAACACCTCGTCCTATGGAGTTCTGGACATTGTCTAATACCCAGGGGATAGAATGCGTACAGTTAACAAATGGACTAATCAATGGGATCAAATGATAGCAACCGTTTTTGGTATTTCGATTAGAACTACCCGGACCTATACCGTTTTCAATAGAAGTGATTTATGCCCATTAGCCAAAGTCATGTGGAAGTTTGTTATCTTTAACATACTTTAGCGTCATCAAGACACCACATATGTGAAACCACAAGAGATTCTGGTAGTGCACGCATTAATGACTGGACACCCGACAATATCCTTAGGGTACATTATTATGCAAAATTTGTGGGAATGTCATGTCTTAGGCCAAGGGATAAGTTACCCTCATTGTAGAATGTTAACCGAATTATTCGTGATAGAAAAGGCTGTGTCTGAGGATTCGCCCATACAGATACTTAACCCAAATACCGCATGGTTTACAAGGTTTACGATGGTAGGGCTAGTTTTTGAACGTACCGAGAGAGGTTTCCAAATTCGTTGTCCAAAATCTGCTAAAGTGACCCAAGTCCCTTTCAAAGCCCCAGAACCTGTACCTGAAAGACAAAATAATAAAGGAAAGCCAGAATGGAAGTTGATGAAGATGATCAGAGGCCATGGAAGAGGGTCGAGACCGTTGATCTCGTTTGGGATCAAGTGCATAAGTTGAAAGAGACAGTTGGAGATTTAGTAAACGCGAAAAACATCTTGATTAAAGAGATCCAAATGCTTCGGGAAAATCAAAAGAAGAATGATCAACTATTTAACACGCACTCAGACTGGCTCACCAATCTTCAGATTACTGTTGGAGAGTTGGAAGAGATTGTCACACCTCAAGCCAAATGATGATTTTATAATTATATGAATATTTATTTTAATAATGCGTGCTAAAACATTAAGTATGGTTTGAATTATTTCTGATGTGGTGATTTATTTTGTTTGGTTTGATTATTTACGTTCATTGGGATTGTAATGGTACTTTATTTTTATTTTTAATTTTAAAGTGTAATGTTTATTTAAGTTGAATTATAAAAGTTAAATTTTGTTTGTTTATTATTTGTTTATTTAATTTCAATTGTTATGGATAAGGAATATGTATCGATCTATCTTCCTATGTTCTTAACCGATAAATTAATTTTGATGTATCGAGGACGTCACAAAAGTCTAAGTTGGGGTGGATATGTTATAACGATAAAATTATTTAATTTAGCCCTCACAAAAATTTTTTAGACTACATTCCATATCAAAAATTAGAAAGATTTACAGCCCCGCGTACCAAAACAGTAAAACAATGAAAATTTTAGCAGAGTTTGGGCGCAGGCCTGCGCTGGCCCTGCGTCCCGTCGACTTAAAATCCAGATTTGAGCCCCATTTCACCATTTTCACAACCCTAGAACAATAGGCTACGCTTGGGTGTGCGGCTCTCTTCCAAAAACCCTACTTTTGTGCCCAAAATTTGTAAATTTAAGCTTCAAAACATCTACATTTTCACAAATATCAAAGATCTAGTCTAGAAAGTACCTGTTTGTGGGTAGTTTCATCCATTTTTGAAGATTTTTGAGTAGAGAAAGTGTGGAAGAAAAAAGCTAGATTTGTACCAAGTTAAGCTTCCAATCACCAAGGTTAGTGTTTTTATTGAGTTATTGCGACTTATTTCATACTTTTTGAGAAAAAATGAAAGCTTGAGCTTCATGGTCATCTATGGAGTTTTCATGGTGATTTTGACTTTTTAAAGTCAAAGTATGTGAAATTGCATGAATTTCATGATATCCTTGATGTATGTTTTATGAGATATGTGTTTATGTGTTAAGTTTGTTAATTTGTCATGGTTAATTTGTAGAAATTAATTTGAATTTGAAAAGTTGGTTGCCTAAATGTGCATATAGTATTAAAATCATAAAACTTGGGTGACTAGCTTAAAAATTAATTTTATGTGCTAAATGGTTTTATTAAAATATGATAAATGTTTAGTGCTTAAAATAATGGCAAGTTATAGACTATATATATATAATGCAAAATGTGAGCGTCAAAAGTGGTGTGTGTGTGTGTGTGTGTGTATATATATATATATATATATATATATATATATATATATATATATATATATATATATATATATATATATATATATATATATATATATATATATATATATATAGTTGCATCTTTTAAGTAAGCGTAATTGTGCAAATTGCAATTATAGGTTACATTACTTAATTTATCTCATACGTATTGTGGTTGGTTGTCACAAATTGTAAATGTCGAGGAGAACGAGACAACGAACCCAAAATTTTAATGTCCCGAGAGATTGGTATCCAAACCTCCTATTATCCCAACACCCCGAACACATTAGAACACACTTATTCTTGTATAAGAAATATTCGAATAAAGTGTTGACTGAAAAGAGAGTTAAGGGGAGTGATTTTGAGGACTACGGGATCCCATACCTTTTTGACTATTTGGGGTGGGAAGGTGTGCTTGAGTTGGGCGGCAATGATATTTATCAGTCCGAGGTAGTCGAGTGGATGTCTACCCTACGGAGGGAGACGGGTCGTTCAGCGAACGACTTTAGGTTGATAGGTACCGTCCGTGGTAGGGACTTGGCGATGGATGCACAAATCCTTCGCCAATTATTTAATTTAGATACTGGGGTAGGCTACGAAGGGTCTAACCAGCAAAGGTACGAGTATAGGAATGAGGCCCAATTGTCCTTCACTGATATGACTTGGTCAGGGGAGTGGACAGAGCAGATTAATAGAGTTTTTATCCCATCCATTTTGGAGACCGAGTCCTCCACTTCCTACAGCCGAAAGGCTTTGTCTCCGACGTGTAAGGTGCTTCACAAGATTCTTGTGAACAACATCTTACCTCGTGATAGTGACCTGACCAAAGTCAGGCATAGGGATATCATAGTCCTTCACGCCCTTCTTAAGGGTAGGCCCAAACTGTCCTTTACATGGACAATTATGAATGATTTATGGGCTATGTAAGACACGAGACAGAGGACGATCATCCCGCGTGCTTGGTTGATCTCCAAGTTCCTTGAGAGGACGAGCTCACTTTCGCCCGATTCCCTGCTATCCCCCATTTAGGCGACGTTCATTACGGCCGCCATGTTCCCTACCTTGATTTTTAGGGAAGTTGATGAAGGGTTCGAGATATTCGACAAAGAGACAAATGAGTCGTATATCGAGGACAATATTGAGGATGATAGGAGAGAGAGAGGAGAAGGCCGCCAATGAGGCGTGAGTTCCGCATTCTTAGCCGAACCTAGGTGCGTCTACCTCACGCAGTCGAGGTAATGACATTTTTGATTTTGACCGCATGATGAGGAGGATAGAGGATATAGCAGTGGGTCAGGGTGAGTTCCGAGAGGATGTGACCCAGAGGCTAGATGAGATGAATGGGCGTATGACCCATATTTATGATAGGTTCGATCAGTTAGCGGGTCAGGTAGGTCAGTTACAGGATGGGCAGAGAGCCCTGGCATACCAAAATGCCTACTACCAGCACCATGACTGGGCATATTGGGAGGGAGTTCGACATCACGAGGACTCCGTAGCCGGTATGCCATATCAGTCTTATGAGGAGTACACGATGCCCGACTACCAGGCCTATAACCCTGCCGTAGATACTTATCAGCGCTATCCGGCGCATGGCAGGCAGGACCTCCCAGACCCGATGCCTCCTCACTTGGTTCCGCTAACTGCACAGTTCACTCATGGCCAGAACCTGTATACCGACTTCTTCAACATCGTCTTCGGTTCTCCTCCGCCGCCTCCTCCATTTGAATGATCAGGTACTATCCTTCCTTATTCTTTACTTTTCTGTCTTTTATTATACTTTATTTTAGTTTGTTATGCATTTAATTTCTTTATCGTAATTTTCATTTATTTTTAGTTCTTAGCCGAGTCCTATTTAGAGTTTATATTGTTTATATAGTCTGTCATGTCTTCCCAATTTGAGCCATGTTTGCCAATCAGACCGTGGAACATGATGGTTTTTAGAAAATACATGTGCGAGTAAATGGGCTAGTGGTGACATGATATTTTATAATTAAGAAAAGAGTCGTATAATAATTAAAACTTTTGCAATGTAAAATGAATTCAAGTACGTTAAAATTTATTTGGACTTAAATATAAGTAATGTGTCAAAAGATTTTGGAAACTCATGCAATAAGGGGGAGAACTTAATCATGTTTTAAGCCTCAAAAGTAAGTTGATTGTAGCTTAGATGGTTCGAGAAACTAAGTCCATAGGGGTACCACTCATGCCTAATCCCCTAAAACCATTTGGTTTGGGAGCAGTTGACCGAAATCTCGTTACATGAACAATCTAGCTAATGTAGTGAAAAGAATATAGATAGAATCATGATGTTAAAAAAAAGTTGTCGTAAACATGCAAAGAGGAAAAAGATGGTCGGAAGACCCACATGTTTTAAGTATCGTAACCTTGAGCTAAAAGAGTATTTTCAAAAGTGAGATACATTATATAAATTCTAAGAAGAGTATATGTTAACTGAAAACGTCTTCAATTTACATGTTAAGAATTTTAATGCATTAGTACGAAGGCTAGCTTGACATAAAATTCCTAGACTCACTGCCAGTACATGCTCGTTACTTAGTTAGTTCTGATTCGAAAAGCTTGTTCGGGGACGGCCAAGAGTTAAGTTGGGGAGATCTGATAAGTCTATAATTTATATGGTTTCTGAGACATATTATGATCATTTAAAGCACCGATACTTTGTAAAATCCATATTAGTACTCCAAGTTTGTATTCCAGGGCCAAGATGATAAAAAGAAGCAATCCGAAAGAATTCAGAGCAAACCGAGCTTAGGGGGGGCGCAGGCCTGGGCCACCCTACGCTCCACATAGTGCCCAAACTGTCCAGATACGTTCTAGCACATGCCATCTAAACCCTAGCCGCATCCGGGCGCAGGGGGGGTGCAGGCCTGCGCCTGGCCTCCGCTAGTGCGGCACAAAAACGCGTTTTACAGCTACTGGAACCCTAATCTCGACCTCCCTATAAATACAAGTCAAGGGGAAGCTTTGGAGAGAGCCCCGACGTGTGCTCAAGTGTGCCGAAGCCCTGCCGGAGTGGATCTACGATACGAGAACGAAAACGGTGATTCGCAAGCGACCCAATGGCTTAGATCTATGGTTTTGACGAGCATATGATGAGCGGCTAATCCCATTAGCCATTTGCAGAGGATCTACAACTAAGTTTACTCTTCTTTAATTCCTTATGTTATGATGTATTCGTATTAAGCGAGATCTATTATGTGTATGCAAATGATAAACATTTGGCTATGATTATGATTATGTTTGCGATGGGTAAAAGCAAGATAGTTTATAGTGGTGTTATTATTCGTGCCGAGTCCATTAGTTTAGGGATTAAGACGAGTATTAATGTTGCATATGCTATGCTGAGAGTTATTGGTTAAAACACGTTTGATTAATTTAGTCGCGCAATTGATTATGTCCATGTGATCATTGCATGAAATTATAGTGAGTAATACTTATGCCGTGGTGATTCCGTGAATGGTTATTCATCTCTTGATTGTTTATATTCTTCGTTAGTTACTTCGTTCTTAATTTTAGTTACAAGCAACAACAAACCATTACTCTAAACAAATCCACAAATTCACAATTTTAATGCTTTCAATAAACTTATAAGGCTAATAACCTAATCCTAATTACGACCACACTCCCTGTGGATTCGACCCTTACTTCTCTAGCTAAATAGTGGATTTAAGGACTAAGTCTGCGGGTCACAACGACGGCCCGTCAACAGAAGGGTCAAGAGATCCTTCAGCAGTGGCAATATCTGCATCATTAGGAGAGGTGGTAGGGGTTTGTGGCCTTTCAGATGCTGTTTGTGTTGCAACACCTTCATTAAGACCTGGGGTGGTTCCCTCAGTAGTACCTTGGTTAGTAAGTACCTCTTGGGGATTGGGGATGTGCGTTTGAACATCAGCAGTGGTGAAACCTGCTGATGGAATTAGCATTTGGGGGGAAGCCTCACCAGAGGGATGGTCCATTCCATTTGGTTCATCAGCTTGAGAAGATGGTCCTTCAACAGCTGTTGGGTGTACAATAGGTGCATCACCAGGAGCAGAACTTTGAGGCTGAGCTGCTGGATGGTCTGTTCCAGCAGTTTTGGCACGTCGTGCAGACTCAGATGGTGTAGCAGAAGCATGAAGTGGAGACTGTGTGGACTTAGTGTGGAGTGGAGTGAACTCCTGTCTTTCAATATCTTCAGCTTGTTGGAAGGCTGGGATAGTGGATGTGGTAGTATCCATTTGTACAACTGGTTCCTGTTAGGAGGAACCAGAGGGTCTAGGCTGACTTTGGGTTGACTCATGTTGGAGTGAAGCCTGCTCGAAAGGTGCTGAACCTTCTTCCAAAATAGGAGAGGCAGCATGGGTTGCTTCTTTTTCAACTGACTCCTGTTGAGAGGGGTCAGAGGGGCTGGTTTGGGATGATGGTTTCTTCCTAGATAAAGATTTTCTCTTTGAGTATTGTGACATTGTGGGGGATTGAGGAGAAGTAGCAGGTTGTTGTGTTTGGACTGGTGATGAGACTGGGTCAGAAACAGGGGGATTAACCTGTTCCATGGTCTCAGGTGTCACAGAGGCACCAACCACAAAGGCTTCAGGTTCAACAAATGAACCAGGGTGAGAAGTCTGCTCCCCCTCAGCCACTGAGGTTGATGGGGCAGACTTGGACTTAACTATTTTAGCCTTCTTGAGGACAGGCTCAGCTTCAGTCGAATCCAGGCCCCTTTTGATCACCTTGGGCCTGGATTTGGATTTTCTCTTGGGAGCAGCCACTGGATCCACCCTCACAGCAGAGGGTCCTTCCACCAAACCAAGTAACCTCCTCATTGGTGTAGAGAGAGGAGGTTCATTGGGAAGAACTGGAGTGTAGAAAACTCTATTCCCAATTACAGGGAATGCATCAGTAAGTAGTAGGGGCTGAGAGTTGTAGAGTTGCTCACCACAAACATGTCTGGATATGAGGCTCAGAAACCTTGGATATCTGACAGTAGCTTGGCGAGTATCCTGCTGCACCAAGTTCCTCAGATTCACAAAAATCCAACTAGCCATTTTCAGTGTAGTCCCATCCACAAGTTGTAGGACTATGGGTATTTCATCTTTGCTAAGCTGGTCAAATGAACCAACCTTGCTGCTAAAGCACATCACCACTGAGGCAAATAGGAAGTTGTATGTAGGTGATAAATCCCTTCTGAACAGAGTGGCTCCAACTTTTGGTTCTGCTACACCCCAAAAGCGTATCGAATTGCCTATCTGATCATTCTCAGGCTGTGGCTGGTCGTATGTGTCAGCAACTGGGAGATGAAGAACTTCACTGAGAAGAGCAGTGGTTATCTCAATGGTCTGAGTTCCATTGAGGATGGTTCCCCTGATGATTTTGGTTGATGGATCATAGGCACAAGTATACCAAAACGCATACACCATCTCCTGTTACAGGACACCAGGTGATGCAGTCATAGCATAGTGTAGGGGGTGAACTTTCAGAAACTCCACCATGATTTCATAACCTTTACCCACGTAGTTTTTGGGAATGGTTAGGTTGGCAATATAGTCAGTGGGTTTCAAAGTGAGCGTCGTGGTGACTGAGGGATGTTTTTCAACATCATTGCCGATGAATACTGTAAGCAAAGGGTTGTTTTGGTGAGTCATTTGAGACTAGTTGAATGAAGGATACTGGACACTTGGTCGATTTAGGGTTCTTAGGATAGTTATGGAAGCAGTAGAGAAGAAGATGAAACAGTGAAAGGAGATATTTATAGGATTTGAATGTGAGTGAGTAGGAGAGAGAAAGGTTTGGGCGGTTGATTTGAAATGTTCTTTAACGGAAAAAGGAACGGTTTGCCATGTCAGAACGGTTGTCAGACCACTTGAACCTTTTTAGTCACTAACACACGTTAACACACATTATCCGCAGGTAATTAAGTTAAATAAATACAAAATTAAGTAACTTAATTATGAAGAAAGATAATTAGAACTGATGTTTAAAGCTGTTGTTCAAACCTGTGATGAGCAGGTTTCATCACAAGCTGTTCATTCAACCTGTGCAGCTATATGAGAACAGGTTCTGTTTAATAGCTGATCAAGTTACAAGACACTGTCTTGTATGACAGATTGAGAGAGTGATCAGGTTGGAGATTTGTTCAACAGAACATGTTTGAAGTTAAAACTTATTTTGCCAAACTTGTTTTACATCCAAGCTGTCCAAGTTTTCAGAAATTGGCTAAGTACAGAACATGCAGAGCCTATTCTGTCTAAGCTGTTCTGAGAAACTTGTGCAGTTTGAAACATCCGATCTCTTAGAGCATCAATGACACTTAGTCACTTTTATTTAACATCCCCAGCTTGCTTACAAGGTAATTAAACCTGTTTTCATCAAGAGGCTTGGCGAAAATGTCGGCAAGCTATTCATCTGTGGAAATAAATCTTACCTCCACATTACAATTCTGGATGTGGTCTCTGATAAAATGGTGTCTGACTTCTATATGCTTTGTTCTGGAATGAAACACTAGATTGTTGGAGATAGCTATGGCACTTGTATTATCACACAGAATAGGAGTCTTCCTATATACAAGCCCATAGTCTTGAAGCTGATGCTGGATCCATAAAATCTGCCCACAGCAGCTTCCATCAGCAATATACTCATCTTCAACAGTAGAAGTAGAGACTGAATTCTGCTTCTTGCTACACCAACTGATCAACTTGCCACCAAGGTGTTGACATCCACCTGTTGTGCTTTTCCTGTCTAACCTGTAGCCTGCAAAATCAGAATCTGAATAACCTGTTAGTTCAAGACTTGAGTCTTTGGGATACCAAAGACCCAAACCTGGTGACCCTTAAGGTATCTAAAGATTCTTTTTACAGCAGCTAAATATGATTCCTTAGGATCAGGTTGAAACCTAGAACATAAACAGGTAGCAAACATAATATCTGGTCTACTAGCAATTAAATATAGCAAGCTCCCAATCATGCCTCTGTAAGCTGTTACTGAAACAGCTTTGCCACTGGCATCAACATCCAATTTTACATTGGTTTCCATTGGGGTTTTGATAGGAGAACTTTGATCAAATTTAAACTTTTTCAAAAGATCTAAAGTGTACTTTCTTTGATTGATGAAAATTCCATTTGAGGTTTGTTTAACCTGTAATCCTAGAAAGAAAATAAGTTCACACATCATACTCATCTCATATTTTGATTTTTTGAGTTGTGAAAAGTTCTTGCATAACTGCTCATTAGTAGAACCAAATATTATGTCATCCACATAGATTTGAACAAGCATAATATCAGACTTTACCTTCTTTATGAACAATGTGGTATCCACTTTACCTCTGGAATAACCATTGCTCATAAAGAAATCAGTTAGAGTGTCATACCAGGCTCTAGGTGCTTGTTTTAGACCATAGAGGGCTTTGTCCAACTTATAGACAAAACCTGGATGATGTTCATTTTCAAAACCTGGAGGCTGCTTGACATATACTTCTTCTTGCAGCTTGCCATTCAAAAATGCACTCTGTTGGGAAATAGTTTAAGTATGTTCAAACTGTTAGTTAGACTTCTCAGACTGTTAGTAGATTTTAAATGTAAATCCAAAGTTCATGCTGCTAGTTGAAGAAACTCGAGCTGCCAGTGTAAAAGTTCAAGCTGCCAGAGCAAATCAACTCAAGCTGCTCTGTTCATGCTGTCAAGTGATTCAAGCTGCTCAACAGTTTCATAAACAGAAAGTGCTGATTTTCAGGAAAAGATATCTACATGAAGATTCCAGCATATCTACTATCAGAGAAGTCATTATTCGTCAAGGAAACATATCAAGAAGCAATATAAATACATAGAATAGGTCTTTCTATTGTATATGAGTTTTCTGCATATTTTGAGTCTGTAATTGCTTTATTGATAGAGTTTTCATAAGCCTCTAAGGTTGTAAAACCCTAAGAACAGTCTGTGTTCTTCGTCTAATCAAACAGATTAGAGGTGATTGTAATCATTAAGATCAGCAATACAAACAGTCTTGATTATTGATTGTGTTTATCTGCTATTTATTCTGAAAGCTTTTGTTAAAATAATTAAGTGTTATTCCGCAAACTTCTTAATTAAACTTTGATTCAAAGCAAGATTATTGATTTATACTCTGACAAATTCAAATCAGTTAGTCTTGGTTAAGTATGTTTTAGATCCTGACAAGTGGTATCAGAGCCACAGGTCGTTCTTTGTTTTTCAATGTCGAAAACTTTCTTTTAAATTTTTAATTGTTTTGCAATGGAATTTGAAAACAGCAGCAGTGGATCTGGGCAAGGACTCAAAGTGCCTATGCTCAAGCCCACTGAGTTTGAGATGTGGAAACTCAGGATTCAACAGCATATTCAATTCATTGATTATGCCATATGGGAAGCTGTTGAATTTCCTCCTGTAGTTGATCCAGAACTTGATGATGAGGGAAAACCAGTCAAAACTCCTCCAAAAACTGAACTTGAAAGGAAGGCTAGAATGAATGAAGTGAAAGCACTTACACTTTTACAAATAGCCATTCCTAATGCTTATCAACATCAGTTTAAAAAGTTTTATACTGCTCATTCTCTTTGGAATGCCTTAGAGAAAAGATTTGCTGGTAATGTCAGTACCAAGAGAAACCAAAAGGATCTCTTGAAACAGCAGTATGAAAACTTTTCTGGTGGCAAGAATGAAAACCTTACTCAAATTTTTGACAGGTTCAACAAACTGATAAGTGAACTGGAAAGTGCAAAAGTCAATCTGGATCAAGATGAAGTCAACAAAAAGTTTCTCAGATCTCTTGGAGAAGAATGGACAGTCTATGCTGCACAATGGAGAACAAAAGACACTCTTGATGAGATAGAATTGGATGATCTGTATAACAGTCTAAGAGTGTTTGAGACTGAAATTGATGCTAAAAAGAAATCCTTTTCTTATAATCACAATACTGCTCTTCTGTCTTCTGAAAAATCTAATAACTGTGATTCTTTTTCAGGTGGTGATGGCAACTCTGCTGAAACTCACTATGAGGCTTTTGTTGCCAATGATGGATTATTTGCTCTAAACGTTGAAGACTTGGAGCAAATTCATCCAGATGATCTTGAAGAGATGGATTTAAAGTGGCAACATGCAATGCTGACCATGAGGGCCAAAAGATTTCTTAAAAAAACTGGGAGGACCAACTTTCAAGCCAGAACAGAAGGCAAACCAGCTTTTGATAAATCAAAAGTTGAATGCTATAAATGTCATAAGTTTGGTCACTTTGCCAGAGAATGTAGATCTCAAGGTCAACAGCCATCAAGGACTTCACAGCCCATTCAAACATCATCATCAACAGCACTTGTCTCTCAAGAAGACAATGTGTTTGACTGGAGTGATCAGACAGAAGAAGAATTTCAAAATCAAGCTCTAATGGCAGAAACATCAAATGTCTCCTCCACTGAACTACCATCTGAGGTAAATTCTAAACTCTGCTCTCAATCATGCAAAAATATGGTTAAAAAGTACAGAGATCATAATGAGAGCATGTGCAAAACTCTAGCTAAGATGGAAAAAAGAAGATATGAATACATGCAAGCCATAGAAGATCTGGAAAAACAGATCAATGATTATAAGGATAATGAGATTCAAATGGGGTATGATAGAACCTATCATGAGTGGGAGAAAAAGGAGCTAAACAAGAAAATAGAATCTCTGAATAAAAAGGTAGAAGAGACTGAACAAAAGGTGTTAGAGGCTAATAAGAAACTAGAATCTGTTAACATAGATCTAGGAAACTTTAAGTTAGCAAATCAAAAGCTGGAACACCTAATGGAAGTCCAATTTAAAGATAGAGTAAAATCTCAGGTTTATCCCAAAGAAGGAATAGGATACAGAGCTACTCCACCTCCATACAACAACAAGTACATTCATCCAATGAGTGAGGTTGCTGATAGACTTGTCAATGAACCACTAGATGAGTCTATGACTATTGTAGATCCTATCCTTGATAACAGTCTTGAATCAAAGGAAGATAAGATTCACAATAAAGACTGTGATACAATGAGTGCACCCATAGAGGTTCAAGCTCCCAGTAAGAAAGGAAAAGAGAAGATGAGTGTATGCAATGCTACACCACAAGTTTCTATACATTCTAACTGTAACACTGCATCTTCATCAAAAGGAAATAAAAGAGGAAAAACTGTTTCTGTCTGCACATGCCAAAAGCATGGTGTTCAAAAGTTTCCTAAATAACAGCAGGTAAGAGGAAATCAGAGAAACAAGAACCAGAAATTGACAGAAAAGTCTGGTTCTCCGATTCAAACTGTCAAAAGGTGTTTTCACTGTGGAAGGAAGAATCACTTAGCCAAAGATTGTTTTTATAAATCAGCTGTTGCAAAACAGTCTGTAATTCATAAAAAGTCAAGTCCAAAAACTTCAAAGGTGAAACCTTCCACAACAGTTCCAAAGAAAATAGTTGATCATAGGCTTTCAAAAGTTAATAAAAAACAGTCCACACACCAAAAACAAGTTTTGGCAAAGCCTAAGTTAAGTTTTAAACAAATATGGTGTGTCAAGGACAAATCTTCAGATCAAACTGCTGATGCAAAGGATCAAACTGCTAAGCCAAATTCTGAAGCTGTTAGTGCAAAATCTGAAGCTGTTAGCACTAAAACCACAGATCAGACTGTTAAGCATAAATCTGGAACTGCTAGTGAATCCTCTGAGACTGTTAGAAGAAAAGATGATCAAAATAGCTGGATACCTCATATAATCACTAAATACTCTCCAAAGACTCCATCAGTAGATCTCACTAAATATAAGAAGTCAAAAACAGTGTTTAGTTATGTGAATGTACAAGGCCAACCCAAAACCAATTTGGTTTGGGTTTACTCCACTACTGACTAAGCTGTTATTTGTGCAGGGCAACCACAGGTCTCCTCATAGAACAAGATGGCATTTGGACAGTGGATGCTCTAGCAATTCTGAATGCTTGTCAAATTTCAAAGGTTTTGATGGAGGTTTTGTTGCATTTGGAGGCAACTCAAAAGGAGGTAAGGTTACAGGTAAAGGTACTGTTAATGCAGGCAACATGACATTCCATGATGTTTTGTATGTTGAACAGCTTAAGTACAATTTATTAAGTGTCTCTCAAATCTGTGACAAACAAAACATTGTTTTGTTCACAGATTCTGAGTGCATTGTTCTTTCAAAAGATTTCAAAGTTCCTGAAAATCTTGTTTTACTAAGAACACCAAGAAAGGACAATGTCTACTGTCTGGACACAGATCTTTTGTCTAAATCAAATACTTTAAGCTGTTTGATATCCAAAGCATCATCCAATGAGTCTGCTCTTTGGCATAGAAGAATGTGTCACATGAACTTCAAGTCCATGAATGCTTTAGTTAAAAAGAACCTGGTAAGAGGCTTACCACAAAAGGAGTTCATTTGTGATGATCATTGTGTAGCATGCCTTAAAGGTAAGCAACACAAAACTTCTCATAAGGCAAAAGAAGTAAATTCAATCTCATCTGTTCTTCAACTGCTTCATATGGATCTATTTGGTCCAACATCTGTTTTGAGTTTGAATAAAAAGGCTTACTGTTTAGTTATTGTTGATGATTTCACCAGATTTACTTGGGTTTACTTTCTTAGGTCCAAAGATGAAACTGTTGAACTAGTTAAGTCTTTTAGAATGTAGATAGAAAGACCAATCCAATTCCAAGTAGGTATAGATCGACAATGGAACGGAATTAAAAATCACATTATAACAGTTTCTGTGAGTCCAAAGGCATGCAAGCAATAAGGCTCCCAGAACACCAAGCAAAATGGGTGTAACTGAAAAAGAACAGAACATTAATTGAGGCTGCGAGAACATGTTAGCTGATTCAAATCTGCCAATGACTTTCTGGCAGAAGCGGTTAATACAGCCGTTATGTTTCTAAATAGGGTTCATGGTTGTCAATCACAAGGGAAAACTCCCTATAGTTATCCATAAACGAAGTCCCCTAATAGCTGTCCTTCAAGCCTTTTTGGATCCCATGATTACTATCCTTCACACTAAGACTCATTTAGGGAAGTTTGAAAGTAAAGCTGAAGAAGGATTCTTTGTAGGATACTCAACTCAAAGCAAAGCCTATAGAGTATATAACAGTGTGTCTAAAACAATTGAAGAAAGTGCCAATGTTGAATTTAATGAAAATACTGCTAATATCAAAGGCACTGGTCCTGATTAGTTGTTTGATTTAGATTCACTAACAAATTCTCTGAGCTTTGTTGAGTATACTGCAGCAGCTGATGCATACAGGGTTGAAGCTGCTAACACAATTTCTCATGCTGCCAATACAACTTCTCAAGCTGTTGGCACAAAGTTTCAGACTGCTGCAGATTCACCAAGTTGGGATGATTACACCACTCTACCACTTCTGTCTTGTGATCCTCCAGGGTTCCTGAATGCTCCACATGATACAAATTCAGATACTGAAGTGCCACTCCCAAGTCCTGAGAGAACAGCTCCAACACAAAGGGACACAGTCCCAGATTCAAGTCAAGCTGTTCCTGAAGATGATCCTTTTACTGGTCCAGATGGAGATGATACAAATCTTGGATCCTCTTTTCAGACTGAGAGAGAGCCTACACTAAGGGTTCACAAGTATCATCCTCTCAATTAAATACTGGGTGATCCAAGCACTCCTGTACAAACAAGGAAAATGGTTCAAAATGAGACTGCTACTGCTGAACAAACAGTTCCTGAATTTAGCCTTGCTGCCTTGGAGAATGCCTGTTTCATGTCTCCACTAGAACCTAAAAAGGCATCAGAAGCATTATAAGATTCATCCTGGATTGAAGCTATGCAAGAAGAGCTTCTACAGTTCAAAATTCAGAATGTATGGACTCTGGTGGATCTTCCTAAAGGTAAGAGAGCAACTGGTACAAGATGGGTGTTCAGAAACAAGAAAGATGAGAGAGGGATAGTCATCAAGAACAAAGCAAGACTAGTAGCACAAGGGTACACTCAAGAAGAAGGCATAGATTATGATGATGTATTTGCTCCAGTAGCAAGAATTGAAGCCATCAGACTATTTCTAGCCTATGCAAGCTTCAAAGGATTTAAAGTGTATCAAATGGATGTCAAGTCTGCTTTTCTGTATGGGACAATTGAAGAGGAGGTATATGTGTGTCAACCTCCTGGTTTTGAAGACTACGAGTATCCAGACAGGGTGTACAAGCTAGACAAGGCTCTCTATGGTCTCCACCAAGCCCCCAGAGCATGGTATGACACTCTGTCATCATACCTTCTACAGAATGGATTCAAGAGAGGCACTTTGGACAAAACACTCTTCACTAAGTCTATCAAAGATGAGATTCTGCTTGTCCAAATCTATGTTGATGACATCATCTTTGGTTCAACCAATGATTGTTTGTGCAAAGAGTTTGAGGCTTTAATGCACAAAAAGTTCCAAATGAGCTCAATGGGAGAACTCACTTTCTTTCTCGGATTACAAGTTAAGCAGAAGCCTACAGGTCTCTTCATAAGCCAATCAAAGTATGTGAAGGACATACTGGACAAATTTGGATATCAAGACACCAAAGCTGCAAGCACTCCAATGGATCCTCATAAGCAGCTTCATACAGACAAAGATGGCATAGATGTGGATATTCATTTATACAGATCTCTTATAGGATCTCTTATGTATCTAACATCTTCCAGACCTGATATCATGTTTGCTGTCTATGTGTGTGCTAGGTTTCAATGCTCTCCAAAGGACTCTCACTTGGTTGCTGGTAAGAGAATCTTTAGATACCTTAAAGGCCAACGACACTTAGGCCTATGGTATCCTAAAGACTCTCCCCTTGTACTGACTGCTTATTCTGACAGTGACTATGGTGGATGCAACATTGACAGGAAATCCACAACTGGTGGATGTCAATACTTAGGAGCAAGATTGGTCTCTTGGCAATGCAAAAAGCAAACAACTGTGTCCACATCATCCACTGAAGCAGAATATGTAGCATCTGCAAGCTGCTGCTCCCAGGTAATGTGGATTCAAAATCAACTAAGAGACTATGGTATGAATTTCTTATCCACTCCTATTTATATTGACAACTCAAGTGCAATCAGCATTGTACAAAACCCAGTGAAATTCCCAAAAACAAAGCATATAGAAATCAGATTTCACTTTATCAGAGATTGTAATGAAAAGAAGTTAATCCAAGTTACCAAAATACATACAGATGATCAGTTAGCTGATCTATTTACAAAACCTTTTGATGTAGGAAGGTTCACTTTCCTTGTATCAAATATTGGTATGGTAAACATGGATTAATTGGATTTCATTATTATCTAATCAGTATGCTTAGTTAAGGGGGAGACACTGTTTCATTGAAAAGATGCATAATTTTTAAACTAACAGCATGAGTATTTTCTCATGCTGCTAGTTCATTTTCTCATGCTGTTAGTTGTTTTTACTTGATCTGTCAAAGTGTGCAGGGTATTTGGGTAATTTCTCAAATGTGTGCGCGGGACCCAACCTTTTCGAAACCTTTAAAGGTCCCGGTTTCGTTCAGTTGTAACTACCAGTTACATATTCTTCTTCCACGGCCTCTTGCTTTCTCTCTGAACGAATCACACATTCTTCTTTCAAACCCGAAACCGTCGTTTCTTCATCAATGGAGTTTGTAAAAGAACACAACTGCCTCCCATACAACCTAAAACACTCTGAACTTCAACCGTTTCATGCAATGATGGATTTCCTCAGGCACTCCCATATCCATTATGCCCTATCCATTAACCCTACTATATACATCTCCCATATTGAACAGTTCTGGAATCATGCATCTGTTCAAACCATCAATGGAGTGCCTACCCTCATATCCAAGATTGATGGAACTGTCATCAATATCACTGAGGAATCCATCAGACATCACTTGCATCTTCAAGATGCCTCAGGTATAACCGACCTATCCCTTCAAGCTTTACATTTTGGTCTTCAAAATATTGGTTATAGGGGTCCTGCTGATTCTTTTACTTTTCTTAAGGCACACTTTTCTCCTAAATGGAAATACCTTGTGCATATTATTCAGCAATGTTTAAGCCCCAAAAGAACTGGTTGGTCTGAGTTTTCTTCAAATATTGCCACTGCCTTAGTGTGCTTTTCTACTGGCCAACAGTTCAATTTTTCTAACATGATTTTTCAGGGGATGTTAAGGCATCATTCCCTAAAGAATGGGAAATTTCTGATGTATCCTAGGTTTTTGGCAGAAATTATTGCACACACCTGCACAACTCCACATTTACATAAACGGATACATGTTTCCCATAGGCACTCACTGTCTTCAATCAAAAGGCTGTTAAAGCCAAGTGCCAATTTTGTAAGTATAGATGTTCCATTGCCCTCTGCAATGATGAACATCATTCCAGGAAACAGAGGAGAGGGTCCTGAGCAGACACAACCCAACATTCCTGCTTCACCCCCAGGACCCCAACCCACTCCTCATGATACAAATATTCCATCTGATCCTTTTGTACAGCCAAAACGCCCACTAAAATACTTATATAAAAGGAAAAGGGGACCAGGAGCTCCTTCCTCCTCCTCCCCTAGACAAGAGCCATATATCCCTGTGCAGGAGGATACTTCTGCACAGAATATCCAAAGGGAACCAATTGAGGAAACTCCCATCCTCACTCAGGAGGTGAACATCTCTTCAGAGATGGTTCATATGGGTTCTGTGGCTGGCACTACTGCTGTTTCTGCAAAAGAGACACAGGACAGTGCCAACATCTCTAAGACCACACCCATGGCAACAGCCAGTGTACAAACACAAGCTGGAAGTCCCCAGAACCAAGAACAGAGGGGCCCAGAGGTTTCTACTTCTGGTATTAATGTCAGTGATAGACCACAAGCACCTCAGGTGTTTTCTGATCTTGAGACTAGCCTGCAACTAATGCTATTAACGGATCCAAAGCTGAAACCTGTTGTAACTATGTTGGAATACCAAATGTCCATCATTGCTGCACAGGGGGCTCAAATATATGCACTCAAACAGGCAGAAGCAGCTCAAAATCAAAAACTGGCTTATCTTCACAAAGGGTTTACCCTCTGTGGGAGTAAGCTCATGAAATTAGAGCAGTTGATTCAAACCCACGTGGCAACGGTTGTAGGTCCTTCTGACCAAACCAATGCTTCCAAAAAGGGGGAGAATCAGGAGGTTCCTGAATCAGTCCAAGCAGCTCCAACACCATCAGTCCAAGCAGCATCAACAGTCCCACCTTCTAGGCTAGCAGTCCCAACAACTTCTCAAGCTGTTAGCCTAGACACTCAAACTGCTTCTTCAAAAGCTACTGGAGTTGTGATCAGGGAAGGCATTCAAGCTCCATCAAGTACAGTCCAAGCTACATCATCTGCTGCAAAAGACAAGGGCAAGGGCATTCTCATTGAGTCTCCAAAGCATAAATTTTCCTCCAAAGAAGCCCAAATTGCCTTTGATGCTGAAGTTGCCAAAAGAATAGCAGAAGAACAAGACAAAGAATTAGATCAGCAAGCCCAAACCCCAATGGATGATGATGAGACTTTAGGTGATTACCTAAAGGGGTTTGTGGTTAAACAAGGAGCAAAGAAGAGAAAGATGCCAACAGGGCACTCCAAAGCTGAGCACAGAAGATTTTTGATAAATTTTGCATTTGCAGCTGGTATTCCAAAGAAAATGGCTCAGTCCATGACAACTGAAAGGCTGCAAGAGATTCATGACAAGGAGATGGACAAAAGAAAGAAAGCCAAAATTTCCCAAGAAGTCAAAACATCAAAAGATCCAGTACCAACTAAAGCTGCTGCCAGTGCCCCTGCTCCTACTGATCAAGCTGTTGTTTCTGTTCCTTCAACTGATCCATCTTCACAAGCAAAGCTGCATCAAGTGAAAAGAGTGTTGTTTGAGCAACAAATGCAAAAGGCCATGGAGATAGAGAAGTTGATTGATCAACATGATTTCACAAAGCCTCAAATCAACTACTGGTTTGCTAAGTCACTGGATAACCGTGACTTGAGAATTAAGTTTGTGATAAGAAAAGAGTCTGGTCCTGAAGAAGAGTATGATACTTTTGGGCAAATAGTTCAAAAGTTGAACAGAGATGAGCTGATAACGATGCACAATATTGGGTCTGTATCACAAGTTAGATCTTCTCTACCACAAGTGAAACAAGTCATCAGAGATCTGAAGTCCATTGTTGATCCTGAATTTATTAGAAAAGATGTAGAGGATGCCAACAAGAAGGGATTGAAAATCAAGGAAGTTAATATTTTTGTCAAATCCAGGACTTACAGAATCAAATTCACAGATCGATCTGGTATGTTCTTTAATCTTGAATTCTATGATCTTCCAAAGAATATACTACTCCAGATGAAGTCTGTCAGAATATCTTGTGATAGAGATGAGCTAAAGAGAGAATTTTTGAAGGCTGTAGATCATAAACTTGCACAGTTGTAAGTTTTTGAAAGCCTTAGTTTGTAAATAACAGTTTACTTATTCATTTCCATTTTTTGTATAGAACTTAAAGTCTTGTGTAAAAAATTTAAGTTAGGGGGAGATTGTTGGGAAATAGTTTAAGTATGTTCAAACTGTTAGTTAGACTTCTCAGACTGTTAGTAGATTTTAAAATGTAAATCCAAAGTTCATGCTGCTAGTTGAAGAAACTCGAGCTGCCAGTGTAAAAGTTCAAGCTGCCAGAGCAAATCAACTCAAGCTGCTCTGTTCATGCTGTCAAGTGATTCAAGCTGCTCAACAGTTTCATAAACAGAAAGTGCTGATTTTCAGGAAAAGATATCTACATGAAGATTCCAGCATATCTACTATCAGAGAAGTCATTATTCGTCAAGGAAACATATCAAGAAGCAATATAAATACATAGAATAGGTCTTTCTATTGTATAAGAGTTTTCTGCATATTTTGAGTCTGTAATTGCTTTATTGATAGAGTTTTCATAAGCCTATAAGGTTGTAAAACCCTAAGAATAATCTGTGTTCTTCGTCTAATCAAACAGATTAGAGGTGATTGTAATCATTAAGATCAGCAATACAAACAGTCTTGATTATTGATTGTGTTTATCTGCTATTTATTCTGAAAGCTTTTGTTAAAATAATTAAGTGTTATTCCGCAAACTTCTTAATTAAACTTTGATTCAAAGCAAGATTATTGATTTATACTCTGATAAATTCAAATCAGTTAGTCTTGGTTAAGTATGTTTTAGATCCTGACACACTCTTCACATTCATTTGAAATACCTTCATGCTCTTGTGGGCAGCATAGGCTAGAAACAAACGAATTGCTTCTAACCTGGCCACTGGAACAAATGTTTCATTATAATCGATGCCTTCTTCCTGTCTGTAGCCTTGAGCAACTAGTCTTGCCTTTTTTCTAATAACATGACCTTGCTCATCCATTTTGTTCCTGAAAACCCATTTAGTGCCAATTATTGTTTTACCTTTAGGAGTAGGGACCAACTTCCATACTTTGTTTCTCTCAAACTGATTTAGCTCTTCTTACATGGCAGTGATCCAATTGGCATCTTTTAGTGCTTCATCCACTTTCTTAGGCTCCATTAGGGACACAAATCTAGAAAACATACAAAAGTTTCCTAAGCTGTCCAATCTTGTTTGTACCCCTTTATTTATGTCACCAATTATTTGATCATTGGGGTGACAGCTGATCCACTTAGGATCATGCCTTAATGAAGATTGTCCTACATCATTTTTATCTTCAACATGTCCTGTTGAATAGCTTTCATGAGTTTCAGACACACTGTTATCTTGAGCCTGTTCACTTGTTGAACATGAATCTCCATTGTTGAACACATCAGCAGAAGATCCAGGGAAATCAACATTGAGAGGTTCATGACATGGTGTATTAATTATGTCAGTATACTTATTCACACAGGGTGTATTAACATAGTCATCATCATGTCCATTGTGGTTAACAGGTTCCACTCTGGGTGTAGTGGAAGCTTTTGAATCCTTTTCTTCATTGATGGAATGCATGAGATCATCAAAGCTGAACTCTCCTGAAATTGATTCAGGAACAACTTTGGTGGAAGCACTCCTAGACTCCTCAAAGGTGACATTGATAGATTCATCTATCACCTTTTTTTTGTAGTTGTATACTCTGTAAGCTTTAAAGATAGCAGAATATTCAACAAACACACCTTCATCAGCTTTGGGTTCAAATTTTGCCAGCTGGTCCCTCTGATTCAGAATGAAGCAGGGACATCCAAACACATGGAAATAACTATTATTTGGCCTTCTCCCTTTGATTAACTCATAGGGAGTTTTGTTGAACCTTTTCACCATTAACGATCTGTTTTGAGTGAAGCACGCAGTGCTGACAGCTTCAGCCCAAAATGATGAAGGTAAACCTGATGCACACAGCATGGTTCTGGCAGCTTCAATGAGAGTTCTGTTTCTCCTTTCAGCAACTCCATCTTGTTGTGGAGTTCTTACAGCTGAAAAGTTTTGTGAGATCCATCTTTCTTCGTAGAAGTCCTCAAGGGTACTGTTTCTGATATCCGTACCATGATCACTTCTAAGCTGCTTAACTTGAGCAGAGTTCAGCCTCTCCATCTTTTTAATAAACCCAATAATTTCTCTAGCAGCCTCTCCTTTGTTCTTCAAAAAGATCACCCATGTAAACCTGGAGAACTCATCAACCATTACTAGAGTGTATCTTCTACCTCCTAGACTTGGGACACTAACTGGTTCAAACAAGTTCACGTGGCTTTAGAAGAGAGGAGTATCAATAGAAAAGTTATGCTTGGATTTAAAAGATGTTTTTCTCTGCTTGCCTTTCTCACAAGCTGTGTAGAGTTTATCCTTAACAAAGGTTATAGAAGGCAAACCTGTTACCAACTCTTTCTTACAGAGTTTGTTGACATTCTTGAAGTTCAGGTGTGATAGCCTTTTGTGCCATAACCAGTTCAGGTCTGCATTGCTTCTGGAGATAAAGCAGGTTTCAGTAGTGGGATCAGCAGACTTCATGTCCACAACATATACACCTTTCTTCCTTTATGCACACAACACAACTTTGCCTTGGGAATCCAATATGTAACCCATGTGCTCATCAAAATTAACCTTTTAGCCAGCATCACACAGTTGACTTATGCTTACAAGATAGTGTTTCAGCATAGACACATAGGCTACTCTTTTGAATATTGCAGCACCAATTTGAAGGGTTCCATATCCCTCTGTGGATCCCTGAACATTATCACTAAAGGTGACTTTTGGCCCTTTTTCAGACCTAAGATCACTCAGCAGTTCCTTGCAACCTGTCATGTGGCCTGAGCAGCCGCTGTCCAACTACCAAACCTGGGATGGTTGTTTGACCTGCAGAGTGTGATGGGAAAATTAGTTATTTTTAGGGGAACTCATCATAGGGATGAGTTCTACTACTTCATCAACATTTGTTGATGGGCCAGTAAGATCGACACTAATATTTCCTATTTGGATTGTATCAGCTTGGATACTATCCTCATTGACCATGTTACTTCCAACACTGCTAGCTTTTGCAATGTTGGAACTAGTAGAGTCAACATGCCTCATATCCTCAGTTTCAGGTAAGTCTTTGGCCATATGTGTCTTCTTCCCACATTTATAATATTTTCTCTTTTTGGTCTTTTTGGAAGAAGTACTTCCAGAAACACATTCTGAAACATTTTTGTTGAGCTTCTCAGCAAGTTTAGCAAACTTATTACTGATTTTCAAAGAGTCAACACTTTGAGTGGAAGGCACAATAGCAACAGCTTTACTTGTATCCTCTTTCCTCCTTTTAGAAGGACAAATATCAAATATAGGAAGTTTGATTGGCCTTTGACCTTCCACAGGTTTAGGAAACTTATTCCCAAATTTCTCAGGTTGAGCAACGGCTTTTCCTTTGCCCTTACTGAGATGTGATGGATGTTGCCTATCAACATAATCACTACTTTTGGTTTTGAAAGACTTACCTTCATTTATAACCATATTTCCACTATCATTTAAAAACTTATTTGAAATCACAGCAGATTTACTTTCAACATGAGACTTACTCCAGTTGAAAGCAGGCTGCGTACCTTTTGGAAACTTTTCCTCAAAATGTTTAGCATCAAAGGATTAACAGGTCTCTTACCATCAGCTTTAGACCCAGAACCTGTCTTGTTAACAGGTTTAGTGTCTGCAGCTTGAACTTGTCTTTCTTTCTTATGCTTGTGTGAACCAGCTGAGCACTTAGAAGACTGATTTGATGGAGAACACATTCCATCATCAGTTTTTAAAGCTTTTTCACCCAAGCTGTCAGTGTTTTGTGGCCTGACAAACCTATTTGTTGAGACTAGCTTACTATTTACTTTCTGAGTGAAAGTACTTAGAAGCTCACCAAGAGTGGTTAAGTGTTTTTCCAGATTATTTATCTCAACAATTGAAGCTGCTTTGTCAAGATTCTCTCCAAGATAGGCTTGGATTTGAGCAGGAATCTATTGAATGATACAATGATTGACTTTTTGTGCAGATTGGCACCAAGAGTCAACAATCTTTTGAAGATTGACATGTTTTGCGTCTGTTTCTCTCTTTTCTTCTAATAAAATGGAATTGATAGGATTTAATTCATCAAGTTCAGTTTCCAACTTACGGAAGCTGTCCAGTTTACTAGTTTTTATTTCAAGATCAGTTTTCAGCTTGGAGATTTCAAACAACAAAACATTATGCTTCTCAATAGCAGCTTTTAGATCAATAAGAAAGTATTCAAACATTTCAACTTTTTCATCAAAACTGTAATCCATCAAATTTTGTACTTTATAAATCATTGTTGGGTTCCAGTTCTCCAAGCTGCTGAGAGCCTCAGCTTCAGCCAGGTCTTGTTTGAAGTTTCTTGTTGATGGGACATCAGTGTTGGCCATCAGGAAGTTGTTATCTTCTTCTTCTGATGATGAATCAGATTCCTCCCAGTCACATGTCTCAGCCATGAGTCGCTTTTGCTTGTTGGAAGCCACTGAGTCTTTCAACTTTCTCAGCTTAGCCATGGCCATTAGGTACTTAACCCTGTAGCCATCGTCCTTGTTTGTCTTGTATGGTTTTGATGATGAGCCAACTACTTTAGACACACAGTCAGCAGCTATATGGCCTGTTTTGCCACATTTAAAGCACTCAGCCTTACTTTTATCAAATGCCTTCTTTTTGATAGCACTTGACTTCTTCTGCAGCATTTTTCCACCAAACCTCTTCTTATTGAATTTTCTGACAAGCATTGAAATCATTTGCTCATCATCTAATTCAGTAAGATATTCACAGTCTTCTTCCTCAGACACCTCTTCCATTTCATCATCAGTCTGTTGATCAGCCTGTGTGAACACATCACACACCTGACCAGCAGGTTGTCTCACGCTAGCCACTAAGGCATCACCTCTTTCGGACATTTCCGAGGCATTTCTTTTCTGTTGCCTTGACTGCTCATCATTTAGTAAGGATCCATACAGATTTACAAGATCCATACCTTTGATGGTGCGTGAGTTTCTTAAGATAGTAGAAAAATAATTCCATTCCTCAGGCAGAATGTCCAAGAACTTGTTTACCAGAGTTAAGCTGTCATTGGTGATCCCAACACCTTTGAGATCATTGATTAAAGCAGTGAATCTGGTATAGGTTTCAGTGAGAGACTCCTTTGGCTTTGCAAAGATGAGTTCATACTATCTAACAAGATTGTTGATCCTGTTATCCAGTGTGATAGTGGGACCATCATTGAAGGTACACAAAGTATCCCACATCTCCTTTGCAATCTTCATTTCTCAACCTGTATGAACACATCATCAGGAAGAGAAATAATCAGGTTGTTACTGGCCTTTGCATCAAGAGCAACAAGCCTTTTATCTTCATCAGATCATTGAGCTTTTGCCTTTTCAAAGGTTCTGATCTCAGGGGCACCTCCTTCAACAGCAGGAGTGATAGTAGTAACAGAAGTTGGCACTTAGGGATCTTCCATTACTATCTCTGGCAGTTGTACATCCAGATTCTCTTAGTAGAGCATCATTCTCCACTTCCAACCAGAGAGGTTCTGATGATTGAACTTTGGGGGGTTTGTCCATTGAACCATTGCCATAGTAGGAGGAAGATCTAGCAGCACTGTTGTCCATGGGAAAATAGAGAGAATGAGAGATATAGAGTTAACACACACTCTATCTGCTCTGATACCAGTTGTAGTTTCCAAAAGGTTTCCCTATTGAGCTGTTCTAAGCTGTAGGGGGGGGGGGTGAATACAGCAAATTAAAATTCAACACACTTTTGCCAATGTTTGTGTATCAACAAGTGTTAATTACAAACAAGCTCGAACTGCGGAATGGTTCAAGCTGACATGACAGATACAACAGATGTTTAACTAATCTAAGACACACTCAGACTAGATACAATGAGTACACTCACTAAGTTGAACTCACAGTTTACAAGACACTGATGGACAGCTTGAATAAGAACAGCTTGGACACACGTTACTATTTTATTCAAACAGACTTGCATGCATGAAAAACACAATTCTATGCATGATCTGAATTTCTCACTCTTGGTTATCTCACATTCCTTAGAAGCCTCCTTTTATACTCTCACTGAGAATCTCAGTGAAGCTTCCGCATTGGACAAGGAGATAGTGGGATGTCATTCCAAAAAGACAAAACAACTTTTTTGCACATACTGAATCTTTGTCTTTTTCTTTTTATCTCTGTTGCAGAAGCCTTTAACTAAAAGAGGAATGTTAACTTTGAACCTTTCATCTTCTGTTAAGGCCATTTTGATATAAGAAATGGCCTGTCACCCATTTCAGATATCCCTTTGTCTTCATGTAACATAACAGCATAGACAGCTTCTGTTTTTCCACTTTGTCTTTGACTTTGTAACTGATCTTGTAGTCCAAAACAATACATGAGGACATGGAAACATATTCCATAAAGTGTTTAGCCTGTTCACAATTAACAGGTTTAGTTCACAAAGAACAGAGCACTTAACATTTGTCCAAGCTGCTCAACAGGATAGAGCAGCGTGGACAGTTTATGTCCATCCTGTTCAACAAATAAGAATAGCTTGGACAATCTGCCTTAGTTGCAACAAATGCAACAGGGTAAACAACTTTGACTAATATTGCAAATCACTTATCAGGTTTTAATAAGGCATTAACAGGCCTTAAATTATACCTTCAAGTGCATCAAACAGGTTTGATTAAAAATCTCCCCTTAAGATGTAGAACATGTTTGACTGAGACCTTTTTGTACCTAACAGAGCGCGTATGTGAATTAGGGTTAATTAGTTAGTTTCTTTAGTTTATTGAAAGCGATTAAATCGTGAATTGGATAATTTGATTGGATTACGACTAAATTATAACTAAAATAACGGTAAGAAACTAACGGATCGATTAACAAAAAAATTGAAGATAACCATTTACGGAATAACTATGGCATAAGTTATTACAACTTGAACTTCATGCAAAAATCACATATACATAATTTAATGCGTAGTTAATTAATCACAGATATTTTAATCAATAAATCTCGGCATAGCGCATGCAACGTTCATTACTTGTCTTAATCCCTAAACTAATGGACTCGGCACAAATAATAACACCACTATGAACTATCTTGCTTTTACCAATCAAAACATATAATCATAATAATAACTGAATTCTTATCATTTGCATTACATATAAAGTATTCAAGCAACACAAAATACATCAAAACATAATTGAAATTCAAGATTGTAAAACTTAGTCGTAGATCCTCAGCAACGGCTATGGTGTTTAGCCGCTCATCGTGTGCTCTTCACCGGGAATGGTTGGAGAGATCATCGTAGGCTTCGAACGGTTGCAAATCATCTTCTTCGTACTTGACTCGTGAATCCACTCTGGCAGGGCTTCGCCGCTTCTTTCAACACTTCGGGACTCCCTCAAAACGACCACGATCGACCTTTATTTATAGAGGAATTGTAAATTAGGGTTTCATCTCAAAAACATGTCTGCTGAGAATTTGCACCGCACGAGCGTAGGTCTGTGACCCCCTGCGCTGGGGGTATGGCCTGGGCTATGCTGGGCTGTACTGGAAGTGTTCTATAACTCAAAATAACTCTGTCTTGCAGTGTAGGCTGGCGCAGGCCTGCACCCCCTCCGGCTTGGTTCGCGCTGAATTTTCTCGAGCTGCTTCCATTTGACTTCTTGACCCTGAAACATACATTTGGAGTAATAATATGGAAGTTACGAAGTATCGGTGCTTAAAATGAGCCTAAAATGATACCAAAACACATAAAATTATAGTCCTATGAGACATAGATTCTTACGAGGATTGAAGCATTCTCTTGGGGTTATTCATCGTATTTTCTCTTGTAACTACCCAAAAGTCTTCCATGAGGACTTGCCTAGGCTTCCACCAGCTAGGCAAGTAGAATTTTAGATTGACTTGGTGCCTGGAGCTGCACCTCTCGCACGCGCACCCTACCGATTGGCACCATCTGAGATGCAAGAGTTATCTAATCAACTGCAAGAGCTGTTGGATAAAGGATTCATCCGACCAAGTTCCTCACCTTGGGGAGCTTCGGTCTTATTCGTGAAAAAGAAAGAAGGATCCTTTAGAATGTTCATTGACTATCGCGAGCTAAACAAGTTACCGATACCCTCTCCCAAGAATCGATGACCTTTCGATCAACTGCAAGGATCCAGTTACTACTCTAAGATTGATCTGCGGTCTGGATATCATCAAGTTAAAGTGCGGGAGGAGGATATTCCAAAAATAGCTTTCAGAATTCGCTATGGACATTACAAATTTCAGGTAATGCCATTCGGTTTGACCAACGCAACAGCCGTATTCATGGACCTTATGAATCGGGTGTGCAAACCATATTTGGAAAAGTTCGTAATTGTGTTGATAGACGATATTTTCATCTACTCTCGAAGCAAAGACGAGCACGAGCAGCATTTGAAATTAATTTTGGAGCTTCTAGAGAAAGAACAGCTATATGCTAAATCTTCGAAGTGTGATTTTTGGCTGCGAGAAGTTAAATTTTTTGGGCACGTAATCAACAGCCATGGAATACAAGTGGATCCATCAGAAATCGAGGCCATTAAGAACTAGGCAACTCCTAGAACTCCAAACGGAAATCTGTAGTTCTTAGGTCTTGCCGGTTATTATAGGCGATTTATTGAGAACTTCTCAAAGATGGCTGGTTCTCTGTCGGAATTGACTCGTAAGGACGTGAAATATATTAGGGGTTAAGATCAGAAGATGGCATTCCAACTATTGAAGCAGAGGTTGTGTAGTGCAGCTATTCTATCATTACCGGAAGGAACATAAAATTTCATGGTCTCCTGCGATGCCTCACACAACGGTTTGGGTTGTGTGTTAATGCAAAAAGATAAAGTCATCGCTTATGCATCGCGATAACTCAAAGTCCACAAGGTGAACTATACTACCCATGACCTGGAGCTCGGAGCAGTAATATTTTGTAGGTCCCAATTAGTTTTCCTAGCGTGTTGTTCTAAGCTGTAGGGGGGGGGGGGGGAATACAACTATTTAAATTTTGAACACACTTTCTTAATGTTTGTATGTATATTATCAACAAATGTTAATTACAAACAGGCTTGAAATGCAGAATGGTTCAAGCTGAGATGACAGAAACAATAGAAACTACTAATCTAAGATACGCTCAGACCAGTTACAATGAATACACTCACAAAGATGAACTCACTGTTTATAAGACATACAGACAGACAGCTTGAACAAGAACAACTTGGACACACTTAACTGTTTTATTCAAGCAGACTTTGCATGCATGAAAACACACTTCTTTGCACCTTCTGAATATCACACTCTTTGTTTTTTCTCACATTCCTTAGACGCTTGTCCTCGAACTGAAAACTCTTCAATGGCACACCCTGCACCAGTCCATTCTTCGTTATGTAATTCATCTTCCTTAGGTGCAGGTGAGCCATGCCTCTGTGCCACAGTACGGACTCCGTCTCCGAAGCTTTTGATAGTAAGCAGATCGGACCCATCGAAGTATCTGGCTTGTTCATATCGAGCATGTACAAGTCATTCTTCCTTGGCGCCCACATCAATATCCAATCTTCAGGTATCTTGAATCCAGGCTTCAGCACTAACGCCTCAGTGTCAGTAAATAACACCGAGTTCTTCTTATCGCAGATTTGAGATACACTAATGAGATTATGAACCAGTTTATCAACGTGATAAACTTGATCCAATGTAATCGTCCCATTAGTGACTTCTCCAGTTCCAGTGATGTTTCCACCCTTGTTACCCGCGAATGATACGAATCCCCTATTACCTCCCTTGAAGTCTGTGAGTAGACTTCTTTCCCCCGTCATGTGCCTGGAGCAACCACTGTCGACGAACCACTTGTTGTTTGGACCTGTTGTTATCTCCTACACATGAAAGAAAAGAGGTTAGTTATCACGGGGAACCCAAGCCATGACTGACTTGGTAATACCATTCTCGTCCACATACGTGAACTCTTTCAAGTACCCATCTCGCCTTTCAGGTGACTTGGGCCTTTGAACTGAATTTTGTTGTGGTGCCGAGTGATTTAAGTTCACTCTTTGCCTTGGTGTAGGCATTTGCTGTGGAGCTCTAGAATAATTCCTATTATATGCCATTTCTGACTGTGATCCCTGAGCTCTTACCGGTGCATACTGTCTAACTGGAGTATGAGACCTAACTGGAGTGTGTGACCTGCTAGGTGTGGTGCTCCTATAGACTTGTTGTGGTGCTGACCTAGATTGATTATTGACACGATTCGGTTAATTTGTCCTAATCACTTCCTTTAGTCCAACCTTAACCGGTGTGTTTTTCACAACTTGTTTGGGTGCGGCCTGCACAGTTTTCTCGGTAGGTTGAGAACTACTGCTGCTTGCCACAATGGTTGAGGGCTTGACAGGTGTTGGGTTCACTGTCTTAGGGGTAACATCGGCTTTCCTAAGTGGACAGTGAGAAGCAACATGCCCTTTCTCGTGACATCTGAAGCAAGACATCTTATCTATGGACTTTTTGTTTGTTCCCTTAGATCTAGGTGTCTCACTAGTGTCTACTTCCTTTGGTACAGCTATGATGTCTGACTCGTCGACCTGGTCAGCCCATGAAATTTTCTGTTTTCCTGCAGGTGTTTCACTGACGGAAGACACAAATTTCACTTTCTTGACCTTGACGGTTGAGTCAGCCACCTTAGATGCATTTTCTACTATAGGCTCAGGTGTCTGTGCAGGTATTTCCTCTAAGTCTACTGATTTGTCAGTGTTCTCCTGAGGCTGAGGCACATAGTTGGCATTGAAAGGGGGAGGAATTTCGTGAAAACCTAGACCTACGGGCTTCTTAGACTGTCTTTGGGCATCTAAGACTTTTCCTAGATTCAGGCTCGAATTCCTAAACTTCTCCAGCTTGCTATTTGCCTCTGCTACCTTAACTTTTGTCTCTGCTAGCTCTATATCCTTGTCCTTAAGACTTCTTGTCAAGGCCTCTACGTGCTCATACATTAGCTCTATCCTAACACACTGCTCACTGAGTTTGTCTTTTAGAACTACTACGTCTTGAGCATCAGCCTTAAGCTTTTCTTTTAGATCTTGCTTGATATCATTTAGGCTAGCATTTTCAATTTTTAAGTTTTCATTTTGAGCAGCTATGGTCTTATGTGAGTCTAAGACTAGATTTAACCTATCGTTAGAACTAACACATAAAGCACATAAATCACGAAATAGAGAATAAGACAGACTAACCTTTGAGTTATCAGATTCCACGTTGGCCATCTGAGCAGCAAACTCCAGCACTGTCTGATCATTCGCCTTTTCTACCCACATCGGACTGCTGTCCCGTGTAGTCTGCTCATCCCCATCACATCCAGTTTCAGTAACTTCAGCCATGAAGGCTCTAGCATTGGACTCAGGATGTGAACTCCAATCATACGTACCATCTAGCTGTCGATCTGAAGTGACGTTCGATAATAGACCAGCTAGATTGGCTTGTCCAGTTGAGGAACTCGGAAGGTTTCTTTGTTGGGACTGATTTTGGAATTGTCCCTGATGTTGGCTCTGTCCCTGGTATGTCTCTACCTTTGGCCTCTGGCACTCCCTGGCGAAGTGTCCTAGTCCTTGACAGTTATAGCATTTCACCTTGGACTTATCAAATCCGATCCCCTTGTTATTCATCTACAAATTCCTTCCAGTTCTCTTAATGAATCTTTTAACCCTCTAGGTCACCATGGCCAGTTGCCACTTAAGATCCATTTCCTCTAAGTCATCAGGGTCGACCTGATCGTAATCTTCGTCCCATAGAGCAGGATCGTTAATTTTCCCTTGAACGCAATTTCCGTATGCGACCACAAAAGAAGCAAGTAGATTCAGATGCTCTTCCGCTGACTTTGCGCTCATGGGCATCTTCGAATCGCTCTGACTTGTCGATTGCCTGTTGGACTTGACGGTTTGGCGTTCTTCCGATCTTCCATACTCCTAGAACCGCGCGATTCAATGAGTCTTCGGACTCTGTGTGCATGACGTTTCTCCTGGTGGAAAACGCTTTTCTGTTGTTGTTTGAGCAGTCTTCGAATGCGGCAGTCACTGACGATTTAGTTGTCCTTTCCAAACTATACCATTGCTGGATTGTTCTGGACTTGCTCGTATTCACTCTCGGCCTTAATTAACTCGAAGTGATATGCCCTCAACGTTCCCACAATGTCATCAAGAGATTGAGTATAGTATTTGTCCTCATTCAGCTTAATCATTGCCACGTACATAGCCCATTTGGCTGGTAGGGCATCAAGAAGCTTGTTGTTCTTGTCAGTGTCAGAATACTCAATTCCATGACTTTCAAGTTCTGTTATCAGGTGATAGAACCTGGTGATAATATCATCCAGCTGTTCATCTTTAATTGCCTTGAAAATTGCAAACTGTTGTTTCAACAGCTCTGTACGCTTTCTACGTACCCTAGGATTACCCTCACACCTTTTCTCGAGAGACTCCCAAAGTTCCTTCGACGTCCTTTGAGTCCAAAATGTGTGCAGTATATCCTGAGGTAAAGCCATACGAATTATGGAGAAAGCTTTGTTTTCAGCTTCAAATAATTTCTTGTCATCCTCCTTCATCATCTGGTATGACAAGACCTTTTGACGGCCTTCAACTTCAGATACCGGTGGAATATACCCTTCATCTATGCAGACCCACATGCGCATATCGTTGAACCGTACGAAATCGGTAAATCGGTCCTTCCACCAGTATTAGTCCTCGACCTTCATCAGCTTAGGCGGGGCGTTTGCCTTCCCAACCTCGTGGTCCATTTCTAAGAATTTCTGAAGATTTGACATCTTTTCTAAAGAAATTGAATTTGAACTTAATTAATTTAATTCGAAACTGATTTAGACTAACTTTTTCGAATCTAGGTAGATTCGAAACTAATTAAGGGTAAATCTTTTGGGATTAAATTCGATTAAGTTTTAAAATTCAATTAGATTCGAAATTATGTCAGATTCGAGATATCCTTAGAGTCGATGGTCCTTAGATTCGAAGGTCAGCAAACTCGAAATTCAGCAACTTCGAAACACCAGATTCGAAACAATACTAGACTCGAAATAAACTCGAAACTAAGCTAGACTCGAGATCCTATTCGAATGAAGCAACAGATTCGAAACTAGGTAGATTCAAAAACCTCTGAAATTGACTCGAAAGGAGCGTATTTAGGTTAGACTCGAGACTAAAGTGAAACCCTAATTACCCCAATAGATTCGAGCGCCGCAAACTCGAAAAACGGCTAACACTTTGATTTTTTGACGTTTTGCATATTAAATCACTATTTTTCTAACGAAAAATAATGATTTCGATCAAAAACGTGAAAAACCACAAAGTGTTTCCCGAATATGAATTTGCTAAGCTTAAAAACACGTTTTTGAGAGCAAAACCGTCCAACTAGCGTCAAGAAACCTAGAATGTATCTGATGAACACGAAGAACACCAAGAACACTCCGTAGGCTTTGATACCACTTGTAAGGTCTACCACTGCAAGATCTATCTAGACGCGGATCCGTGAACGAGTGCGGAATCCTCGTTGACGGTTAGACGGACAACTCTCAACCACGAAACACGGAGACTATTAGACGCTGAACGAACGACTGACGAACGATCCTACGAACTGATTCTCTCCGAAACGGACCTAAAGCTGATGATAAACTCGAGATCGCCTTAAGCTTAATTCCTCACGAATTCTGCTAAAAGTCTGCTAATGACTCGAGTCTATCCCTAATTATAGACCCTGATTCGAGTCTGATGTGGGCCAAACTCGAATCTGGCCCAAGGCCCATTCGAGTCTGTCCACAAGGACACTCTCGAATCTGGCACATTCGAATCTAAGGTCACATTCGAATCTATCACAGATTCGAATGTCTTCCCTTATGCAATTCGAATCTAGCCAAAACACTTAAACACTTTAAGTGATGAAACTTATGTTATTACCTTATGATTGATTTTAATCTTTGTTCTTTATGTTTGAACTTCTTGTAATATGTTACATCAAGTTCAAACATACAAACACTAATAAATATCAACCATATATAACCTATATATCAAAACACTTGTTAAAATCACAATGCAATATCAATTAGACTGCTATCGTCACACAGGATGTACCAACATGATGCTGCATCCACAGAATCTGCCCAAAGCAGCTTCCAGCAGCAATGTACTCAGCTTCAGCAGTAGAAGTAGACACTGAGTTCTGCTTCTTGCTGCACCAACTTATCAACTTACCACCAAGGAGTTGACATCCACCTGTTGTGCTTTTCCTATCTAGCCTGCAGCCTGCAAAATCAGAATCTGAATAACCTGTTAGTTCAAGGCTGGAGTCTTTGGGATACCAAAGACCCAAACCTGGTGTACCCTTCAGGTATCCGAAGATTCTTTTAACAGCAACTAGATGAGATTCCTTTGGATCAGCTTGGAACCTAGCACACAGACAGGTGGCAAACATAATATCAGGTCTACTAGCAGTTAGATATAGCAAGCTCCCAATCATACCTCTATAAGCTATTACTGAAACAGCTTTGCCACTGGTATCAGCGTCCAATTTTACATTGGTTGCCATTGGGGTTTTAATAGGCGAACTTTGATCAAATTTAAACTTTTTCAAGAGATCTAAGGTATACTTTCTTTGATTTATGAAAATTCCAGTTCAGGTTTGTTTAACCTGTAATCCTAAAAAGAAAGTAAGTTCTCCCATCATACTCATTTCATATTTAGATTTCATGAGTAATGAAAAATTCTTGCATAATTGCTCATTTGTAGAACCAAATATTATATCGTCCACATAAAGTTGAACAAGCATAATGTCAGATTTCACCTTCTTTATGAACAGTGTAGTATCCACTTTACCTCTGGAATACCCATTGCTCATAAGGAACTCAGTAAGAGTGTCATACCAGGCTCTAGGAGCTTGTTTGAGACCATAGAGAGCTTTGTCCAACTTATAGACAAAACCTGGATGATGTTCATTTTCAAAACCTGGAGGCTGCTTGACATAAACTTCTTCTTTCAACTTTCCATTTAAAAAATGCACTCTTCACATCCATTTGAAATACCTTAATGCTCTTATGAGCAGCGTAGACTAGATACAAACGAGTTGCTTCTAGCCTGGCCACAGGAGCAAATGTCTCATCGTAGTCAATACCTTCCTCCTGTCTATAACCTTGAGCAACCAGTCTTGCCTTATTTATTATGACATGACCTTGCTCATCCATCTTATTTCTGAAAACCCATTTAGTGCCAATTATAGTTTTGCCTTTAGGTGCTGGAACTAGCTTCCATACCTTGTTTCTCTCAAACTGATTGAGTTCTTCTTGCATGGCAGTGATCCAATTGGCATCTTTTAGTGCTTCATCCACTTTCTTAGGCTCCATTAGTGAAACAAAACTAGAGAACATACAGAAATTCCCTAAGCTGTCCCACATTGTTTGTACCCCTTTGTTGATATCACCAACTATTTGATCATTGGGATAAAATCTGATCCACTTAGGATCATTCTTCAGTGATGATTCTCCTGAGTTATCAGCATCTTCAGCAGGTCCTGTTGAGCAGCTCTCAAGATTTTCAGACACACTGTTGTCTTGAGCCTGCTCACTTGTTGAACATGACTGACCACTGTTGAACATATCAGCAGAGGAACCAGGAAAATCAGCATTGATGGGTTCAGGACATGCAGTTGTAATTAGGTCAGTACACTTATTCACACAGGGTGTATTGAAATAATCACCATCATGCCCATCATGATTAATAGGTTCCACACTGGGTGTTGTGGAAGCTTTTGAGTCCTCTTCATTGTTTGAATGCATCAGATCATCAAAGTTTAATTCTCCTGAAACTGATTCAGGAACAGCTTTGGTGGTAGCATTCTTGGACTCTTCAAAGGTGACATTGATAGATTCATCTATCACCTTTCTTTTGTTGTTGTACACTCTGTATGCTTTAGAGATAGCAGAGTAGCCAACAAACACACTTTCATCAGCTTTTGGTTCAAACTTTGCCAGTTGATCCCTTTGATTCAAAATGAAGCAGGGACAACCAAATATATGGAAGTAACTGACATTTGGTTTCCTCCCTTTGAGCAGCTCATAAGGAGTCTTGTTGAACCTTTTCACCACTAAGGATCTGTTTTGGGTGAAGCAGGCAGTGTTAACAGCTTTAGCCCAGAATGATGAAGGTAAACCTGATGCACACAGCATGGTTCTAGCAGCTTCAATGAGAGTTCTATTTCTCCTTTCAGCAACTCCATTTTGTTGTGGAGTTCTTACAGCTGAAAAGTTTTGAGTAATTCCTTTCTCTTCACAGAAGTCTTTAAGAGTACTGTTTCTGAATTCAGTACCATGATCACTTCTAAGTTGCTTTACTTGGGCAGAGTTCAGCATTTCCATCTTTTTCACAAATCCAATAATTTCTCTAGCAGCCTCTCCTTTGCTCTTCAAGAAGATAACCCATGTGTACCTGGAGAACTCATTAACCATTACTAGAGTGTATCTTCTTCCTCCTAGACTTGGGACATTAACAGGTCCAAACAAGTCCATATGGATTAAGAAGAGAGGAGTATCAATAGAGAAGTTATGTTTGGATTTAAATGATGATTTTCTCTGCTTTCATTTCTCACAAGCTGTACAGAGTTTATCTTTAACAAAAGTCATAGAAGTCAAACCTGTCACCAACTCTTTCTTACAGAGTTCGTTGATATTCTTGAAGTTCAGATGTGACAGCCTTTTGTGCCATAACCAGTTTAAGTCTGCATTTGTTCTTGTGAGAAAGCAGGTTTCAATTGTGGGATCAGCAGATTGCATGTCCACAACATATACACCTTTCTTTCGTTGAGCACACAACACAACTTTGCCTTGGGGATCCAATATGTAACACAAGAAGAATATTTGTTACTTTTAGGGGAACTCATCACAGAGATGAGTTCTCCTACTTCATCAACATTTGTTGATGGACTTGTGATGTCAACACTAATATTCCCTATTTGAATGGTATCAGCTTGAATACCACTTTCATTGGCTAAGATGTTTCCAACACTATTTATGTTGGCAGTGAGGGAAACATCAGAGTTAGCAGGCCTTATGTCCACAGTTTCAGGACAGTCTTTGGCCAAATGTGTCTTCATTCCACATTTATAACATTTTCTTCTTTTAGCATTTTTGGAAGAAGGCTTTTCAGAAACACATTCTGGGTTATTTCTATTGATTCCATCAGTAGATTTAGCAAACTTATTACTTTTTGATGAATCAACAGCTTGAGTAGAAAGTTCAATAACCACAGCTTTGCCTGTCTCTACTTTTCTCTTTTTAGGAGGGCAGATATCAAAGATAGGAAGCTGGATTGGCTTTTGACCTTCCACAGGTTTAGGAAACTTATTCCCAGATCTCTCAGGCTGAGCAATGGCTTTGCCTTTGCTCTTCCTGAGATGTGATTGATGTTGCCTATCAACATAATCATTATTCCTGGTTTTTAAATACTTATTCTCATTTAAAACCAGTTTACCACTATGATTAGAAAACTTATTTGAAATCACAGCAGTTTTGCCTTCAACCTGAGACTTATTCTTGTTAAAGGCAGACTGCTTTTCCTTTGAAAACTTATTTTCAAAATGTTCAGCATTAAAAGGATTAGAATGCCTTTTTACACCAGCTTTAGACCCAAAGTCTGTTTTTTCAACAGCTTTGGTGTCCACAGCTGCAGATTGGACATGCTTTCCTTTCTTTTGCTTGTGTGAATCAGCAGAACACTTAGCAAGCTTATTAGATGAAAGACTGATTTCATCAACAGCTTTTGAGCTGGGTTCACACAAGCTGTCAGTGTTTTGAGGCCTGACAAACCTGTTTGTTGAGATTAATTTACCATTCACTCTTTGAATAAAAGTGTTTGGAAGCTCACCAAGAGTGGACAAGTCTTCTTTTAAATTGTTAACCTCAACAATGGAAGATGCTGTGTCAAGATCCCCTCCAAGATAGGCTTGGATTTGTGCAGGGATCTGCTGACTTATACAGTGGCTGACTTTTTGTGCAGATTGGCACCAAGAGTCAACTACCTTTTGAAGCTTAGCATGTTTTATATCTGTTTCTCTCTTTTCTTCCAGTAAAATGGAATTAATGTGTTTTAATTCATCAAGATCAGCTTCCAACTTATGGAAGCTGTCCAGTTTACTAGACTTTGTTTCAATATCAGTTTTAAGCTTAGAGATATCAGATAATAAAACAGCATGCTTCTCAACAGCAGCTTTTAGATCAACAAGCATATATTCAAACATTTTAACTTTTTCTTCAGAACTGTAATCCATAAAATTTTGTACCTTATACATCATTGTAGGATTCCAATTCTCCAAGCTGCTGAAAGCTTCAGCTTCAGCCAGATCCTGTTTGAAGTTGCTTGTTGATGGGACGTCAGTGTTGGCCATCAGACAGTTGTTGTCTTCTTCATCAGATGATGAATCAGACTCCTCCCAGTCACAAGTTTCAGCCATTAGTCCCTTTTGTCTGTTAGAAACCACTGAGTTTTCTAACTTCCTCAGCTTGGCCATGGCCATAAGGTACTTAACCCTGTAGCCATCATCCTTGTTTGTCTTGTGTGGTTGGATGTTTGACCAACAGCTTTTGAGACACAGTCAGCAGCTATATGGCCAGTTTTGCCACATTTGAAGCACTCAGCTTTGGTCTTGTCAAATGCTTTCTTTTTTACAGCATTTGAGCTTCCCTGTAGCATGTTTCTTCCAAACCTTTTCCCGTTGAACCTTTTGACAAGCATGGCTATCATCTGCTCATCATCCAGTTCAACACTATCTGCATTGTCTTCCTCATCAGATATTTCCTCCTTACCATCAGCCTGTTGATCAGGTTGAATGAACACATCACTCACTTGATTTATAGGTTGTCTCACACTAGCCACAAAGGCTGCACCTTTCTTAGATATTTCCAAGGCATTTCTCTTCTGTTGCCTTGATTGCTCTTCATTTAGTAAGGATCCATATAAGTTAACAAGATCCATACTTTTGATGGTACCTGAATTCCTTAAAATTGTAGAAAAATAATTCCATTCTTCAGGCAGAACATCTAAGAATTTGTTTACCAGAGTCAGGCTGTCCTTGGTGATCCCAACAGCTTTGAGATCATTTACAAGAGCAGTAAACCTGGTGTAAGTTTCAGTGAGAGTCTCCTTTGGTTTTGCAAAGAAGAGTTCATACTGTCTAACAAGATTGTTAATCCTGTTGTCAAGTGTGATTGTGGGTCCATCATAGACGGTACACAAAGTATCCCACATCTCCTTGGCAGTCTTCATCTTTTCAACCTGTTTGAACACATCATCAGGTAGAGAGATGACCAGATTGTTTCTGGCCTTTGCATCAAGAGCCACCAGTCTTTTGTCTTCAACAGACCATTGAGCTTTTGCTTTCTCAAATGTTCTGATCTCAGGAGCAGCTCCTTCAACAGCAGGAGTTATTGTTGTAACAGAGGTTGGCACATAGGGACCCTCCATTACAATCTCTGGTAGTTGTACATCCAGATTCTCTAAGTAGAGCATCATTCTGCACTTCCAACCAGAAACGTTCTGATGATTAAACTTTGGAGGCTTGCCCATTGAGCCATTATCATAGTATGAGGAATTTGCAGCACTGTTGTCCATGGAAATTTTGGGAGAATGAGAGATCTAGAATGACACACACTCTAACACGCTCTGATACCAGTTGTAGGTCCCAAAAGATATCCCAAGAGTATAGCTTTAAGCTGTAGAGGGGGGGGGGGGCGAATACAGCACTTCAAAAACTACACACAATTTTCTCAATGTCTGTATGTATTATTAACAAATGTTAATTACAAACAAGCTTGAATGCGGAAAGGTTCAAGCTGAGATGACAGATACAACAGTATATCTAACTAGTCTAAGACTGACTTAAACTAATTACAATGAATACACTCACTTAGAATCACTCACTGTGTTTACAAGACTCTGAGGAACAGCTTGAATAAGAACATGTTGGTACATCCTGTGTGACGATAGCAGTCTAATTGATATTGCATTGTGTTTTTGACGAGTGTTTTGATATATATGCTTATATGTGTTTGTCTGTTATTGATGGTGTGTTTGAACTTGATGTAACATATTACAAGAAGTTCAAACATAAAGGCAAAGATTAACTCAAACATAAGTAAAACATAAGTTTCATCACTTAAGTGTTTAAGTGATTTGGCTAGATTCGAATTACACAAAGGTAGACATTCCAATCTGTGATAGATTCGAATGTAGCCTTAGATTCGAATGAAGGCTAGATTCGAGAGTGTCCTTGTGGACAGACTCGAATGGGCCTTGGTCCAGATTCGAGTTTGGCCCACATCAGACTCGAATCAGGGTCTATAATTAGGGATACACTCGAGTCATTAGGGACTTTTAGCAGAATTCGTGAGGAATTAAGCTTAAGGCAATCTCGAGTTTATCAGCTAGGTGAGTGCTGTTTCGGAGAGAATTGGTTCGTAGGATGGTTCGTGTGTCGTTCGTTCAACATCTAATAGTCTCCGTGTTTCGTGGTTGAGAGTTGTCCGTCTAACCGTCAACGAGGATTCCGCACTCGTTCACGAATCCGCGTCTAGATAGATCTTGCAGTGGTAGACCTTACAAGTGGTATCAGAGCCTACGGAGTGTTCTTGGTGTTCTTCGTGTTCATCAGATACATTCTAGGTTTCTTGACGCTAGTTGGACGGTTTTGCTCTCAAAAACGTATTTTCAAGCTTAGCAAATTCATATTCGGGAAACACTTTGTGGTTTTTCACGTTTTTGATCGAAATCATTATTTTTCGTTAGAAAAATAGTGATTTAATCTGTAAAACGTCAAAAAAATCAAAGTGTTAGCCGTTTTTCAAGTTTGCGGCGCTCGAATCTATAGGGGTAATTAGGGTTTCACTTTAGTCTCGAGTCTAACCTAAATACGCTCCTTTCGAGTCAATTTCAGAGGTTTTCGAATCTACCTGTTTCGAATCTGTTGCTTCATTCGAATATGATCTCGAGTCTAGTTTAGTTTCGAGTTTATTTCGAGTCTAGAATTGCTTCGAATCTGGTGTTTCGAATCTGCTGAATTTCGAGTTTGCTGACCTACGAATCTAAGGACCATAGACTCTAAGGATATCTCGAATCTGACATAATTTCAAATCTAATTGAATTTTAAAACTTCATCGAATTTAATCCCAAAAGATTTACCCTTAATTAGTTTCGAATCTACCTAGATTCGAAAAAGTTAGTCTAAATCAGTTTCGAATTAAATTAATTAAGTTCAAATTCAATTTCGTTAGAAAAGATGTCAAATCTTCAGAAATTCTTAGAAATGGACCACGAGGTTGGGAAGGCAAACGCCCCGCCTAAGCTGATGAAGGTTGAGGATTATTACTGGTGGAAGGACCGATTTACCGATTTCGTACGATTCAATGATATGCGCATGTGGGTGTGCATAGATGAAGGGTATATTCCACCGGTATCTGAAGTTGAAGGCCGTCAAAAGGTCTTGTCATACCAGATGATGAAAGAGGATGACAAGAAATTATTTGAAGCCGAAAACAAAGCTTTCTCCATAATCCGTATGGCTTTAGCTCAGGATATATTGCACACATTTCGGACTCAAAGGACATCGAAGGAACTTTGGGAGTCTCTCGAGAAAAGGTGTGAGGGTAATCCTAGGGTACGTAGAAAGCGTACAGAGCTGTTGAAACAACAGTTTGCGATTTTCAAGGCAATTAAGGATGAATAGCTGGATGATATTATCACCAGGTTCTATCACCTGATAACAGAACTTGAAAGTCATGGAATTGAGTATTCTGACACTGACAAGAACAACAAGCTTCTTGATGCCCTACCAGCCAAATGGGCTATGTACGTGGCAATGATTAAGCTGAATGAGGACAAATACTATACTCAATCTCTTGATGACATTGTGGGAACGTTGAGGGCATATAACTTCGAGTTAATTAAGGCCGAGACTGATTACGAGCAAGTCCAGAATCCAGCAATGTATTTTGGAAAGACAACAAAATCTTCAGTGACAGCCGATTCGAAGACTGCTACAGCGTTTTTCACCGGAGAAACGTCATCACCAGCAGAGTCTGAAGACTCACTGACTCGCGCGTTCTTAGGATTCGGAAGATCGGAAGAACCGCAACCTCAAGTCCAACAAGCATCGACAAGTCAGAGCTATTCGAAGATGCCCATGAGCGCAAAGTCAGCGAAAGAGCATCTGAATCTACTTGCTTCTTTTGTGGCCGCTTACGGGAACTGCGTTCAGGGAAAGATAAACGATCCTGCTCTATGGGATGAAGATTACGATCAGGTCGACCCTGATGACTTAGAGGAAATGGATCTTAAGTGACAACTGGCCATGGTGACCCAGAGGGTTAAAAGATTCATTAAGAGAACTGGAAGGAATTTGCAGATGAATAACAAGGGGATCGGGTTTGATAAGTCCAAGGTGAAATGCTACAACTGTCAGGGATTGGGACACTTCGCCAGGGAGTGTCAGAGACCGAAGGTAGAGATATACCAAGGACAGAGTCAGCATCAGGGATAGTACCAAAATCAGTCCCAACAACGATACCTTCCGAGTTCCTCATCTGGACAGGCCAATCTAGCGGGTCTTCTATCCAATGTCACTTCAGATAGACAGCTAGATGGCACGTATGATTGGAGTTCACATCCTGAGTCGAATGCTAGAGCCTTCATGGCTGAAGTCACAGAAACGGGGTGTGATGGGAACGAGCAGACTACACGGGACAGCAGTCCAATGTGGGTAGAGAAGGCGAATGATCAGACAGTGCTGGAGTTTGCTGCTCAGATGGCCAATGTGGATTCTGATAACTCTAAGGTTAGTCTATCTTACTCTCTATTTCAAGAATTATGTGCTTTATGTGCTACTTCTAATGATAGGTTAAATCTAGTCTTAGAATCACATAAAACCATATCTGCTCAAAATGAGAACTTAAAAATAGAAAACGCTAGCCTAAATGATATCAAGCAAGATCTAAAAGAAAAGCTTAAGGCTGATGCTCAAGACGTAGTAGTTCTAAAAGACAAACTCAGTGAGCAGTGTGTTAGGATAGAACTTATGTATGAGCACGTAGAGGCCTTGACAAAAAGTCTTAAGGACAAGGATATAGAGCTAGCAGAGACCAAGGTTAAGGTAGCAGAGGCAAATAGCAAGCTGGAAAAGTTTAGGAATTCGAGCCTCAATCTAGGGAAAGTCTTAGATGCCCAAAGACAGTCTAAGAAACCTGTAGGTCTAGGTTTTCACGAAATTCCTCCACCGTTCAATGCGAACTATGTGCCTCAGCCTCAGGAGAAAACTGACAAGTCAGTAGACTTAGAGGACCTACCTGAACCGACACATGAGCCTATAGTAGAAAATGCACCTAAGGTGGCTGACTCAACCGTCAAGGTCAAGAAAGTGAAATTTGTGTCTTCCTCCAGTGAAACACCTGCAGGAAAACAGAAAATTTCATGGGCTGACCAGGTCGACGAGGCAGACATCATAGCTGTACCAAAGGAAGTAGACACTAGTGAGACACCTAGATCTAAGGGAACAACCAAAAAGTCCATAGATAAGATGTCTTGCTTTAGATGTCACGAGAAAGGGCATGTTGCTTCTCACTGTCCACTTAGGAAAGCCGATGTTACCCCTAAGACAGTGAATCCAACACCTGTCAAGCCCTCAACCAGTGTGGCAAGCACCAGTAGTTCTCAACCTACCGAGAAAACTGTGCAGGCCGCACCCAAACAAGTTGTGAAAAACACACCGGTTAAGGTTGGACCAAAGGAAGTGATTAAGACAAATTCACCGAATCGTGTCAATAATCAATCTAGGTCAGCACCACAACAAGTCTATAGGAGCATCACACCTAGCAGGTCACACACTCCAGTTAGGTCACATACTCCAGGTAGACAGTATGCACCTGTAAGAGCTCAGGGATCACAGTCAGAAATGGCATATAATAGGAATTATTCTAGAGCTCCACAACAAATGCCTACACGAAGGCAAAGAGTGAATTTAAATCACTCGGCACCACAACAGAATTCAGTTCAAAGGCCCAAGTCACCTGAAAGGCGAGATGGGTACTTGAAAGAGTTCACGTATGTGGACGAGAATGGTATTACCAAGTCAGTCATGGCTTGGGTTCCCCGTGATAACTTACCTCTTTTCTTTCATGTGCAGGATATAACTACAGGTCCAAACAACAAGTGGTTCGTCGACAGTGGTTGCTCCAGGCACATGACGGGGGAAAGAAGTCTTCTCACAGACTTCAAGGGGGGTAATAGGGGATTCGTATCATTCGCGGGTAACAAGGGTGGAAATATCACTGGAACTGGAGAAGTCACTAATGGGACAATTACATTGGATCAAGTTTATCACGTTGATAAACTGGTTCATAATCTCATTAGTGTATCTCAAATCTGTGATAAGAAGAACTCGGTGTTATTTACTGACACTGAGGCGTTAGTGCTGAAGCCTGGATTCAAGATACCTGAAGATTGGATATTGATGCGGGCGCCAAGGAAGAATGACTTGTACATGCTCGATATGAACAAGCCAGATACTTCGATGGGTCCGATCTGCTTACTATCAAAAGCTTCGGAGACGGAGTCCGTACTGTGGCACAGACGCATGGCTCACCTGCACCTAAGGAAGATGAATTTCATAACAAAGAAAGGTTTGGTGCAGGGTGTGCCATTGAAGAGTTTTCAGTTCGAGGACAAGTGTCTACCGTGCATGAAGGGCAAACAGCATAAAAAGACACACAAGTCCAAGAAACAAAATTCAATCGCTTCAACATTCGATTTGTTGCATATGGACCTTTTCGGCCCTATCAACAAAAGGAGTATAGGAGGTAGTTGGTTTTGCTTAGTTATCACCGACAATTACTCACGTTTTTCTTGGGTTTTCTTCTTAGGTACGAAGGACGAGACGCCTGCAAAGCTCATTGGGTTCTTAGATCAAGTGGAGAACTCATACGGAAAAAGGGTTAAACATATTCGTAGTGATAATGGGACTGAATTCAAAAACACTGTAATTGGTGTATATTGCCTATCAAAGGGCATAGTGCATCAATTCAGTGCACCATATGAACCTCAACAGAATGGGGTGGCCGAACGTAAAAATAGAACTTTGATTGAAGCTGCAAGGACTATGCTTTCGGATTCAAAGCTTCCTACCATGTTTTGGGGGGAGGCAGTGAATACCGCGTTTTACATTATTTTAAACCGAGTCCTTACAGTCAAATCATTGAACAAAACATGCTATGAAATTTTGAATAAACGGCCACCTAACTTAACTGGATTCGAACCGTTTGGAGTACCCTGCACTCTTTTAAGAACAAAACATCAACCGAAGTTTGGTGAAAAGGCTGACGAAGGATACTTCATAGGTTACGTGCCGAACTCACCAAACAAACGGGTGTTTAACAAAACAACTGGTACTGTGGAGATTGTGTATAATATTGAAGTCACAAGTTATACACATGAACCCCAAAATGGTCCGGAATGGATATTTGACTACGATAAGTTATTTGAGTCATTTAACATTCCTTTGAATGATGATGCAGGTACAATCGAAAAAGACATGGCGACGTTGCACCTAAATGACGAAGGCCAAATCTTTCCGAGGACCACGATCGAATCTACATCCGAGCCTACTGCGACTGTAGATGGGTCTCCAGAAGTTGCTGATCCAGAAGAACCTACCACTGAGAATCAGACTCAAGCATCAAGTTCCAACTCTGAGGAAAACGTCCGTGAGGAGGAAAATGTAGAAGCTGAGCCTGTTCCCCCATTAGGTGAAATAGGATCCAACTTAGGAGAAAATCTAAGGGTTGATGAAATAGAGACCTCTAGGATTAACAAGAACCATCCAATAGAAAGCATCATAGGAAATCCTAACGAGGGTGTGAAGACTCGGAGTAGTGTAAATAACAACACCGTGTTGTTGTCGATGATAAACGACTCCGAGGCATATCACACATGTCTTTATTCATGTTTCATATCGCAAGTAGAGCCCAAAAATGTGCAAATGGCACTTAAGGACAACTCCTGGGTTGAAGCGATGCAGGAAGAACTTTTGCAATTTAGGAAACTAGAAGTGTGGGAGTTAGTTCCGTTACCTCGAGGGGAAATAGCAATAGGAACCAAATGGGTTTTTAAGTGCAAAAGAGACGATCGAGGTATAATCACGCGCAACAAGGCGAGGTTAGTTGTAAAGGGTTTCAACCAAGAGGAGGGAATCGATTACAACGAGGTTTTTGCACCAGTAGCAAGGCTGGAAGCCATTAGGTTGTTTCTAGCGTTTGCCTCCTTCAAAGGCTTTAAGGTATATCAGCTAGACGTTAAGAGTGCTTTCCTGTATGGGAAAGTGAAGGAGTTGGTGTATGTAGAACAACCGCCCGGATTTACAGATCCAAAATATCCTGATAGAGTATATCGCTTAGATAAGGCTATTTATGGATTACATCAGGCACCTAGGGCGTGGTATGAGACTTTATCCAACCATCTTTTAGAAAACGGTTTTGAAAGGGGTAGGATAGATAGTACTCTATTTGTGAAGAGGAAGGGTGATCACTTTATCTTGGTACAAGTGTACGTCGATGATATCATTTTTGGATCATCAGACGAACAGATGTGCAAAGATTTCGAGAAGGTGATGAAGTCTAAGTTCGAGATGAGTGCTATGGGGGAGTTGAATTTCTTTTTGGGGTTACAAGTTGACCAGAAGAAGGAAGGCATGTTTATCCATCAGACGAAATATGTCTATGACATATTAGAGCGTTTCGGGATGGAAGGAACAAAGTTGACTGCCCATTTCAGCATGCCGATTCAAGTGAATCACAATCTCGGGCCAGGTACTGAAAGTGATACCGATGTGGATCCGACTTTATATCGGGCCATGATTGGGTCACTTATGTATTTAACTGCTTCAAGACCTGATATTATGTTTGCTGTTTGTATTTGTGCAAGGTTTCAAGCGAATCCGAAGGAGATGCATATGAAAGCTGTGAAGCGGATTCTACGATACCTCAAGTCGAAACCGAAGCTGGGACTTTGGTATCACGCGGAGGGAGATCTAGAGTTGGAGGCATTCACGGATTCTGACTACGGAGGATGCAGTTTGACGCGCAAATCAACAACTGGAGGTTGTCAGTTCCTAGGAGGGAGATTGGTATCCTGGCAATGCAAGAAACAAACGTCGGTAGCCGTGTCAACGTGCGAGGCCGAGTATGTTGCTGCTGGTAGTTGCTGCTCACAGGTTCTGTGGATACAACAACAATTGCGGGATTACGGTTTGGCTTACAGTCAAACTCCAATTAGGATAGACAATCAATCTACAATTGCAATAACAAATAATCCAGTGAAACATAATAAAACAAAGCACATAGACATTAGGCATCATTTTATTCGTGATTGTGCTGAAAAGAACTTAATCAAACTGGTAAAAGTGGCAACAGAAGATAATAATGCAGATCTATTTACCAAAGCGTTTGATAAGACACGGTTTGAGTATTTAATTCAACTGAATGGAATGCGCAACCCAGAGTAATTTGACCTTAGTAGTAGTAAGTTTATTTTCTTGTAGAGTCGTAGTATTTCTTTCTTTACAGTAGTCTGCTAATTTAGGAAAGTTGCTATTTTTAGTAAGTTTCTATTTTTAGTAAGTTAGTAGGTTAGCTTAGTTTACTGCTTTTTCTTATGAAAAACAAAAGAAAAAAGAGAGAAAATCACAAAAATACAAAAAAAAAAGAGAATATCAGAAAAGGAGTTAAGTCTTAGATACATAGGTTCAAAGTGACGAAAATTAGCACCGTTGTTACAGACTCTAAGTATTTAGGCTTTCACACATAATGCAACTAAATCCTAAGTGTTATACTTTATTTAGTTTGATATGTTGGTAGGCATAATACATATAGGGAATCTCAAGGCTAATAAAATAATCTAGAAAAAGTCAAGCGTGTCACTCACTTAGATGTATGACCAATCGGTCTTAATTTTTATGTACAAGACATACAAACTTTGAGTCTAAATGAGGTATGCAAACTTTCTGGGGATGTATGACAACATCAAATACATCTGAAAATGGAAAGAATAGAAATATCATATGTAACTGAGAGTCGAAAACATGTAACTCTGTTGTACGTAAGTACAGACCTGTTGTCTCTGTTTAGATTCGGGTTAGCAGATATGTCGCTTTGTTGTACGTCAGTACAGACCTGTCACCGCTGTCTGCTAACTTTAAAAATAAACCTTAAGTCGAACTAAGACACTTTGTTGTATGAAAATACAGACCTGTGTCCGATGTTTGTCTTTTAAAGAAAGTTTGCAAATACCAACAAGTTAGAATCTTTATCTGTGTGCCTTGATCATAAAAGTATGTCTATGTCTGAGTCACATAAGATAATTTCCTGATAAATAAAAAGGCCAAGGGATATTCCGAAATGTAGAATGTTTAACGGGGTAAAATACCAACAATCGGCTAAATAGGTATGTCACAACAAACAATCAAAGGAATCAAAAATTCCTAAGTGTGAAAGTTTAAGTACTGAAAGTTAGTATCAGACATCGCTATCTGATTGAACATTTCTTAGACTATACTCATCAAAATTATGTTGTTAAGTATTTAGCTTAGATTGTAAATTTTCTTAAGTCTAGATTAAATTTTTGGTCAAAATTTTATTTTACTTTATTTTATTTTATTTTTACCTTAGTTTATTTTATTTTATTTTATTTTAGTTTAGTTTAATTTTTACTTAGGTAAAAGGTCAAAAATTACTGAGGGTGCATTCAAAGTTGGATAAAATAAACAATGCGTGAATTATCTTGAGCTTAGGGTACAAGAATTGGCATAGTTTATCTGGTTACACAATACCGTAGAAAAAAGTTGGAAAAGTTGAAATTATTTCAAAATTTTCGAAATTTTTCTAAGTGTTGGTGGTTTCGAATCTAAGACAGACTCGAATAAGGAGTAATTCGAATCTGTCAGTGGATTCGAATCTACTCTTAGACTCGAGGTTGGTGGTATAAATAGGTTAACAGTAAGTCATTAATTCCATCTGTTTTCGAATCTATACTATCGAATCTATCAAGGCGATTTCGAATCTGTTCTTTCGAGTCTATCGTAATCCTTCTAAACGACAATTTGTCGAGTTTGAAGACTGTGTGTTCGATTCTACTCTTGCATCTAGGTATAATCAACTTGATTGTACGAGATTTATGTAGTTTTATACACAAGTTTAGGCTAAAACATCAAACTTTGAAGTTTTATGGGTCAAAATAGGGTTTTTGCTAAATAACTAAGTTTGGACCTATAAAATATCAAATTAAAAGCATAAATCAATGATTAGAACTAGTTGAACTAATGTATGTAATTTACCAAGTTCAAAATGGTTAAAATCTTGGGTTTTTGTTAAAAAATTGGGCCGACGGGGCTTCGAGTCTATTCTTGGATTCGAATCTGTTCATGGGTTTCTCGAATCTGTCATTAGATTCGAGATGACCATGATATTCGAATCTATCCATTAGACTCGAATAGGGACTTTTCGAATCTGTCCATTACACTCGAATATGGACACTTCGAATCTGTTACTTTCGAATCTGTACTTTATTTACTTTGTTTAATTTAAATTTTATTAAACTTGTGGAAATTTAATTGTGTTAGATTTTGTATTTAATCAAGTACAAAATAAAACAAATTTGAATTTAAACAAGTTTATTGATTTTTAATGAGTCTAACAGTTTTGTTTATTGTGCAGATATGGCGGCTCGAGCTTTTGTCCCAAAGCATAATATGGTCCTTAATCCTGATAATAATATCCCTGAGGCGCAGGGTTTTCGCCAAGTTTTGGATTTTCTAGCTGAATCTAGGATTAGCTATGCGTTGTATCATAACATTCCAATAGTCATTTCGTATGTACGGCAGTTTTATGACCATTTACAGGTTGATTGTACTGTCACCCCGACAGTTCTAAGAACCAGAATTGCTGGACAGCCGCTAGTCTTCTCTGCAGATATGTTGCGACAGGTTCTGCAGTTGGGAACACAGGAACAGGAGGACGGGCCTATTGACTTCCCGTTAAGTATTAGGCAGACCGCGTTTCTGAGGATGGGCTACAGTTTGGATGTTACGAAGTCATCGTATATGAAGAGTGGACTGATAGGACAGTGGAGATTCTTGGTGCACGTTTTCATGGTTTGCTTTGCGCCGAAGAAAGCTGGATTTGATTACATAGTGTCAAAGATCCAATCTGGGGTTATTGCATTGGTGTATAATCGGAAGTTTAGCTTTTCGCAGATGTTCTTCTCGGAGTTCGTTCATCAGATTGCGGCTCCAGAAAGGGAAAGATTTTTGCTGTACCCTAGATTCATTATGATGCTGATTAGGCATTTCTTGCCAGACTTGCCGCCGTCAAATGACTCTCTGAGTGTTAATGTTATGGACAAACGGATTTTCGCTGATTGTTCCTCACACCGAGGAAAATTGGCTGTTCCTGTTGCTCGTCCATTGTTCGGTGCTATTGTGGATAGGGAGTTTCACGCCCCGGAAGATGCCAACTGGGCAGGGGTCGTTGAGTTTCCACAACAACAACAACAACAACAACGTCAACAACAACAACAGCCACGAGTTCAAAGACGCCGTCAGAGACCAGCCGCGAGTCAAATCCAGGCATCAAGGCCTTCTACGAGCGACCAGCCCCAAGCACAAGAAGGAGAGACTTCAAGTGCAGTTCCCGAATTCGAGCAGATTGCTCAAACCCTGGAGGAAATATGGGCATCTGGTCCCCATGCCAATGAAGATGTTGCAGCAGCGTTAGTGGGTGAGCTGCTTAGTCCCCCAGAAGATGAAGATGATGTATTTCGGGATGTAGAGGAATATGAGCCAGAAAGGGCAGATGAAGGCTTAACATCTTCAGAATCCGAATCAGAATCAGAGGAAGTTCCTGAACCAGCAGCTGCAGATCTCGGAATTCAAATTGGAACCTATGGATCGAGGTTGATTGTGAATGAAGGAGGTTCGAGGAGGCGAGAGGACAGGGAATCTGAGGATTCAGATTTTGAAGAAGAGGAGGTTGCTCCGTTGGTGACGAGGCAAAGGGCCAAACGTCACAGATTCATGCAGGGGACATCATCAGAGTCCGATGCACAACCTCAGCCTCAAACCCAAACCCAACCACAAGCCACAGCTCCACCATCACCGCCACCTCAGCATCATGAACCATACATTCCACCACCATTCATCCCATCTCCCATTCAGTCCATTCCATCTACGTCAGCCGCATATACTGAAAATCAAAGATTCATGCAACTCAAAGGACGTGTTGACTTTCAGCATGTTCAAATCATATCCCTTACAAAAGCTGTCGGTGAGCTCCAGGAGCATAACTCAAATCTTGACAAGGAGAATGCAGAATTAAGGAAGATTGTGGAGACTGTAAGAGACGAAAACACAGATCTAAAATCGTTTATTGCTGATCAGTCTTCAGAAATCAGATCAATGAGGTCCCTCCTTGAGCAACTCATGAAAAATCTACAAACTCAGGGGGAGACGAGTTGTAAGGATCAGGAGGTGCAGCGAAGAGATAATGATGATGAAGGCAATGATCCCGGTGCAAATAAAGAAAATGAGTCTGTAGATTTTCCTGCAGCTCAAGCTACACAAATTCAGGGGGAGCCGAGTACAGAAGGAGAAGTAGGAGGATCTGGAAAAGAAGCAGGTTCCTCGAGATTTTCCTGCAGCTCAAGCTACACAAATTCAGGGGGAGCCGAGTACAGAAGGAGAAGTAGGAGGATCTGGAAAAGAAGCAAGTTCCTCGAGGGTTCTGGACAGTGACATGATTGATGCACTGAAGGACATAGAGGAAGAGCTTATGGATTTTGACGATGAAGAAGAAGAGTTAGAAGAAGGAGAATTTATTCCAGAGGAGGTTGTGGACTGGAAATCAGACGATGAAGTGTTGGATGATGAAGACGATCATGTCAATGAAGTGATAATCAATTCACAACCGGTCACGGAGCTATATGAAGGACAAAATCATAATGTGATTGACATTGACTATATCAAGGTAGCCTCAGTCGAGGACAAAGAACTTGAAGAGGCCGAGAAGGAGCCATCTAGAGCTGACTTGATAAATCTTTGGTTCAAGAAAGAGGAAAAGAAAGATCAGTTGAAAATGAAGAAGAAAATGAGAGTTCCAGGTGCTGGAAGCTTCTCAGGAGGCATTATAAGCTGGTTCTTTGACAAAGAACTGCAGCTATTTATCTTGAAAAGAAGAGATGGACTACAATACTTGAGGCGAACACTAAAAGCGTTTAACTCATTGCCCAAGATTGAAGTAAAGGAGCTTGCATGGAAAGAGTTAGTTAATATAGGTGAAGACCCGTACGCTGAAGTCGTGGCAAGAATTATAAGGAAAGAAGGAAGATCAGGAAAGTTCGAGCGACTCAAGCCAAGGACCGGAAAGAGGGTCGAGGATCAGTCGAAAATAGATCCTCATACAGGTAGGCCATGGGCCAGGATGGTATACAAACCTGTGAGGTGTCTAAAGAAAGTGCCAATGAAATCGATGCCACAGAACGTTTTGAGCAACATGAAATGGTGGTACCTCGAGATTGATACTGCTGAACCCATCATGGAGGATCAAGACGAGCAGGTCATTTTGAAGGTATATGATCCACTGCATTTGATAAACCTATCAAAGGACGACCTGAAAAAGCTTCATGATAAGCCTATCTTCTTTACTGAACCATGGAGATCTGAAGCCAGGAAGTTCCAAAAGGTAGTTAAAGTTTGTATAGATGCTGGATTATATGCAGGCAGTAGTATATATAGCTCTAGTACTTAAATTTGATGTAAATAATTAGAAGCTATCGTCAAGGGGGAGTCTGTTGGTACACCCTGTGTGACGATAGCAGTCTAATCGATCTGCATTTTGGTTTAAGTAATATTCTGAGTATTAACAAGTGTTTTGATATATATGTTTATATGTGTTTGTCTGTTATTGATTGTGTGTTTGAACTTGATGTAACATATTACAAGAAGTTCAAACATAAAGGTCAAAGATTAACTCAAGCATAAGTAAAACATAAGTTTCATCACTTAAGTGTTTAAGTGTTTTGGCTAGATTCGAATAGGTAAAGGAAGACATTCGAATCTGTGATAGATTCGAATGTATCCTTATATTCGAATGGGCTAGATTCGAGAGTGTCATTTTGGACAGACTCGAATGGGCCTTGAGCCAGATTCGAGTTTGGCCCACATCAGACTCGAATCAGGGTCTATAATTAGGGATAGACTCGAGATATTATCAGACTTTTAGCAGAATTTGTGAGGAATTAAGCAAAAGGCGATCTCGAGTTTATCAGCTAGGTGAGTGCCGTTTCGGAGAGAATTAGTTCGTAGGATCGATCGTGTGTTGTTCGTTCAGCGTCTAATAGTCTCCGTGTTCCGTTGGTTGAGAGTTGTCCGTCTAACCGACGGATCCGCGTCTAGATAGATCTTGCAGTCGTAGACCTTACAATCATATCTAGGGCGATATTATCCACAAAAAACAACAGTGTTGACGAGATCAATGATTTGCTGATCGACAGATTTTGTGGAGATGAGAAAAACTACTACAGTTTTGATGAAGCAGAAGACGACAAGAATAATCTCTACCCGATAGAATTCTTAAACTCCCTAAATGTTAGTGGTTTGCCTCCTCATTATCTTCGTCTCAAGATTGGATGTCCAGTAATACTCTTACGGAATATCGACCCATCAAATGGATTATGTAATGGCACGAGATTAATATGCAGAGGTTTTCAGCAAAATGTTATCGATGCAGAAATAGCTGTTGGTCAACATGCAGGCAAAAGAGTATTCTTGCCCAGAATTCCTTTATGTCCGTCCGAAGAAGATATGTTCCCGTTCAAATTTAGAAGAAAACAATTTCCTATTCGACTTAGCTTTGCAATGACAATCAATAAAGCTCAGGGACAGACAATTCCGAATGTTGGCATTTATTTGCCTGAGTCGGTATTCTCCCATGGACAACTTTACGTGGCACTTTCTTGAGGTACATCACGTGGTACTACAAAGGTATTGGTGACCCCTGTCAAGAAATTCAATCGAGATGGAGTCTACACATCAAATGTGGTGTATCAAGAAGTCTTGCGTGATTATTAAGGTACAATCCTATAGTTCGCATTACCCATATGTTTCAATACTTTATCTTTGATAAATACCAACCTTTTATTATTTGCAGTATGTACAACAAGCGGATCGTTCAAGTGAAGCATTATCATATTTGGATATTTTGGATGCATAAAATGAAAAATGCTTGTAAATTTTTTATCACAAATATATTTGATCATATTTTTGTCTGTAACCATATGATTGTTATGATATTTGACTGACATTGAAACTTAAGGTATTTTTCTTTTACGTTGTTTAAAGATATTATTCATCATCGTCATCTATTAAAAGAACAAATAATCGAAAAAAATATTTGTCGCCGCCGCCGCTTTGCGCGGGTATGTAGCTAGTATATAAACAAAACATAAAGACTTCATTTGAGTTCGTTTGCATAAATTACAGCCTTGGAAAATGTCTAGAACAGAAATCGATTGAATCATGTGCAAAACATCTAAATTGAAGTTCAATTTACGCTTTAAATATCACAAAAAATCATGCATGCATCTATCTAGTGTTTAATTGATGTTTTATGTCAAAATCATGGAAAGGAATCATAGTAGGATGAGATACGAAGAGTCTTAAAGACTCGATGCAAGTGTGTAGTGTGTATAGACCGAGACTTTATGTGGTGAGGCCTTGGACACCGAGTCTTGTAGAAACGATATAGCCATGTGGTTCTCAGCCTTAGGTCATAACCATGGCTTTGGTTTAGCTTGAGCATTACAACATGTATTTGCCCTTAGCCTTCTCATTTGAAAATTGAACTAATCATACATCAGTGAATGTGTATTTGCCCTTAGCCTTCTCATTTGCCCTTAGCCTTCTTCGATGCATGGAGGTTCTCCATTGAACCCACCTCTATATATATATATATATATATATATATATATATATATATATATATATATATATATATATATATATATATATATATATATATATATATATATATATTTGTGTGTGTGTGTGTGTGTCAAGAATAATGTAAATATTAATATGCATATGTCTGTATTGTTATTGATCAATCATCCGATGTGTGTTATATATACATAATTTATATGAGTAGAAGATCATGCATCATTTGTGTGGGTCTTAATGATGTTTCTAAGTTCAAGTTTAGTAATATCAACATTGTGAGTGCATTGTGCATAGAAGTATAATATACATGACATCACAAGACTTAACAATATCTGAAACATATACATAAGATACAGAACATTATGATTAACAACAGCACTCAATAAATGAACAAAGTAATATCATTTAAAGACCAGAAAGCTTATATGCACATGAAATGTCATATAATATGTGAACTAAAGTTAAAGCTACATAAAGTGTGAAAAGTCTATAAAGACACTATTAAGAATCAGAAAGCCAAAGTGAACAGTTCGTGATATAATTTAGGAGGTGGTTCAGACCCACATAGTAGATAGTGAACATCGAAGCAAGAACTGATGTAAATTTGAGCTATTAAAGCTAATCAAGCAAAGAAGATTAATAAACAACTATGAATTGTAGATTTTACTTTACACTGCAAGTTAATTTGAGACTATTATTGTTGATCCTATGTTCTTTGGAATTCTATTCTAAAGCTAGAATTTGAAGCTGTGCACACCATAGTAAGGTGTTGCCCTGTGAATCATGATAGCAAAATGTTTATCAGTTGTCCATTAATACTTGTTTCTGTTACTTTATATTGAGACTTGTTACCATTATCTTGTTATCATAGACCTTGACATAATTGACATTATGCTAAATTCCCGGACTTGATTGACTTTTCAATTGAAGATAGCTTAGTATCAACACGATTGTTCAGTGTTTAAGTATAATTTAAGCTAACAAACAATATAATATTTAAATGATGAAAGCATAAAAAGTGCAACAAGAATATGAACTACTCAGATGATATCCATGTTGTACACCGGTAGCAAGCCCAGTATATGTTTATGGCTGATCCCCACCTTTATGCGCGGTGTGGTGGTTATCATCTTCCTTCATTCAGTCTTTTCGTCATAGTCTCAATAGCTACAACGATTTTTATTCGTTGTGAATTAAACGCACATCATGAAGTGAAATATATGACCGGATCCTACAAGAACTATATTAGATAACGCAACACGCTGCGTACATAATTGCAAGTTTAATGTAAATATCTAAGAACTCACTAAACAAATAAGCTTACGTTGTTGTATTATCTTATTTGAGCTAAAGAAAAAGCATTTGTTGAACCTAATCCTTAGGTTCATATTTCTCTGAAGTTTAAAGTTGTTAAATTCCCAACCCAACTTTTGTGGTATTTACAAGAAGATCTGAAGACTTAAGATGCGGGGATTAGAATATCTTTGTGACGTTATGTAATAGAGTAGCCAAACTGTACCCTTATAACATTAGTTTCAAAACCTTTAATGTGTTAACTATTAAATTTTAATTTAATCTATCTTAGTTCGTGCTTGATTTTATACTGTCAGCTGGGACCTAGTCATTAATACTATTAAGATATTAGGGTTATATAGTTTACAACCCTTGTGTGCAAGATGAGGATGTTAAATAATAGTGACTAAGTGTCATTGATGTTCAAATAGTACATTTACTAGTTTTAACAACTTTGAACATTAGTTTTAATTTAACGTATCTTCACTCTTGCGTTCTAAATTATGTACTTATTTAACTTGATTACCTTTGGATATAGTATATGATACATGTTTAAGAGATAAGATAACAGTGCAGGTTGGTCTGATAAACATGGTAACATGGACATTGTTTCATTCTGTTAGTCATCATCCTTTCAAATCAACTGTCATTTTCTCTCTCTACCTTTTCAAATTAAAATCCTATAAAAACCTAACATTATTGTTTCATTATCCTCTTCACTATTACGAACCCTAAGTATCCAAAATTTCACGTGAACACCCACTCCTAATTAAATTGTGTATTCTTCTTCGACCTTAAAACTTATCTTTAGTGGCTGCTGAAATTACTCACCTACTTGTCCCAGTCATTGGGAAAACACGTAATCCAACACCAATCAGTCACTACAAAACTCACCATGAAATCGACAAACTACATTGTCAATCTTTCCATTCCCAAAAAATATGTCGGGAAAAAGTATGAACAGATTCTTGAGTTCCTTAAAGCACATCCATTCCTCTATTTCATGATTGCTACTCCATGGGTTTTGTATCTTGAAATGGTATACTTGTACACATGTTCATGGGACTCTGAGAACATATGTATAAGAGGAATCACCCTTAACAATACTGAAGTAGTCGAAATCACTCAAGACTTGTCTAGAAAAGTCCTTCACCTACCAGTGGTTGAGAAGGATGAGAAGCGACAACTTGAGAATCAACACATAAAGAACCTTTTCGGGTGCTGCAGGGTTGTAGATCAATATAGGGTTCACCCCGTTTAGGAAGGAGATGGCACCAACTTACAACTTTCTCTTTTCCTCTGTGATGATGAGCCTAAGCATCAAGGTTGGGTTATTTGACCAGCTTAGCCATGATGAAATTCAAGTTGCTCTGCAATCCATTAATGATACAAATTTGAATATGGCCAAGTGGATATTTGGCAACTTGCGTACATTTATTTAGCAGGATTCAAGGTCATCAGCTATGAGATATCCTCGTTTCATCAGTCTCATCTTTTATCACCTATTTGGTGATGAATTGTACAATACATAGCCATACATGCAGGTTATATAACTATTTTATGTTCTTTTTCGAGTCAAACCTATCATTGGGAACAAAGTGTTTCATGCACCAGTTGGTGCTCAAGATGTAACGTCTGTACTTCTAATTATGTGTAATATGAAATCTAAGTCACAAATGATGTAATCAGGATGATTGATTTATCCCAATTGAATTGAATTCGGATAATGAGTTGGAAGTTATATATGATTATCGAACTCAAAGTTTAGTAAGAAATAAATGAAAGGGATTATCGTTGAATTCAGAGGGAAAATTCAAGGAAATGAATATTTAAAGATTGAACGATTATGACATAATAATGAAAACAAATGATGATGAAAATAAAATTAAGTTTGTAACTGTGAAGTTAATACAAGAGTTATAATTGTTATATTATGAAAATTAATGTGTAAATACCTGAAATATGTAAAATGTATACAACGTTAAATTAAGCATCTACTCATAAGAGAAAACACTACTCTCTCTCTCTCTCTCTCTCTCTCTCACACACACACTCTCTCTCTCTCTAAAATCACTCTATCCTTCTCGGATCTCATGTGCGTCAACAAGAAAATGAAATTTCTTGGAATTAAAGACACAAATCAAGGAAATTACAATTTTAAAAGTTAACAGAAAGTCTGCAAACAGCAAACAGAGGTAACAATCAAGATTCAATTAGTTTTAAATGGATTTTTGGTTTGGTTTTATGAACACTGAAAAGGAAGCATCAAAGCCATGGTTAAAACCTAAGGCCGAGAACCACATGGCCATATCGTTTCTAGAAGACTCGGTGTCTAAGGCCTCACCACAACAAGTCTCTAACTATACACACTACACACATGCATCGAGTCTTTAAGACTCTTGGTAACTCATCCTACTATGATTCCTTTCCTTGCTTTTGACATAAAACATGAATTAAACACTAGATAGATGCATGCATGCTCTTTTTGTGATATTTAAAGTATAAATTGAACTTCAATTTAGATGTTTTGCACATCATGCAATCGATTTTGGTTCTGGACATTTTTCTAGGCCGTAATTCAAGCAAACACACTGAAATGAAGTCTTTAAGTTTTGGTTATTATATATTTGTAGCTCTTGTAATCTTTATCGCAGACAAGTGATCTCTTGATTTTGGTGAAGAAATTATGTAGATTTCTAGAGAGAAAATGATTCTTGAATTGTGTGTATTTTGTGTGTTTTAAAGTGATAGCAGATGATTTCACAATGACTAATTACATAGTCATCATACGTGTTTTATTGTAATGAATTTAGCTAATTACGTTTTACATACACTAACCTTAACTTATAACTATCAACACAATAAACCCTTCTTATAACTTTCACTATTACTTATCAAAGTTTATTATTTATAATTTGAATAAAAGTTAAGTTGATATGCTAGTTGTAGGTCCCAAAAGGTTTCCCTAGTGTATTGTTCTAAGCTGTAGAGGGGGTGAATACAACAATTTAAAACTCAACACTCTTTTCTCAATGTTTGTGTATATTATTAACAAGTGTTAATTACAAACAAGCTTAACTGCGGAAAGGTTCAAGTTGAGATGACAGATACAAGCTGAGATGACAGATACAACAGTTGTTCAACTAATCTAAGACACACTCAGACTAGATACAATAACTACACTCACTTAGATGTACTCACTGATTTTACAAGACAAAGATGGGCAGCTTGAACAAGAACAGCTTAGACACACTCTACTGGTTTATTCAAGCAGACTTGCATGCATGGAATAACACACTTCAATGCACGATCTGATTTCACACTCTTGATTATTTCACAATCCTTAGAAGCTTCCTTTTATACTCTTACTGAGAATCTCAGTGAAGCTTCTTCATTGGACGGTGAGATAGTGGAATGTCTTTCCAAAAAGACAATACACCTTTCTGCACGTTCTAATAAAGAAGATTTGTCTTCATATGGCAGAATCTTTGTCTTTTCCTTTTTGTCACTGTTGCATAAGGCTTTAACCAAAAGAGGAATGTCAACTTTGCATCTTTCTTCTTTTGTTAAGGCCATATTGATATAAGAAAAGGTCTGTCACCCTTTTTAGATATCCGTTTGTCTTCATGTAATAGAACAGCGTAGGCAGGCTGTGCAGTTTCTGTTTTCCACTTTGTCTTCGACTTGTAAACTGATCTTGTAGTAAAAAACAATACATGAGGACTTGGAAACATATTCCATAAAGTGTTTAGCCTGTTCACAAAGAACAGGTTCTGTTCACAAAGAACAGAACACTTAGAATCTGTCCAAGCTGCTCAATAGAACAAAGCAGCGTACACAGTTTATGTCCAACCTGTTCAGCAGACAGAACAGGTTGGACAAACTGCCTTTGTTGCAACGAATGCAACAGGGTAAACAGCTTTGGGCTGATATTGCAAATCACTTTTCAGGTTTCAATAAGGCATAAACAGGCCTTAAATTATACCTTCAAGTGCATCAAACATGTTTGATTAAAAATCTCCCCCTAAGATGTAGAGCAGGTTTGACTGAGGCCTTTTTGTGCCTAACACTAGTTAACATTAATCTGAATTTAGGGATGTTACGTAAACCTATTTTCATCAAGGGTGTAATTCCTAGATGTGATAAAGCAATCAACAATATTATGCATTCACCAAGATCATGAAGAAAAATATGAATATATGAAGAACATGATGAATTACTTAGCAATGTTATACGAAAGATATAGTTCTGATTGATTCTCCAAATTCTTTAGTTAATGCAACATATTTTTTATTTTATTTTGTTTTATTTTGTTTTGTTGTTTGTTTTTGTTTAAATTAAGCCCATTTTTTTGTTTTATTTTAAGCCCATTCGAGTGAGAATTTGGTTTCACCCGGTCCATCTCCTTCTATAAAAAGGGCGGGCCGGGCTGTTTGACCTTTCTTCTTCTTCCTCTCCGATATTTCTATTCCATCAAAACCTTCATTACCACACATAAAAACTCAAAAAACCTTCATTCCTGCTCTCTTTTATTTTTCAGTCGATTTCATCTTTTCGCACATCAGGTACTACCAAACATCCTTTATTTTTCCATTTAACATCCATTTCTACGAATTTCAATTCATCGTGTTTTTGAGGGTTTTTTCCTCTGATTTTTGCATTTTTAGGTTAGAATCACTTGTTTTTAGGTGTCTCTATTAGTTTTAATGTTGCTCGTCTTGAATTTTCGAGTTAGGATATGCATTTTTGGCCTTTTAGAGTTACTGTCATTGTAGTCGAGTATGCATGTGCATGAACATAATAACTACTATTAAATGCACTAAGTACAACTTCGGCTTTAATCGAACTTCGGGTGGCTAACCAAACTTCGGCTAAAACGAACTTCCGGCCAATATAAAACTTCGGGTGTAAAGCCCAACCGAACTTGCTTTTGGCTTTAAATTAAATTTCACATTAATTGTTTTAAACTACAAAAAGTCAAATATAATCTTGGCCACCAATTATTTTGAATACTTAAAATATATGAAAATAGAGAGAAATACGATCCACAGCTGTGGAGTCTAGAGTAAGCAATAGATGGTTTTGAGAGAAAGAGAGAAGTACGATCAACGGTTTTTTATCAATGAAGTTAGGATCTAACTTAAGTTGTTTCAAGAACTACAATTGTGATCAAGAACATTCTCAACAAGTACATTTTTAAATAAACTCATTATATAATTCTGTTGTGAGGTTCGACCTATTAATTTGAAAAAGAATATTAGTGTATTAAATTGTTAATAGTTTGTTTTCTTCATGGATGTGTAGAATTGTAGTCAAAATCTTCGTCCATAGTCAACAAAAGTTCCATAAGCATATTTCAATTTGTGTCCTTTTAAATTGATAGCACACCAAAGCATGTTAAAGCCAAGCAAACGCAGAAAAGATTCAAAAATTAATTGAAATATATATATATATATATATATATATATATATATATATATATATATATATATATATATATATATATATATATATATATATATATATATATATATATATATATATATATATATATATATATATATATATATATATATATATATATCTTTCATTGTATTTTGTTTTCTCCTTGTGTTTTCTTAACAATCCACAATTAAATGCTAACCTGTAGCCATAATTCTTGGTGTCGTAGCATAATTTTCCCTTTTGTATGTTTATTGTTATAATGAGAACTTGTTAGTTGTACATGTTTGTGCACCCTGTTTGACGATAGCAGTGTAGGTATAGATAGTCTTTTGTAATAGATCAGGCTTTGAAAATACAAGTTATATATGTTTGATCTTAATTATATATGTTTGATCTTGTTTGTGTATGATGTTTACATTTGCAAAGATAAGTGCTAGAATAAGTTCAAAGACAAATTCTACAATAAGTTCAAAGATAAGTTCTAGAACAATTTCAAAGGCTAGGGTTCGAACTTAGTGAAGCTAAGTTCGAATAGTAGTGGACAAATTCGTGGGCTTGGGCCTAAATTGTAACATCCCGATTTTGAGATAGGTACGTGGAATTATTTCATTGGATTAATTGTTTAAGTTGGGACCCGGAGATATAAAATTGTATTTTGGGGTATCAGGATCGGATTTTTGGGTATCGGACCAAGCTAAACCTAAGAACGTATATGTGTGTGTGCTTCTTGGGTGCCTGCTTTCATTTCTTCATCTCCAAAATCAGTAACAAAGGTGTGTTGTGTGTGTTATCTAAATTCAGCAGCAGCTCCAACAAGAATTGAGGATTCAAGTGTGATTGAAGCTCCAAAATCTAACTATCATCTTTCTTCTTGAATTGAGGTAATTTTGAGCTTAAAATCATAGATTAGATGTTGTTGATCGTATGTAATGAATTCAATTGGGTTTATGTATAGTATTCAGTACATTCGAGCATAAATCTTTGGTAAAAATAAGCTAGAATCGAGTTTGGGGATTAAATCCCTGGTCTGTGAAAAACAGAGCATGTATGCTGCTGTTCGTCCGTGAGCGCGGCCCCGATCCCGTGATCGCGGGCCGCGATGTTCTTGAGTTGATCGCAGGCGGTTTGAGCCCGAGCTCGGACCGCGATGTGAACGCGGCCGAGTTTGAGGTGGAGTTCAGTGGTCAGTGCTCAGGGAGTTGATGAGGCCTATCTGATGTCTTGGGAGGCGTTCCGTACAGAGTTTGAGCTGCAGTACTGTCCGTTGGACACGAGGAGAGAGTTAGAGCGAGAGTTTATCCATCTGCAGTAGGGATCCAGGCCCGTCCAGGAGTACATCGATGTATTTAATGATAGAGCTCAGTTTGTGCTGCATCAGGTAGCTACCGAGGACCGGGAGGTCACTATGTTTATTGAGGGTTTGAGACCGGACATTCGAGAGTTTGTGGGGATGCTGCGTGACCCCACATTTGCTTCAGCGATGGAGTATGCCCGCCGTCGAGAGCGGGAGGCGGAGAGACAGCAGGAGCAGTCGGCTCCCCAGAGACAGCGTATCGAGCCATCGGGTCAGGGCCAGAGTTCCAGGTCTTCGAGATTCTATAGAGAGAGCCGTCAGGGCAGGTATTCCGAGCAGCAGGGACAGAGTTCGGGAGCCCAGCGAGATCAGGGCCGGGATGATAGACAGTTGGGAGCCGGTCAGAGTCAGGGATAGGGTCGGGGTGGTCAGAGGCAGCAGGGGCAGCGACAGCAGGGTCAGGGTCAGGGCCAGAGGCAGAGTCAGAGTCAGGGGAGTGCTGGGAGGGGATCTCGGGATTCTGGGAGCCGAGTTGAGAGTTCGGCATCAGTTGAGAGAGATTGCCAGCGGTGCCATCACCGCCATGCAGGGCCGTGTGCCCGGGAGCATCTCCGTTGTTTTAGATGTGGCCAGTTTGGTCACACTGCTGTTGCATGTACTTCCCAGGAGTCTCTTTGCTTCCGATGTGGGAAGCCGGGTCATATGTCTCGGGATTGTCCAAACCCGAGCGCGGGGTTTTCGGGATCGAGTTCGAGTCGAGCTGGACCGTCTGGGTCATCTTCAGCACCTCGGGGAGGAGGAGCACCGAGGGCTCGTGGCAGGGTTTTCCAGGCTACTGCTGAGGAGGCGCGTGAGTTGCCTGATGTTGTATCTGGTACGTTCGTTCTTAATGGATTGCGTGCCTTTATTTTATTTGATTCGGAATCTGATCGCTCATATGTATCTCCCTCCTTCTGTGATTATTTTTCTATGCCTTCATCTGAGTTATCTGTGCCTGTTATTGTTGTGCGTGTTGATGGTAGTACAATGTTAGTGAGCCGTATCTTTAGAGATTGTGTATTAGAGATAGATGGTCACTGATTTTCCATAGACTTGATGCCTATGGAGATTAGTAGTTTTGATGCCATTGTTGGCATGGATTGGCTGACAGCGCGTCAGGCGGATATCTTCTGTTCTAAGAAGATGATTCGTATCCCTGTTTCTGAGTCAGAGTCAGCGATGGTATATGGCGAGAGACGTAGGGGAGAGATGAGTATTGTATCGATGGCGCGGGCGCAGAGGTATGTGGCAAAGGGGTATGCCACCTATTTAGCTTATGTGGTAGATGCGAAGAAAGAGAAAAGGGAGGTCAGTGATGTGCCAGTGGTTAGAGATTTCCCGGATGTGTTTCCAGATGAGTTGCCGGGTCTGCCGCCGGACCGGCAGGTTGAGTTTAGGATCGACCTAGTTCCCGGGGCCGTTCCTATTGCGCGTACGCCATATCGGTTAGCTCCTACCGAGATGCGCGAGATGATGACGCAGCTGCAGGATCTGTTGGATCGAGGATTCATTCGCCCCAGTTCTTCCCCGTGGGGAGCTCCTGTGTTATTCGTGAAGAAAAAGGACGGGACGATGCGTATGTGTATTGATTATAGAGAGCTTAATAGGGTAATGGTGAGGAATCGTTATCCCTTGCCGAGGATTGATGATCTCTTTGATCAGCTTCAGGGGGCGAGTTTCTTCTCGAAGATTGATCTGCGTTACGGGTATCATCAGTTGCGGGTCAGAGACGAGGACGTGCCTAAGACTGTGTTCAGGACCCGATATGGTCATTATGAGTTCTTAGTCATGCCATTCGGGCTGACTAATGCACCAGCAGCATTTATGGACCTGATGAATAGGGTCTGTAGGCCGATGCTCGATGGATTTGTGATTGTGTTCATAGATGATATTTTGATCTACTCGAGGAGTAGCGAGGAGCATAGCCAGCATCTGAGAGAGGTCCTGAGTACCTTGCAGCGAGAGAGGCTATATGCCAAGTTTTCGAAGTGCGAGTTCTGGCTTCGAGAGGTGCAGTTCTTGGGGCACGTGGTGACCAGTGAGGGTGTAAAGGTGGATCCAGCGAAGGTCGAGGCGATTATGAGTTGGGGCTAGCCCACATCTGTGACAGAGGTTTGCAGTTTCTTGGGTTTGGCTGGATATTATCGTCGGTTTATAGAGAATTTCTCGTGGATCGCAGTGCCTTGGACGATGTTGACTAGGCAGTCGGTGCCGTTTATGTGGACTGAGGAGCAGGAGAGCGCCTTCTTAGAGTTGAAGAATCGATTATGTAGGGCTCCGATTCTAGCATTGCCAGAGGGTTCGGAGGATTTTGCTGTGTATTGTGATGCTTCCTTCACCGGGTTGGGATGTGTATTGATGCAGAGAGGCAAGGTGATTGCTTATGCCTCGAGACAGCTTAAGAGTTATGAGTTGAGTCGACCGGTGCATGATCTAGAGTTGGACGCCATAGTCTTTGCCTTGAAGATATGGCGGCATTATCTGTATGGGATTCGCTTTACAGTGTTTACCGATCATAAGAGTTTACAGTATCTATTCAGTCAGAAGGAGCTGAACATGAGACAGAGGCGTAGTATGGAGCTCCTGAAGGATTATGATTGTGATATCCAGTACCACCCGGGGAAAGCTAACGTGGTGGCAGACGCTTTGAGTAGGAGATCATATGAGCAGACAGTTATGTCCAGAGCTTCTCGATTAGAGGTCACATCGACCTTGATTGATGGTCTGCGGTTAGCTCAGGAGGAGGGGCTGAGGGGCGAAAATGTGCAGAGAGAGCGGTTAGTTGGTTAGTTAGAGTTATTGAGCAGAGATGGCAGAGGGCTGATGACCCTCCGTGGTCGAGTATGGGTTCCCCAAGTAGGGAATTTGAGACAATTGATTCTAGACGATTCCCATAAGTCTAGATTATCGATCCATCCCGGGCAGCACGAAGATGTATAGAGATCTGCGAGTTCATTATTGGTGGCCAGGGATGAAGAGGGATGTGGGGAAGTATGTGGATGCGTGTATGACGTGTCTGAGAGTTAAGAGTGAGCACCAGAAGCCGCATGGAAGACTTCAGCCGCTAGAGATTCCAGAGTGGAAATGGTATGATATCACCATGGACTTCATAGTGAGACTCCCGCGGACTGTTCGTGGGAATGATATGATCTGGGTTATTGTCGATCGGCTTACGAAGCTCACTTCTTGGCCATTCGTGGGACTATTACGATGGATCGGTTGGCGCGCCTCTACATTAGCGAGATTGTTGCGAGACATGGAGTTCCGAGGTCTATTACGTCTGACCGAGACAACCGATTTGTGTCGCGATTCTGGCAGAATTTTCAGAGAGAGTTGGGCACCCGAGTTCAGCTGAGTACGGCTTATCATCCTCAGACAGGGGGTCAGACAGAGCGGACTAATCAGACTTTGGAGGATATGCTGCGGGCTTGTGTTATTGATTTTGGGGGTAGCTGGGATCTTCATTTGCCGCTTGTCGAGTTTGCATATAATAACAGCTACCATGCATCTATCGGCATGCCTCCATTTGAGGCTCTTTATGGGCGTAAGTGCTTGACTCCAGTTTGTTGGGGAGAGGTTGGGGAGCGTCCTATCAGCGGGCCAGAGGTTCTTCAGGAGACTAGCGACAAGGTCGCTATGATCCAGTAGCGGATTAGGACAGCTCAGAGTCGTCAGAAGAGTTATGCGGATCGTCGTATGTCTGAGTTAGAGTTTCAGGTCGGAGACTCCGTGATGCTTAAAGTCTCACCCTAGAAGGGGATTATTCGATTTCGGAGGCGAGGTAAGTTGGGTCCGCGCTATATTGGGCCATTTGAGGTCGTTGAGAGGATAGGGGATCAGGCTTATCGTCTGAATTTGCCTTCAGAGTTATCGGGGGTGCATAATGCTTTTCATGTTAGCCATCTCCGTCAGTGCTTGGCCCGTGATGATCAGAGAGTGCCATTATCAGAGATTGAGGTTGATAATAGACTGCAGTATGCTGAGCAGCCTGAAGCAGTGACAGATCGGAAGGTGAAGAGGTTGCGTAATAAAGAGGTGGCGTTAGTGTTGGTGCAGTGGAAGCACCATAAGGGGACCAGCGCCACATGGGAGCCAGAGTTAGAGATGCGTAGCCGATATCCTCACCTCTTTGTTTCGAGCTAGATTCTGACGACAGAATCTTCATAAGGAGGGAGGACTTGTAACATCCCGATTTTGAGATAGGTACGTGGAATTATTTCATTGGATTAATTGTTTAAATTGGGACCCGGAGATATAAGATTGTATTTTGGGGTATCGGGATCGGATTTTTGGGTATCGGACCGAGCTAAACCTAAGAACGTATATATGTGTGTGCTTCTTGGGTGCGTGCTTTCATTTCTTCATCTCCAAAATCAGTAACTAAGGTGTGTTGTGTGTGTTATCTAAATTCAGCAGCAGCTCCAGCAAGAATTGAGGATTCAAGTGTGATTGAAGCTCCAAAATCTAGCTATCATCTTTCTTCTTTAATTGAGGTAATTTTGAGCTTAAAATCATAGATTAGATGTTGTTGATCGTAGCTAATGGATTCAATTGGGTTTATGTATAGTATTGAGTAAATTCGAGCATAAATCTTTGGTAAAAATAAGCTGGAATCGAGTTTGGGGATTAAATCCCTGGTCTGTGAAAAACAGAGCATGTATGCTGCTGTTCGTCCGTGAGCGCGGCCGCGATCCCGTGATCGCGGGCCGCGATGTTTTTGAGTTGATCGCAGGTGGTATGAGCCCGAGCTCGGACCGCGATGTGAATGTGGCCGAGTTTGAGGTCAGAATAGGGTCAGTGCGGCCGCGATCGGCTGAGTGCGGCCGCAATGCGGCTAGGGTTTCGGGTCGGATTTTCGGGTTCTATGGGTCTTGTGTTTGGGTCTTTGGGGTCTCGTGAGTTGATGAGAATTGTGTATAGAGTTGTTGGGTTGAGATTGTGACATTGAATTGTGATATTGTGTTTTCAGGGTCTCGTGTTGACAGGGTAGGGAAAGGGCAGGGAACCAAGACTTAGTGTAGCTAGCTGAGCAGGTGAGTTTGCATGTGTTCGTCGAGATACTTGTACGATTATTTTATTAATACCTGCATGATCTTTTACTGAGATTTTTATGAGATATTATGAGTTTTCTTACGAGTTTTTATTGAGATATTATCATGCACGTATTATTGTGTTATATTGAGAACTGTGTTTTAAATATGAGATTTGGGACACTTGAGCTGTTGAGATACTAAACCGTACGGCTGGGCAGGGGTTGGGTCGCTTCCAATTCCCTTTTTGAGTTCCTGACGACTGCTTTGCGCGGTCTAGGGATTTGGGTACATGGACCTATCCACGCGAGTTGAGTACCTATTGAGCTATCTTGTGGGATCTCATATACTTGTTCAGTAGAGAACGCTGAACGTTTTATTGTTGAGTTAATTATTTTCTGAGCATTATAATCGTACACTAACCCTTGCATTCTCACCAGCTTTAGCTGACCTGTGTGTGTTGTAGTGTGTATCCCAGGTGACCGGACTGCTAGTAGGCCTGCTGGACAGAAGTAGGTTTACATTTTCTGTGATCGAGGAGTTAGCTACCTTTCATAGAGGTAGTTATATTTTGGGGACTGTTTGTATGTACTTCGGATAGGGTGTATTATATTCAGGGATTTCCGTGACTGTTATTGTATAATTAATCTTTTAAAATTATCGGGTTTCTGCATGTATATATTGGGGATAGTTAGAGACTATTATATTATATCGTTGCTGATGTGGCATTACGTGACATTGTGGATTAGTTCGAGGGTGTTACATAAATGAACTTTTATAAGTCTAGTTCGAATTTAATCCTTATAATTAAGTGTTAATCCGTTTGATTAAGGGACTTTTGCAGAAATTAGCATTCAAAGCTCGTATCAGTGCACGTACGAACTTGTGAGATTTCAGAAAGTCTTTTCAGAGAAATACACGTGTCGGGTCGTTCGTCGTAACGACTATCATTGTGTTTGTCTCCGGTTTCCGTGTGTGGTCGATCCGTTAAACCGCTAACTAGGATTCCACACTCGTTGGAAGGCGTCGCGTTAAGATCAGATTCGTGCTACAGGCGACCTTACAAGTGGTATCAGAGCCTTAACGAGTGTTCTTCGTGTTCATATGAACATTCTTGGTTTCTTGACGCTTTTACCAGAAAAATCACCGTTTTCTAAGTTTTTCAGAGTTCCACAAGAAAGGTAACGAGGAAAAATTCACTTTAGTTCACTTTTTCAGTCAAAATCAATGTTTTTTATCTTAAAAACATTGGTTTAATCTGAAATCTTGAAAGAAATCAAATTTTTGGCCGTTTCACGAACTTGCGGCGCTCGAACTTAAGGGGGTATTAGGGTTCTTCGAACTTTTCAGATTACGCTCCTCTCGAAGTTGTTTTAGGGCTTCATTCGAATTTAGCTAAATTTCGAACTTGTCAGAAGATTCGAACTTGTCAGATTCGAAGTTATCAGAAAATTAGGGTTTCTTCGAACTTAGCTAAGGTTCGAACTTGTCAGAATTCTAGGGTTTCTCGAACTTACACTCATTCGAACTTGTTGATTTCGAACTTAAAACAATTCGAATTTAATTTACAAAACGAATTTAAATTTAAATTAATTCGAACTTGCTTAAGTTCGAAGGATTTATTTTAAATTAATTTTTAAATTAAATTGTTTAAGTCCGAAAACAAAAAGTTTTTGAAAGAATGTCGAATTTGCATATATTCCTAGAAATGGACCATGAGGTTGGCAAAGCAAATTCTCCGCCTAAGCTGATGAAACTGGAATATTACTATTGGTGGAAGGATAGGTTTGCCGACTTTGCAAGATTCAATGGCATGCGTATGTGGATATGCATCAATGAGGGGTATGTTCCTCCTACGCAAGAGTTTGAAGGCCGACAAAGGGTGTTGACGTATCAGAACATGAAAGATGATGACAAGAAAATTTATTAGGCCGAGAACCGAGCTTTCTCAATTATCCGAATGGCGATACCTCAGGAAATCCTACACACATTAATGAATCATAGGACTTCTAAAGAGCTGTGGGATGCTCTAGGAAAGAGATGTGAGTGAAATCCCAGGGTACGAAAGGGAAGAACAGAGATGTTGAAGCAGAAAATTGCCATCTTCAAATCACTGAAGAATGAGACTTTAGATGAGATGATTACTAGATTTTATCATCTGCTAACTAAACTTGACAATCACAATGTTGAGTATCAAGAGACTGAGAAGATAGAAAAACTTCTGGATGCTTTACCAGCTAAGTGGGAGATGTACACGGCGCTAATAAATCATGATGAAGAGAAGTTTGAGACTCTTACTCTTGAAGGGGTTATTGGAACGCTGAGGGCATACAAGTTCAAGTTACAGAAGAAGGAACGGGAATTTGATCAGGTTCAAGATCCAGAGATGTATTATGGGAAATCAAAACCGTCAATCGCTAGTGAACTGAAGTCAGGGGCCACAGCATTCTTCTCGGGAGAAGAATCCATCCCAGTTGAGTCGGAGGATTCTAGTAGCAGAGCGTTCTTAGGATTTTTCAAACCAGAAGAAAAACCAAATCATTCAACGTCTAATTCTCAAGGATATTCAGAGATGCCGATGAGCGCAAAATCAGCTGAAGATCATCTATATCTTCTAGCTTCGTTTGTCGCAGCGTACGACAATTGCGTTCAGGGAAAAATAAAGATCCAGCACTGTGCGAAGAAGACTACGATCAGGTAGATCCTAACGACTTGGAAGAAATGGACCTACAATGGCAACTGGCCATGGTGACTCAAAGATTCAAGAGGTTTATGAAGAGGACAGGAAGAAATCTGAACGTTAGCAACAACAAGGTTGGGTTTGACAACTCAAAGGTAAAGTGCTACAATTGCCAATGATTGGGACACTTTGCAAGAGAGTGTCAAAGACCAGAAGCGGAAAATTCTCAGCATCAGAATCAAGGCAAACATCACTCTAGTGGTTCTGGGAATCAAGCAGCCATCGCTGGACAGTTAACTAATGTGTCATCCAACAGACACCTTGATGGGACATATGATTGGAGTACTCATCCGGAGTCGAATGCTAACGCCTTTATGGTAGAGGTAACTGAGACCGGGGAGGATAAGAAGAAGCAGAGGACACCCAGCAGACAGATTCAAGTCCTTTGTTGGTGGAAAAGTCAGAGGAGCAGACCATTCTACAATTTGCAGCTCAAATGGCTAATGTGGAATCGGAACGCAAAAAGGTAATTCTAAACTTTTCTACATTCCATGATTTATGTGATTTAAGTGCTACTTTAAGTGATAGATTAAATCTAGTTCTAGAAACACATAACTCCTTAACAGCTCAGGTTCAATCATTAAAATCGGATAATGCTAGTCTTCTAGATATTAAAGAAGATTTGAGGAATAAGCTGAAAGCTGATGCTCAGGATGTGATAGTTCTAAAAGAAAAGTTAAGTGAACAATGTGTCAGGATAGAACTCATGTACGAGCATGTTGAAGCTTTAACCAAAGAACTCACTCTTAAAGATGTGGAGTTAGCCGAATCTAGAGTTAAAGTTGCTGAGGCCAATAGGAAGCTTTAAAAGTTTAGGAACACGTCTCTAAATCTAGGAAAGATCTTAGAAGCTCAACGGCAATCTAAGAAGCCAGTAGGCCTAGGTTATCAAAAGAGTCCTCCACCGTTCAACAACAACTACGTGCCTCAACCTCAGGATAAAACCACTGAACCGGTTGAATCAGAGGTAGCAACATTAACTGAATCTGGAAATGATAATTCAACTAAGGTATCTACCACTACCTCTAAGATTAAGAAATCAAGTTTGTGCAGTCTACTAGTGACACTATCCTAGGAGAAGCTAAACCTATTATTAATAATCAGCAAGAGGAAGTGATCAATGTAGTTGAATCGAAAGAAAATGACACTAGTGAGACACCTAAATCAAAGGGAACTTGTAAGAAGCCGATTGATAAGAGGTCGTGCTTTAGATGTCAGGAGAAAGGACATGTTGCGTCTAGCTGTCCTTATAAGAATGTGGAGTCTACACCCTCTAAACCAGAGTCTAGACCTATTGAAGGGAAGCAAGATCAACCAATCCTAAGACCTGTACCTAGTGTTGCTAGCTCAAGTAGTTCTCAACATACTGAGAAGAATGTGAATGCAACTCCTAGGATAACTGTTAAACAAATACCGGTGTCGGTCAGACAGCAAAAAGTGATTAGGACTAATTCTCCGAATAGAGTTCCTAGTCAGTAGAGGTCAGGACCGCAACAAGGCTATAGGAGTACAACACCTAGAAGGACAAATACTCCAGTTAGGTCTCATACTCCTCAAAGACAACAGACACCAGGTAGAGCCCAGGGATATCATAATGAAATGCATTATAATACAAACTATTCTAGGGCTCAACCGCAAATGCCAGCCCAAAAGCCAAGAGTGAATGTTCATCACTCAGCTCCACAACAGGTTCTCAATCAAAAACCCAAGTCACCTGAAAGGAGAAATGGGTATATGAAGGAGTTCACGTATGTGGATGAGAATGGTATTACCAAGTCAGTCATGGCTTGGGTTCCCCGTGATAACTAACTTGTTTTCTTTCATGTGCAGGAGCTAACTACATGTCTAAACAACAAATGGTTCATCGACAGTGGTTGCTCTCGTCACATGATTGGGGAAAGGAGTCTACTCACAGACTTCAAGGGAGGGAACAAGGGGTTTGTATCATTTATGGGAGCAAGGGAGGACATATCACTGGAACAGGATTGGTCACTAATGGGACAATCATACTTAATCAAGTTTACCATGTCGATAAACTTGATCACAATCTCATTAGTGTATCTCAAATCTGTGATAAGAAGCTTTCAGTTATTTTTACTGAAACTGAAGCGTTAGTGCTGAAGCCGGGATTCAAAATACATGTAGAATGGATCATGATGAGAGCCCCAAGGAAGAATGATCTGTACATGATGGATACGAGTGTATCAGACTCATCGATGGGAACAATTTGTCTACTATCTAAAGCTTCAGAATCCGAATCTATACTATGGCACAGACGCATGACACACTTGCACCTAAGGAAAATGAACTACATTACGGAAAATGGTCTGGTGCAAGGTGTTCCACTGAAGAGTTTTTAGTTTGATGACAAGTGTGTCCCGTGCAAAAAGGAAAAACAACATAAGAAGTTACACAAGTCAAAGGCACAGAACTCGATAGCGTCCACCTTCGATTTGCTGCATATAGATCTCTTCGGTCCAATCAACAAAAGGAGCATAGGTGGTAGTTGGTATTGTTTAGTTATTACAGATGATTACTCACATTTGTCTTCGGTTTTCTTTTTAGGTACAAAGGACGAAACAGCTGGAACGCTGATTGGGTTTTTAGACCAAGTCGAGAACTCATACCGGACAAGGGTAAAACGTATCAGGAGTGATAACGGGACAGGATTTAAGAATGCAGTATTTGGTGTATATTGCCTAACTAAAGGCATAGTGCATCAATTTAGTGCACCTTATGAGCCACAACAAAATGGGGTTTCAGAACGTAAGTACAAGACTTTTATTGAGGTAGCAAGGACCATGCTCTTGGATTCAAAGCTTCTAACCATGTTTTGGGGGGAGGCAGTGAATAACGCTTGTCATGTTTTAAACTGGGTTCTTCCTCTCAAATCAATGAACAAAACCTGTTATGAAGTTCTGAATAAAAGGCCACCAAATTTAACTGGATTTGGACTGTTTGGGGTACTGTGTACTTTATTAAAAACCAAACATCAAACTAAGTTTGGTGAAAAGGCTGAAGAAGGATACTTCCTAGGTTATGTTCCTAACTCACCAAACAAAAGGGTTTTTAATAAAACAAATGGTACGGTTGAGATTGTGTTTAACATTGATGTAACAAGTTATTCATTGTAAGGTCTACGACTGCAAGATCTATCTAGACGCGGATCCGTGAACGAGTGCGGAATCCTCGTTGATGGTCAGACGGACAACTCTCAACCAACGGGAACACGGAGACTATTAGACGCTGAACGAACGACACACGAACGATCCTACGTACTAATTCTCTCCGAAACGGCACTCACCTAGCTGATAAACTCGAGATCGCCTCTTGCTTAATTCCTCACGAATTCTGCAAAAAGTCTCTTAATTATTCGAGTCTATCCCTAATTATAGACCCTGATTCGAGTTTGTTGTGGGCCAACCTCGAATCTGGCCTAAGGCCCATTCGAATCTGTCCATCTGACAGACTCGAATCTAGCCCATTCGAATCTAAGGATACATTTGAATCTATCATAGATTCGAATGTCTTCCTTTACCTATTCGAATCTAGCCAATAACCTTAAACACTTAAGTGATGAAACTTATGTTTTAACTTATGCTTGAGTTAATCTTTGACCTTTATGTTTGAACTTCTTGTAATACGTTACATCAAGTTCAAACACACAATCAATAACAGACAAACACATATTAAACATATATATCAAAATACTTGTTAATACTCAGAAGATTACCTAAACCATAATGCAGATCGATTAGACTGCTATCGTCACACAGGGTGTACCAACAGACTCCCCCTTGACGATAGCTTCTAAGTATTTACATTATATCAAATTTAAGTACTAGAGCTATATATACTACTACCTGCATATAATCCAGCATCTATACAAACTTTAACTACCTTTTGGAACTTCCTGGCTTCAGATCTCCATGGTTCAGTAAAGAAAATAGGCTGATCATGAAGCTTCTTCAGGTCGTCCTTCGATAGGTTTATCAAATGCAGTGGATCATATACCTTCAAAATGACCTGCTCGTCTTGCTCTTCCATGATAGCTTCAGCAGTGTCAATCTCTAGGTACCACCACTTCATGTTGCTCAAAACGTTCTGTGGCATTGGTTTCATTGGGACTTTCTTTTGACACCTCACAGGTTTGTATTCCATCCTGGCCCATGGCCTACCTGTATGAGGATCTATTCTCGACTGATCCTCGACCCTCTTTCCGGTCCTTGGCTTGAGTCGCTCGAATTTCCCAGATCTTCCTTCTTTCCTTATGATTCTTGCCACAACCTCAGCGTACTGGTCATTACCTATATTAATTAATTCTTTCCAAGCAAGCTCCTTTACTTCAATCTTGGGCAGTGAGTTGAACGCCCTCAGTGTTCGCCTCAAGTATTGAAGGCCATCTCTTCTTTTTAAGATAAATAGCTGCAGTTCTTTGTCAAAGAACCAGCTTATAATCCCTCCAGCAAAATTTCCAGCACTTGGATTTCTCATCTTCTTCTTCATCTTCAGCTGATCTTTCTTTTCTTCCTTCTTGAACCAAAGATTTATCAAATCAGCTCTAGATGGCTCTTTCTCAGCCTCTTCAAGTTCTTTGTCTTCAACTGAGGCTACCTTGATGTAATCAATATCAATCACATTATGATTTTGGCTCTCATACAGTTCAGTGACTGGTTGTGAATTGATTATTACTTCATTAACATGATCGTCTTCATCATCTAGCACTTCATCATCCGATTTCCAGTCAACGACGTCATCTGGAATGAATTCACCTTCTTCTAATTCTTCAATATCATCTTCAAAATCAAATTCCATTAGCTCTTCTTCAATATCTTTCAGCGCATCTATCATGTCGCTATCTAAAGTCCTTGAAGAACCTGCTTCTCCTCCTGCTCCTCCTACTTCTCCTTCTGTACTAGGCTCCCCCTGAACTTGTGTAACTTGAGCTGCAGAAAAATCTACAGACTCAATCTCTTTGTTCGCACCGGGATCATCGCCTTCATTATCATCATCTTCTCGCTGTACTTCCTGATCTTTACAACTCGTCTCCCCCTGAGTTTGTAGATTTTTCATAAGTTGCTCTAGGAGGGACCGCATTGCTCGGATTTCAGACGATTGATCAGCAACAAATGATTTAATCTCCGTGTTTTCGTCTCTAACACTTTCAACAATCTTTCTCAGTTCTGCATTCTCCTTATCAAGATTAGAGTTATGCTCTTGGAGTTCACCGACTGCTTTTGTGAGAGTTATGATTTGAACGTTCTGAAAGTCGACACGGCTCTTGAGTTGCATGATTCGTTGATTGTCGGTATAGGCTTCTGATGTAGAAGGGATGGACTGAATGGGAGCAGGATTGAATGGGTGGGGAATGTAGGGTTCATGTTGCTGAGGTGGCGGTGATGGTGGAGCTGTAACTTGGGGTTGGGTCTGGGTTTGAGGCGGAGGTTGTGCATCGGACTCTGATGAAGTCCCCTGCATAAACCTGTGACGTTTGGCCCGTTGCCTTGTCACCAACTGAGCAGTCTCATCTTCTTCAAAATCTGACTCCTCCAATTCCCTGGCCTCTCGCCTCCTCGAACCACCTTCATTGACAATCAATCGCGAACCATAAGTTCCAATTTGAACTTCAGGAACTGCAGCTGCAGGAACTTCCTCTGAATCTGATTTGGATTCTGAAGATATTAATGCGTCATCTGCCCTTTCCGGTTCGTATTCGTCAACATCACGAAATATATCATCTGCATCTCCAGGCGGACTAAGCAGCTCACCCACTAATGCTGCTGCCACATCTTCATTTGCATTAGGACTAGAAGACCATATTTCCTCCAAGGTCTGAGCAATCTGCTCAGATTCGGGGACTGCACCTGAAGTCCCTGCTTCTTGTGCCTGTGGTTGTTCACTGGTTGAAGGCCTGGATGCCTGAATTTGACTAGCAGTTTGTTGCTGTTGGCGTCGTGGATCACGCGGCCTAGCACGCGGCTGTTGTTGGCGTTGCGGTTGCTGTTGCTGTTGCTGTTGCTGCGGTTGAATATCAACTACCCCTGCCCAGTTGGCATCACCTGGGGCTTGAAATTCCCTGTCTACTAAAGCTCCGAACAAAGGACGAGCCACCGGAACCGCTAACCTTCCTCGATGTGAGGAACAATCAGCAAATATGCGCTTATCCATAACATTGACGCTCAAAGTGTCATCTGATTGTGGCAAATTCGGCAAGAAGTGCCTTATCAACATCATCACAAATCGTGGATACAGAAGGAATCTTTCTCTTTCAGGAGCTGTAATCTGATGGACGAATTCCGAGAAAAACAACTGTGAGAAGCTGAACTTCTTATTGTACACCATGGCAATCACCCCAGATTGAATCTTGGATACAATGTAATCAAACCCAGCCTTCTTAGGCGCAAAACAAACCATGAACACGTGGACCAAAAATCGCCACTGCCCTATCAACCCGCTTTTCATATAAGATGATTTTGTAACGTCCAAACTATAGCCCATTCGCAAAAACGCTGCTTGCCTAATACTTAATGGAAAGTCTATAGGCCCGTCTTCTTGTTCTTGTGAACCCAACTGCAGTACTTGACGCAAAATATCTGCTGAGAAAACCAGAGGTTGACCAGCAATTCTGGTTCTTAAAACTGTCGGGGTGACAGTACAGTCCACCTGTAAATGATCGTAAAATTGACGCACATATGAAATCACAATCGGAATATTTTGATATAATGCATAGCTGATCCTAGACTCTGCTAGAAAATCTAACACTTCTTGAAATCCCTGCGCTTCAGGGATGTTATGAGCTGGATTAAGTACCATATTATGATTAGGAACAAAAGCACGAAGCGCCATATCTGCACAATATATAAAACTGTTAGAATTATTAAAAATCAATAAACTTGTTTAAATTCAAAATTTGTTTTATTTTGTACTCGATTAAGTACAAAATCCAACACAATTAAATTTCCACAAGTTTAATAAAATTTAAATTCAACAAAGCAAATAAAGTACAGATTCGAGTCTAATGGACGGACTCGAATGTCATGGTCATCTCGAATCTATTGATAGATTCGAGAAACCCATGAACAGATTCGAATGCCCAAGAACAGATTCGAAGGGCCGACAGATTTGTTTCCAAAAGAAAACCCAAAATTTTAACCATTTTGAACTTAGCAAATCACATACGTTAGTTCAACTAGGTTCTAATTATAGATTTATGCTTTCAATTTGATATTTTATAGGTCCTAACTTAGTTATTTAGCAAAAACTCTATTATGACCCATAAAACTTCAAAATGTGATGTTTAAGCCCAAAATTGTGTATAAAACTACCAAAATCTTGTACAATCCGGTTGATTATACCTAGATATGAGAGTAGAATCGAACACGATAGCTTTAGACTCGATGAAATGTCGTTTATGTGAAATACGGTAGATTCGAGAATAGATTCGAGATCGCCACAGACAGATTCGAGGAAGTAGAATCGAAAACAGTAAGAAATAAATGACTTCACTGTTAACCTATCTATACCACCTACCTTCGAGTCTAAGCATAGATTCGAATCTACTGACAGATTGGAAGTACTCCTTATTCGAGTCTGTCTTAGATTCGAAACCTCCAACACTTAGAAAAATTTCGAAAATTTTGAAATAACTTCAACCTTTTTCAACCTTTTTCTACGGTATTGTGTAACAAGATAAACTATGCCAATTCTTTTACCCTAAGCACAAATATTTCACGCAATGTTTATTTTATCCAACTTTGAATGCACCCTCAGTAACTTTTGACCTTTTACCTAAGTAAAAATGAAACTAAACTAAAATAAAATAAACTAAGGTAAAAATAAAAATAAAATAAAGTAAACTAAAATTTTGACCAAAAATTTAATCTAGACTTAAGAAAAAAATTTACAATCTAAGCTAAATACTTAACAACATATTTTTGATGAGTATAGTCTAAGAAAGGTTCAATCAGATAGCGATGTCCGATACTAACTTTCAGTACTTAAACTTTCACACTTAGGAATTTTTTGAATTCCTTTTATTGTTTGTCGTGACATACCCTTTTAGCCGATTGTTGGTATTTTACCCTGTTAAACATTCTACATTTCGGAATATCCCTTGGCCTTTTTATTTATCAGGAAATTATCTTACGTGACTCAGACATAGAGATACTTTTATGATCAAGGCACACAGACAAAGATTCTAACTTGTTGGTATTTGCAAACTTTCTTTAAAAGACTAACATCGGACACAGGTCTGTATTCTCATACAACAAAGTGTCTTAGTTCGACTTAAGGTTTATTTTTAAAGTTAGCAGATAGCGGTGACAGGTCTGTATTGACGTACAACAAAGCGACATATCTGCTAACCCGAATCTAAACAGAGACAACAGGTCTGTACTTACGTACAACAGAGTTGCATGTTTTCGACTCTCAGTTTTATATGATATTTCTATGCTTTCCATTTTCAGATGTATTTGATGTTGCCATACATCCCCAGAAAGTTTGCACACCTCATTTAGACTTAAAGTTTGTATGTCTTGTACATAAAAATTAAGACCGATTGGTCGTACATCTAGGTTAGTGACACGCTTGACTTTTTCTAGAATATTTTATTAGCCTTGAGATTCCCTATATGTATTATGCCTACCAACACATCAAACTAAATAAAGTATAACACTTAGGATTTAGTTGCATTATGTGTGAAAGCCTAAACACTTAGAGTCTGTAACGACTGTGCTAATTTTCGTCACTTTGAACCTATGTATCTAAGACTTAACTCATTTTCTGATATTCTCTTTTTTTGTATTTTTGTAATTTTCTCTCTTTTTTCTTTTGTTTTTCATAGCAAAAAGCAGTAAACTAAGCTAACCTACTAACTTACTAAAAATAGAAACTTACTAAAAATAGAAACTTTCCTAAATTAGAAACTTACCTAAATCAGCAACTTACCTAAATTACCAGACTACTGTAAAGAAAGAAATACTACTACTCTAAAAGAAAATAAACTTACTACTACTAAGGTCAAATTACTCTGGGTTGCGCATTCCATTCAGTTGAATCAAATACTCAAACCGTGACTTATCAAACGCTTTGGTAAATAAATCAGCATTATTATCTTCTGTTGCCACCTTTACCAATTTGATTAAGTTCTTTTCAGCACAATCACGAATAAAATGATGCCTTATGTCTATGTGCTTTGTTTTACTGTGTTTAACTGGATTATTTGTTATCGCAATTGTAGATTGATTGTCTATCCTAATTGGAGTTTGAGTATAAGCCAAACCGTAATCCCGCAATTGTTGTTGTATCCACAGAACCTGTGAACAGCAACTACCAGCAGCTACATACTCGGCCTCGCACGTTGACACGGCTACCGATGTTTGTTTCTTGCATTGCCAGGACACCAATCTCCCTCCTAGGAACTGACAACCTCCAGTCGTTGATTTGCGCGTCAAGCTGCATCCTCCGTAGTCAGAATCAGTGAATGCCTCCAACTCTAGATCTCCCTCCGCGTGATACCAAAGTCCCAGCTTCGGTTTCGACTTGAGGTATCGTAGAATCCGCTTCACACCTTTCATATGCATCTCCTTCGGATTCGCTTGAAACCTAGCACAAATACACACAGCAAACATTATGTCAGGTCTTGAAGCAGTTAAATACATAAGTGACCCAATCATGGCCCGATATAAAGTCGGATCCACATCGGAATCACTTTCAGTACCCGGCCCGAGATTGTGATTCACTTGAATCGGCGTGCTGAAATGGGCAGTCAACTTAGTTCCCTCCATCCCAAACCGTTCTAATATGTCATAGACATACTTAGTTTGATGGATAAACATTCCTTCCTTCTTTTGGTCAACTTGTAACCCTAAAAAGAAATTCAACTCCCCCATAGCACTCATCTCGAACTTAGACTTCATAACCTTCTCGAAATCTTTGCACATCTGTTCGTCTGATGATCCAAAAATGATATCATCAACGTACACTTGTACCAAGATAAAGTGATCTCCCTTTCTCTTAACAAATAGAGTACTATCTATCCTACCCCTCTCAAAGCCATTTTCTAACAGATGGTTGGATAGAGTCTCATACCATGCCCTAGGTGCCTGATGTAATCCGTAAAGAGCCTTATCTAAGCGATATACTCTCTCAGGATATTTTGGATCTGTAAATCCGGGCGGTTGTTCTACATACACTAACTCCTTCACTTTCCCGTACAGGAAAGCACTCTTAACATCCAGTTGATATACTTTAAAGCCTTTGAAGGAGGCAAACGCTAAAAACAACCTAATTGCTTCTAACCTTGCTACAGGTGCAAAAACTTCGTTGTAATCGATTCCCTCCTCTTGGTTGAAACCCTTTACAACTAATCTCGCCTTGTTGCGCGTGACTATACCCCGATCGTCTCTTTTGCACTTAAAAACCCATTTGGTTCCTATTGCAATCTCCCCTCGAGGTAACGGAACTAACTCCCACACTTCTAGTTTCCTAAATTGTGAAAGTTCTTCCTGCATCGCTTCAACCCAGAAGTTGTCCTTAAGTGCCATTTGCACATTTTTGGGCTCTACTTGCGATATGAAACATGAATATAGACATGTGTGATATGCCTCGGAGTCGTTTATCATCGACAACAACACAGTGTTGTTATTTACACTACTCCGAGTCCTCACACCCTCGTTAGGATTTCCTATGATGCTATCTATCGGATGGTTCTTGTTAATCCTAGAGGTCTCTATTTCATCAACCCTTAGATTATCTCCTAAGTTGGATCCTATTTCACCTAAAGGGGGAACAGGCTCAGCTTCTACATTTTCCTCCTCGCGGACATTTTCCTCAGAGTTGGAACTTGAAGCTTGAGTCTGATTCTCAGTGGTAGGTGCCTCTTGATCAGCAACTTCTGGAGACCCATCTATAGTCGCCATAGGCTCGGACGTAGATTCGAACGTGGTCCTTGGAAAGATTTGGCCATCGTCGTTCAGATGCAACGTCGCCAAGTCCTTCTCGATTGTACCTGCATTATCATCCAGAGGAATGTTAAATGACTCAAATAACTTATCATAGTCAAATATCCATTCCGGACCAGTTTGGGGTTCATGTGTATAACTTGAGACTTCAATATTATACACAATCTCCACAGTACCAGTTGTTTTGTTAAACACCCGTTTGTTTGGTGAGTTTGGCACATAACCTAGGAAGTATCCTTCGTCAGCCTTTTCACCAAACTTCGGTTGATGTTTTGTTCTTAAAAGTGTGCATGGTACTCCAAACGGTTCGAATCCAGTTAAGTTAGGTGGCCGTTTATTCAAAATTTCATAGCATGTTTTGTTCATTGATTTGACTGTAAGGACTCGGTTTAAAATATGGCACGCGGTATTCACTGCCTCCCCCCAAAACATGGTAGGAAGCTTTGAATCCGAAAGCATAGTCCTTGCAGCCTCAATCATGTTCTGTTTTTACGTTCGGCCACCCCATTCTGTTGTGGTTCATATGGTGCACTGAATTGATGCACGATGCCCTTTGATAGGCAATATACACCAATTACAGAGTTTTTAAATTCAGTCCCATTATCACTACGAATATGTTTAACCCTTGTTCCGTAGGAGTTCTCCACTTGGTCTAAGAACCCGATGAGCTTTGCAGCCGTCTCGTCCTTCGTACCTAAAAAGAAAACCCATGAAAACCGTGAGTAATCGTCAGTGATAACTAAGCAAAACCAACTACCTCCTATACTCCTTTTGTTGATAGGGCCGAAAAGGTCCATATGCAACAAATCGAATGTCGAGGTTATGGAGTTCAGCTTCTTGGACTTGTGTGTCTTTTTATGTTGCTTGCCCTTCATGCACGGTAGACACTTGTCTTCAAATTGAAAGCTCTTCAGAGGCACACCTTGCACCAAACCATTCTTCGTTATGTAGTTCATTTTCCTTAGGTGCAAGTGAGCCATGCGTCTGTGCCACAAAACCGATTCCGTCTCCGAAGCTTTTGATAGTAAGCAGATCGGACCCATCGAATTATCTGGCTTGTTCATGTCGAGCATGTACAAGTCATTCTTCCTTGGAGCCCGCATCAATATCCAATCTTCAGGTATCTTGAATCCAGGCTTTAGCACTAACGCCTCAGTGTCAGTAAATAACACTGAGTTCTTCTTATCACAGATTTGAGATACACTAATGAGATTATGAACCAGTTTATCAACGTGATAAACTTGATCCAATGTAATCGTCCCATTAGTGACTTCTCCAGTTCCAGTGATATTTCCACCCTTGTTACCCGCGAATGATACGAATCCCCTATTACCCCCCTTGAAGTCTGTGAGAAGACTTCGTTCCCCCGTCATGTGCCTGGAGCAACCACTGTCGACGAACCACTTGTTGTTTGGACCGGTAGTTATCTCCTGCACATGAAAGAAAATAGGTTAGTTATCACGGGGAACCCAAGCCATGACTGACTTGGTAATACCATTCTCGTCCACATACGTGAACTCTATCAAGTACCCATCTCGCCTTTCAGGTGACTTGGGCCTTTGAACTGATTTCTGTTGTGGTGCCGAGTGATTTAAGTTCACTCTTTGCCTTGGAGTAGGCATTTGTTGTGGACCTCTAGAGTAATTTCTATTATATGCCATCTCTGACTGTGATCCTTGAGCTCTTACCGGTGCATATTGTCTAACTTGGGAGAAAATCTTCAGGTTGATGAGATTAAGACATCGAGGATAAACAAGGATCATCCAATTGAGAGTATCATAGGAAATCCAAATACCGGTGTGAGAACTAGGAGTAGTGTGAATAATAACACGGTACTGTTATCGATGATCAAAGACTCCGAGACATTTCACACGTGTTTATACTCGTGCTTTATCTCACAAATAGAGCCGAAAAACGTGCAAATGGCAATGAAAGACAATTCTTGGGTTGAAGCCATGCAAGAAGAACTGTCACAGTTCAGAAAACTTGAAGTATGGGAGTTAGTGTCGTTACCTCGAGGAGAAGTTGCTATAGGGACCAAATGGGTCTTTAAGTGCAAACGGGATGATCGGGGTATATTTACCCGTAACAAGGTGAGACTCGTGGTAAAAGGATTCAACCAGGAAGAGGGAATAGATTATAACGAAGTGTTTGCACCAGTGGCGAGGCTTAAGGCGATTTGTCTGTTTCTGGCTTTTGCGTCCTTCAAAGGATTTAAGGTATATCAACTTGATGTCAAGAGTGCATTCTTGTACGGAAAGGTGAAGGAATTGGTGTATGTCGAACAACCGCCAGGGTTTACTGATCCAAAGTATCCCGACAAAGTATATCACCTTGATAAGGCTCTGTATGGATTACATCAGGCACCTAGGGCTTGGTATGAGACACTGTCAACTCACCTTTTAGACAATGGGTTTGAGAGAGGGTTAATTGATAGTACACTATTCATGAAAAGGAAAGGTGAAGATTTTATTCTGGTACAAGTATACATGGACGACATCATCTTTGGATCATCAAACGAGTAGATGTGCAAGGATTTTGAGAAGGTTATGAAGTCTAAGTTTGAGGTGAGTGCGATGGGAGAGCTGAATTGCTTTCTCGGTTTACAAGTTGAACAAAGGAAAGAAGGAATGTTTATTCATCAAAGGAAGCATGTCTACACCATTTCGGAACGCTTCGGGATGGAAGGAACTAAGCTAACCGCACACTTCAGTACTCCGATTCAAGTGAATCATAATCTCAGACCGGGAACAGATAGTGATACTGATGTGGATCCGACTTTATATTTGGCCATGATCGCGTCACTTATGTATTTAACTGCTTCTAGACCTGACATAATGTTTGTTGTGTGTATTTGTGCAAGGTTTCAAGCTAATCCAAAAGAAATGCATATGAAAGTCGTGAAGCGAATTCTGAGATACCTGAAGTCGAAACCGAAGTTGGGTCTTTGGTATCATGCTGATGGAGATCTGGAATTGGAAGCCTACACGGATTCAGACTATGGTGGATGTAGCTTGAACCGGAAATCAACAACTGGATGTTTTCAGTTCCTTGGAGGGATTATGGTAGTTAATGTTCACAGGTTCTGTGGATTCAACAACAATTGCGGGATTATGGTTTGACTTATACCCATACTCCCATTAGGATAGACAATCAATCAATAACTGCTATAACAAAAAATCCAGTTAAACACAGTAAGACAAAACACATAGACATAAGACATCATTTTATACGTGATCGTGCTGAAAAGAACTTCATAAGACTGGTAAAAGTTGAAACGGAAGACAGTAATGCAGATTTATTCAAAAAGCATTTGTCACGCTTTGAATTGTTAGTTCAACTAAATGGCATGCCTAATCCAGAGTAACTTGAAAACAAAAGAGAGAAACAAAAGAAAAACATGAAAATTTCAAAAACAAAAAAATATCAAAAAATGAGTTAAGTCTTAGAGTCATAGGTTCAAAGTGACGAAAATTAGCACAGTCTAACAAACTCTAAGTGTTAAGCTTTCACACATAATGTACCTTAAAATTCAAGTGATATACACATTCTTGTCTGATATGTTGGTAGGCATAATACATGAAGGAAATCCTAACAGCTAATAAAATAATGAAGAAAATGTCATATGTGTAACTAACTTAGATGTATGACCAAAAGGTCTTAATTTCTATGTTAGAGAAATACAGACAATGATTATGAATGAGGTATGCAAATTTATCTGGGGGATGTATAGCAACATCAAAATACATCTTAAACAAAGAAAGAAAAGGTTTTGAAAAATAAAGGAAGTCAAAACAAGTCGCTTTGTTGTACGTGAGTACAGACCTGTCACCGCTGTTTTGACTTAAACTAGCAAGATAAGTCGCTTTGTTGTACGTGAGTATAGACCTGTCACCGCTGTCTTGCTAACATAAGAGGAACTCTAAGACAAAATAAGACACTCTATTGTATGTAAATACAGAACTGTGTCCGCCGTTTGCCTTTTAAAGAAATTTTACAAATACCAAAAAGTCATAATCATTTTGTGTCTACCTTGATCATAGAAGTATGTCTAAGTATGTGACACATAAGGTAGTTTCTTGATAAAATAAAAGGCCAAAGGAAATTCCCAAGTGTTGAATGTTTAAATGGAGAAACATACCGACAATCGACTTGGAAGGTATATCACGACAAACAATCGAAGGAATACAAATTCCTAAAGTGTGAAAGTGAAATATTGAAAGTACGGTTGACACTGCTATCTGATTGAACCTTCTATGACTATCTCGCAAAAATATTCTGTTAGTGTATTTTTACTTTTACATTATTTTTAAGTTAATTTAATTGTATTCTATTTTATTTAATTAAATTTAATAATAATAAATAGGAATAAGGTCAAACTTACTAGGATGCATTTATTTTTGTTGGAGAAACAAAATTGCGTGATAATCTGTTGCTTATTGTGAATGTCTTGCAAAGTTGAAAGATTCCGTTAAGTGAAAAAGTTGAAAAAGTTGGATTTTATTCAAGAATTTTCAAAATTTTCAATTAAGTTCGAACATCCGTAAGTTCGAATTCGAACTTACTACAAAGTTCGAACTTAACATAAGTTAGAAGGGGTTTGGTTATAAATAGGTCAACAATGCTTCATTCAATGCACCTACCTTCGAACTTACAGTCTCGAAATTACCTGCGATCTCGAACTTACCATTCGAACTTACCGACTTCTTGAATTTGAACTTTTTCTCGAAGTTTTACACTATTCCTCGAACCTACTCACACACTTAGGTGGTGTGAACCAACAAAGACTAAGAAAGTGTACGATTAGGACCTTTTTAGTGGCTAAAAGCGACTAAGTTTGAGTTTTTGTGTCATTTAGAACTAGGTGCTTTAAATCAAAAGATTTAAAAGAAAAAACTTAAAATTAATGATTCATAAACCTGATTAGAACTCATTAGGACTAGGTTCTACAGTTAATTAAGTAAAAACGGGTTAAAATCATGGAATTGACATCTAAGATGTCCGACTTCGAACTTGTTCAACATGATTCGAACTTGTTCTTCAGATACGAACTTGTCAGGCCTTCGGACATGTCAAAAATATCTATAAGTTCGAAGTCAGACATGTTCGAATAAGGTTCTCGAACTTAAATAAGTTCGAAGGTCAAAAGACTGTTCGAACTTAAGTAAGTTCAAATGACTTACAATCTCGAATTTAAGTAAGTTCGAAGATGTTCAAATTTGAACTTAATCAAGTTCGAATTTAAACAAGTTCGAATAACTTAAATTCTTCAATATTAATTTCTAACAGTTTATGTATATAAATTGTGTGCAGATATGGGAGATCGAGCTTTCTGTCAAGGTCAAAATTACCACCTAAGATTAACTGGTTTGAATAAATCAGAGTGTAAACCAATAACCTTGTATTGAATCAAAGTCCAATTAAGAAGTTTGCGGAATAACACTTAATTGTTTTAAGAAAAACTTTCAGAATGAATAACAAATAAATATAATCAAAAATTAAATCTTTCATATTGCCAAACTCACTGATTACAATCACCTCTAATATGTTTGATTAGACGAAGAACACAGACTGTTCTTAGGGTTTTACAACCTTAGAGGCTTGAGAAACTTAATCAGAAAGTAATTACAATTGAACCACACAATTACAGAACTTGCACGTAGAGACTTACAATAGAAAGACCTAGTCTATCTATATATATAGCCTTTTGATTTGTTTCCTTGATGAACTCTGATTTCTCTGGTAGTAGATATGCTTGGAAGATATTCAAATCTTGAAATATAAATCACTTCCTGAAATTCAGCACTTTCTGTTGTTAATCTGTTGAGCAGCTTGAACTTTTAACTCTGGCAGCTTGAACTTTTGAACTAGCAGCTCGAACTTATTCAACTAACAGCTTCAACTTTGTAATTACACAGAAAAACTACTAACAGTCTAAGAAATCTAACTAACAGCTTGACATACTTAGAATATTTCCCAAAAATTTCCACCTAACTCAAATTCTTTACCCAAGACTTTTAAGTTTCTATACAAATAAGATATAAAAGTAAGTAAAACTGTTTTATACAAACTAAGGTATCCAAAACTTACAGTTGTGAAAGTTTCTGCCTTATTGCCTTTATGAAATCTCTCTTCAACTTCTCTTTATCACAGTTAATCTTCATTGAGCTCATTTGGAGTAGCCAAGCCTTTGGCAGATTGAGAAATTCAAAATTGTAGAACCTGCTGGATCCGTCTGCAAGCTTGAGTCTATATGTCATTGATTTGGCATATAAATCAACCTGTGCTTCATATCCTTGGCAACTTCTATTTCTACACTTGTAGACTCTGGATCAAAAATGCTTTTAAGATCTTTTACATTTCGTTGAACCTAGACGCATTGAGATCTTGAATGACTGACAGTTCCAATGTGATGCATTTTTGTCAGTTCATCTCTAGTTAGTCTTTGTGCCAGCTGAACTAGGCTCTTATACTCTTCTTCTGTACCAGCCTCTCTTCTGATTACAAAATGATAGTCGAAATCAATGTCATCCATTGATTTAGCATACCAGTAAGTAATAGGAGGTTTAGAGAAGTCATACTGATCCAGGGCCTTTATGATTTCCATTGCCTTTCGTAACTGTTGTTCAAACAACACTCTATTAACCTGATCAAGCTTTGCTTGATGAATGATTTCAGAAGGAGTATCACTAGCAACAGCTTGAACTGGTTCTTGTGGACCTTGGACTTGTTGGGAGGCTTTGGCTGCTTTTTCTTTTTCATTCCCTTTGTCATATAATGCCTGAAGCTTTTTTGTTGACCATGGCTGAGCAATTACTCTTGATATTCCAGCTGAGGCAGAGAAGTTTATCAAAAATTTTCTATGTGCTGCCTTTGAATGCCCTGTTGGCATTTTCCTTTCCTTCTGATTTTCCTTGACCACAAACCCTCTTAGATAGTCACCTAAGGTTTCATCATCTTTCATTGGTTCATGGGTTTGCTGGTCTAAGATTTCATCTTGTTCTTCTGCTAGTTTCCTTTCCAGTTCAGCGTCATGGGCAACCTGGGCTTCTTTAGAAGAGAATTTGATCTTTGGAGACTCAATCAGAATGCCTTTGCCCTTGTCTCTGGAAGCTGATGCTGTGGATTGGACTGTTGTGACAGGAGCCTGAGAACCTTCTCTGATGACAACTCCACTTGTCCTGGTGGGAGCATCTTGAGTTTCTATACTAACAGCTTGAGTAGCTGTGGGGACTGTTAGCCAAGAAACTAGGACTGTTGGAGGGGAAGTTGAAGCTGGTTGGACTGGATGACGGATCTCCGGATTCTCCCCATTTTTGGATGCATTGGTTTGGCCAGGTGGACCAAAAACCTTTGCAAGCAGGGTTCGAACTAACTTCTCAATTTGTACGATTTTGCTACCATAGAGTGTGAACCCACGATGAAAATAATCCAATCGTTGTTGTTGGGCTGCTGTAAACTGTTGCAAAGCTGTGATTTGAGCCCCCTGTGCAGCATGAATGGACTTATAATGTTCCAAGATAGCTACAACAGGTTTCATCTGTTGATCCGTTAAAGCCATGAGTTGCAGACTAGCTTTAAGATCTTCAAATGATAGTGGTATTTGAGATCTATCACTGGCAGGAATTCCAGAAGTAGAAACATCTGGGCCCCTTTGTTCTTGGTACTGGGGACTTCCAGAAGGTGCTTGCACACCCTCTGTTGCCATGGGAGTGGTCTTAGATATGTTGACACTGTCCTGTGCCTCTTGTGTAGAAACATCAGTAGTGTCAGCCACAAAACCCATATGGACATCCTCTGATGGGATGTCCACCTCCAAATTCAGGGTGGGAGTGTCCTCAATGGGTTCCCTTTCGATATTCTGTGCAGAAGTGTCCCCCTGCACAGGGATATTTGGCTCTTGTAATTGGACTGAGGAGGAAGGAGCTCCTGAAACCCTTTGTCTCTTATACTTTAGTAGTGTGGGGGCTGAGGATGTATGTGTTATAGAAGGAGCAGATGAGATGTGTGTATCATGAGGTGTGGGTTGGGATCCTGGGGGTGCCTGCTCAGGACCCTCTCATCTGTTTCTTGGATTGATGTCCAACATTGCAGAAGGCAATGGGACATCCACACTTAGAAAGTTGACACTTGGTTTCAAAAGTCTTTTGATTGATGGTAAAGAGTGCCTATGAGAAACATGTACCCTTTTATGAATTTTAAAGTTAGTGCAAGACTTTGCAATTATTTCTGCCAAAAACCGTGGGTACATAAAAAATTTCCCATTCTTTAGGGCATGATGCCTTAACATCCCGTGAAAAATCATATTTGAAAAATTGAACTGTTGGCCCGTTGATAAGCAGCACACCAAGGCAGTGGCTATATTAGAAGAAACTTCTGACCAACCAGTTCTTTTGGGGCTCATACACTGTTGTATGACATGCACAAGATATTTCCATTTAGGGGCAAAATGTGCTTTAAAGAAAGTAAAAGAATCAGTAGGGCTATGCCCTATTGCAAAAAGTCCTTCATGTAAGGCAGTAAGGGATAGATCAGTTATACCTGTGGCATCTTGAAGATGCAGATGTTGGCATATAGACTCTTCAGTGATGGTAATGGGGTTACCATCGATTATTGATGCAAAAGAGGTGACTCCATTTGAGGTATTGACTGTGGCAGATTTCCAGAACTGCTCTATATGGGCGACGTAGATGGTGGGATTAATAGTGAGAGCATGATGGATATGGGAACTTCGAAGAAAGTCCATCATGTCATGGAACGGTTGAAGGTCAGTGTGTTTGAGAGAGTAGATTAGTAGCTTGACCTTAGTAGAATTTATTTCTTTTTATAGCAGTAACTTTTCTTTCTTTTTATAATAAGTTAAGTAGCTAAGTAGAATTTCTTTCCTTTTATAGTAAGTTAGTAGGTTAGTTTATTTTCTTACTCTTATTTATGAAAAAAAAAAAAAGAAAAAAGAGAGAAAACCATAAAAAGCTCAAAAAAGAGAATATTAAAAAATGAGTTACGTCTTAGATACATAGGTTCAAAGTGACGAAAATTAGCACAGTTGATGCAATCTCTAAGTGTTAAGCTTTCACACATAATGCACCTTAAACTCTAAGTGATATACATTTTCTAGTTTGATGTGTTGGTAGGCATAATACACAAAGGGAATCTCAAAAGCTAATAAAATATTCAAGTAAAAGTCAGACGTGTCACTAACTTAGATGTATGACCAAATGATCTTAATTTTTATGTTAGAGACATACAGACATTGATTCTAAATGAGGTATGCCAATTTTCTGTGGGATGTATAGCCACATCAGATACATCTTAAAGAAAAGAAAAGAATAGAAAAATCATGATAGTGAATTGAGAGTCAAAACAAGTAACTTTGTTGTACGTAAGTACAGACCTGTTGCCTCTGGTTTGACTCGAGTTAGCAAGATAAGTCGCTTTGTTGTACGTCGGTACAAACTAAGGCACTCTGTTGTATGTAAATACAGAACTGTGTCCGACGTTTGCCTTTTAAAGAAAATTTGCAATACCGAAAAGTTATAATCATTGGGTGTATGCCTTGATCATAAAAGTATGTCTAAGCATGAGACACGTAAGGTAGTTTTTTGATAAATTAAAAGGCTAAGGGATATTCCAAAGTGTAACATGTTTAAAGGGAAAATAATACCAACAATCGCCTAGAAATGTGTGTCACGACAAACAATCAAGGAATAAAAAATTCCTAAGTGTGAGAGTGTGATACTGAAAGTGCGTATCTGACACCGCTATCTGATTGAACCTTTCTTTGACTTTCTCGCCAAAAATATTCTGTTAGTATAGGATGTAAATTTTATAAGTATTTTAGAGTAGTTTATGTTTAAATTTTATTCAAAATTTTATTTTATTTTATTTAGGAAAAAGGTCAAAGTTACTAAGGATGCATTTTTAGTTGAATAAACAAACATTGCATGAAAATCTAGTGCTTAGTGTAAATAATTTTTGCAACGTTTTTTCTGTTACACGAAAAGGTTGAAAAAGATGAAAACGTTGGAAAAGTTGAAAAAGTTGAATTTTATTCAAGGATTTTCAAAATTTTCAGGTATGTTCGAATTTAAGACAAACTCAAATAGATATTCGATTCTGTCAGTAAAGTCGGAATTAAAGACAAGTTCGAAGGTTGTTAGTATATAAAGGTCAACAGTGACTCATTTATGTCACGTACCTTCGATTTTATCCTTTCGAACTTGCCCACTGCGATTTCGTACTTACATTCGAGTTTGCCGTTTTTGAATTTTCAACTATTTCTCGAAGTTTTGCTCGTGTGTGTTCGAATCTACTTACTAATCTAGGTATAAACATAAGTGTTATACAAGATTTAGGTATCTTAGGACTCATTTATAGCAAAAATCGACAAATTTTTGAAGTTTTTGGGTTCTAACCTTTGTGATTCAAAATCACAAGTTCTAACCGGTGAAACTTCAAATAAATTGCATAAATCTTCGATTAGAACCTAATAGGACTAGATGATACTAATTTCTAAGTAAATGAGGTTTAAATCATGGATTTGTGTTCGAAAGTGACCGAATTCGAATATGTTCATCATGTTCGAATTTGTCAGTAAATTCAAATTTGTCAACAAACTCGAATTCAGTTAAATTTGAACATGTCCTTCGAATCTATTTTTTTTTTAAATTAGAAAATGTTTGCATAATTTTGAATTCAAACTTGTAGAAATTCAAATGTGTTGGATTTTGGACTTACGTACGTTCAAAATAAAGCAAATTCAAATTTAAACAAGTTTCATTTTTGTTTTTCACTTCTAATATACGTTATTTTGTAATGTGCAGATATGCGTGAAAGAGCATTTTTTCATAAGCATAATATGGTAATATCGCCAGACAGAGAGCTTCCCGAAGCTCAGGCCTTTCGGCAGATGGTAGAATTTTTGGCACATTCCAGGGTGTCATATGTACTATCACATAATGTACAGATAATATTGTCATATGTTAGGCAATTCTGGGATCATTTACAAGTGGATTGTACCGTGACGCCAACAGTTTTAAGGACAAGAGTTGGCGGCCAGCCTATAGTGTTTTCTGCTGACATGCTGCGTCAAATTTTGCAACTCGGGACGGTAGAACAAGAGGCAGGGCCAATCGATTTCACATTGAAGATAAGACAAGCGGCCTTTTTACGCATGGGCTATGGACTATATATTGCTAAAGCTTCTTATATGAAGAGCGGTTTGATAGGCCAGTGGAGGTGTTTGGCGCAGGTGATTATGGTGTGCTTTGTACCGAAGAAGGCGGGTTTTGACTATATAGTGTCCAAGATGCAGTCGGCTATGATTGCCTTGGTGTATAATAAGAGTTTTAGTTATTCAGAGATGTTCTTTGCGGACTTTGTACATCAGATAACGGCTCCAGCGCGCGAGAGATTTTTGATGTATCCGCGCTTTGTGATGATACTGATCCGTCACTTTTTGCCAAATCTGCCACAGCTTCCAGATATTCAAAGTGTGGCCGTGATAGATAAACGTATTTTTGCTGACTGCCAGTCACACAATGTCCGAAGGGCTGTGCAGGTCAGACCACTTGATGCACCTCTCTTTGGTGCAGTGGTAGATCCAGATTTTGTGGCCGCAGAAGGGGAGAACTGGGCTGGAGAAGGACCTCAGCCACAGCAAGTGCAGCTACAGCAGCAACAGCCACAACAACAACAACGCCCTCAACCGCAACCTCGAAGGAGGCAAAGAGCTCAGGAAAGACAGACTCAGGCTTCGAGGCCAAGCTCAAGCAGAATTCCGGAGTCATCGGCAGCAGGTCCATCATTGGATGCTGCGGGCCCTTCAAGCATGGCCCTAGAAATTGATCCTAGGGCAGAGACCCTCGAGGAAATTTGGGCTCATGGGACTCAGACCCAGGAGGATATTACCACTGAACTTATTGATTCTATCTTGGAGCCTCCAGCTGATTTCGATGATCTTATGAGAGACATTGACGAATATCAACCTCCTGAGGTAGAGGGTCAAGTAGTGACCACTTCAGAATCGGAGTCGGAAGAAGTGGAAGAAGTAGAAGTACATGAAGCAGAAGATCCTACTCCTCTCGTGGCAAGACAAAGGGCGAAAAGGCACAGATTCATGCAGGGAGCTTCATCCGCTTCTGCTCCAGAGCCCGAGATTCCTTCTGTTCAACCATCAATCACACCATCACCAATTACATCCATTCCATCCTCATCGTCCACATTCACTGAAAACCAGCGATTCACAGAGCTAAGGAGCAAAGTCGATTTCCAAACAGTCCAAATTATCCAGCTTACCAAAGTAGTTAATGAACTTCAAGCGCATAACGCCAGACTTGATCAAGAGAATGCAGAACTGAGAACAACTGTTACTGATCAAGCGTCTGGGAATAAATCAATGAAGTCCCTCCTGGAGCAGTTACTGAAAAATCTTCAAGCTCAGGGGGAGACAAGCTGCAAAGAAGCTGAAGCGATAAGGAGAGAAGATGATGATGGAAATGATCCCGAGGCCAGAAAAGAAAGTGAGCCTTAAAATTTTCCAAAAGCTCAACATTCAACAGTTCAGGGGGAGCCAGGTCAGTCTACTGCTATGGAAGGAGCTGAAGGAGAAACTTCAAAGTCTGTAGAGAGCAAAATGATTGAGGCTCTAATGGATATTGAAGAGGATGAAATAGCTTTTGATTTTGAAGATGATGCCGAAGATTTGGAGGAAAGGGAGTTTGTTTCAGAAGACATACCTGAATCGAAGTCTGATGACGAGGTATTAGTTGATGAGGAGGTTGAAGCTGATGAAATCGTTATTCAGCAACAACCTATCACTGATACGTATGTGACGGTGGAACAAAATTTGATTGACATCCAAGCTATTAAAGCCGCTCTAAATGTTGAATCAGAAGTTGAAGAGCCTGATAGGGAGCTGACTGCTGAAGAACAGAAAAAGTTGTGTTTAAGATCAGAGAAGAAGGTTGTGTCTTTAAAGGAAAAGATGAATGTGTCTAGTGCTGGAAAGCTGTCCAGGAGCATTCTTAGCTGGTTCTTTGATCGAGAACTGCAGCTTTTTATCATTAAGAGAAAGGATGGCCTTCAATATCTAAGGAGAAGATTGAAGGACTTCAATTCACTGCCTAAAGTTGAGATAAAGGCATTAGCGCGGAAAGAGCTCGTTAACATCGGAGACGATCCCTATGCTGATATAATTGCCAAGATTATCATAAGGGAAGGGAGGTCTAGGAAGTTTGAAAGGCTAAACCCACGTATAGGCAAAAGAGTTATGGAATACCCGAATTGATCCTCTAAATGGAAGGCCGTGGATGAAAACACATTACAAGCCAGTTAGATGCTTAAGGAAAGTTCCTCTGAAGCCTATGCCTCAAAATGTGTTGGGAAACCTCAACTGGTGGTATGTTGAAAGTGAGACAAGTGAAGCAGTGATGGAAGACCTCAAAGAAAAAGTGATTCTGAGAGTGTATGATCCATTGCACCTGGTCAACTTGTCCAAAGATGATATACATGTACTTCATGTCCATAAAATCTCGTGTGATGCACATATGGAGTCTGAAGCCAAAAAGTATCAGAATGTGGTCAAGGTTTGTGTTGAACAAGGTCTTTATGCTGGTAGCATTTTGAATAGACCTTAGTACTTCATCAAAATGTAAATAGTTAGAAGCTATCGTCAAGGGGGAGTCTGTTAGTACATCCTGTGTGACGATAGCAGTCTAAGTATAGATAGCATTTTGTGTAAGTCAATTTACTTAATATTGAATATTAACAAGTGTTTGATATATATGTTTGATTATATATGTTTGATTATATATGTTTGATATTAATTGTATGTATGTTTGAACTTGGTGTAATGTATTACAATAAGTTCAAACATAAAGTTCAAAGATAAGTTCAAACATAAGTTTGAAGTCAGATTCGAATTTGTCTAGGAGGACAAATTCGAATAGGCATTGGGCCTAATTTCGAATTTGTCCTAGACAAAGTCGAACCAGTCAGTATAATTAAGGGTTAATTCGATTAATTATTAGACTTTTGCAGATTTTCAGAGAGATTAAGCAAAAGGGCGATCTCAAACTTGCTAGCATTTGGAGAGTATCGTGTGGAGAGAATCACCGTGTTGGGACGATCCGTTGTTCGTCTATCACCGTGCTAGTCTCCGTGTTTCGGTGTGCATGGTCTTTCTGTCAAGCCACTAACGAGGATTCTGCACTCGTTGGAAGGTGTCGTGTCAAGATAAGATCCGTAGAGAGCAGGCCTTACAGCTTTGAATAGCGTAACCTACAAAGAAACCTTCATCAGCCTTACTTTCAAATTTTCCTATGTGAGTTTTAGTGTGAAGAACAGTGCATGTACAACCAAAAGGTTTTAGAAAGGCTACTAAGGGAACTCTGTGATGGAATAACTCATATGGAGTTTTCCCTTGTGACTGAACAATTTGAACCCTATTTAGCCCATAACAATGTGTATTTACTGCCTCTGCCCAAAAGGTCATTGGCAGTTTGGAATCAGCTAGCATGGTTCCAGCAGCCTCTATTAAAGTTATATTCTTCCTTTCAGCTATACCATTTTGTTGTGGTGTTCTAGGTGCACTATATTGCCTTGCAATGCCTTTAGACTCACAGAAACTGTTTAGGATATGGTTTTTAAACTCAGTTCCATTGTCTGACCTGATCACCTTAACTTTTAAATTTGATTTATTTTTATTTTAAGAATAAAGGATTTGACTAGCTCAGCAGTTTCATCCTTAGTCCTAAGAAAGTAAACCCATGTAAATCTGGTGAAATCATCAACAATGACTAAACAGTAAGCTCTTTTATTCAAACTCAAAACAGATGTTGGACCAAAGAGATCCATATGAATAAGATGAAGAGCAGATGAGATTGAATTTACCTCTTTGGCCTTATGAGAAGATTTGTGTTGCTTGCCTTTGAGACATGCTACAAAATGATCATCACATATGAACTCCTTTTGTTGTAAACCTCTTACCAAATTCTTTTTTACTAAAACATTCATAGATTTGAAGTTCATGTGACACATCCTTCTATGCCAAAGAGCGGACTCATTAGATGATGCTTTGGATATCAAACAGCTTAAAGTATTTGATTTGGATAAAAGATCTGTGTCCAAACAGTAGACGTTGTCCTTTCTTGGTGTTCTAAGTAAAACAAGATTTTCAGGAATTTGAAAATCTTTTGAAAGGACAATACACTCAGAGTCTGTGAACAAAACAATATTTTGTTTATCACATATTTGAGACACACTTAGTAAATTGTACTTCAGCTGTTCAACATACAAAACATCATTAAATAACATGTTGTCTGCTTTGACAGTACCTTTACATGTTACCTTACCTCCCTTGGAGTTGCCTCCAAATGCAACAAATCCTTTTTTAATGCTTTTGAAGTTTGACAAGCATTCAAAATTGTCTGTCATGTGCCTAGAGCATCCACTGTCCATATGTCATCTTGTCTTATGTTGAGTCCTGTGGTTGCCCTGCACAGAAAAAAGCTTAGTTAGTAGTGGAGTAAACCCAAACCAAAGTGGTTTTGGGTTGTCCTTATGCGTTGACATGACTAAACACTGTTTGTGTCTTTTTAAACTTAGTGAGATCCACTGATGGATTTTGTGAAGAGTATTTAGTTATGAGATGAGGTATCCAAGTGTTCTTTCCAACCTTTTTATTAACAGTCTCAGAAGATCCACTACCAGTTCCAGTTTTAGACTTAGCAGTTTGAACTGGTTTTTTAGTGCTAACAGCTTCAGAATTTGCACTACCAGTTCCAACTTTAGACTCAACAGTCTCAACATTTGCATTAGCAGTTTCATCTGTGTTTTTACCTTTAACACACCATACTTTTTTAATGGTTGCTTTGGATTTGCTAAAACTTGTTTTTGGTGTGTAGGCTGTCTTTTGTTAACTTCTAAGTACCTGTGGTCAACTGTCTTCTTTGGAACTAGTGTAACAGGTGGTTTGGCCTTAGAATTTTTTGAGTTTTGAACAATTACCTTTTTTTGAACCACAGTCTGTTGTGCAACAGTTGGTTTATATAGACAATGCCTGGCCAAATGGTTTTTCCTACCACAATGGAAACATCTTTTGACTGTTTTGATTGGAGAACCAGTTTTGTTGGACCACAACTGGTTCTTGTTTCTTTGATTTCCCCTCACCTGCTGTTGTGTGGGAAACTTTTGTACACCATGCTTTTGGCATGTGCATATTTGAACAATCTTACCCCTCTTATAAGTTTTTGAGGAAGATGCAGTGTTAGAAGGTATAGAAACATGTGGGGCATTATTGCATACACTCATCTTCCCTTTTTCTTTCTCACTTGGGTTTTTAATGAAACTGGAAGTAGGAGGTTCTATAGGTGCACTCATTGTTTTGAAATTTCTCTCAACTTCTTGATACTCACAGCCTTCATTTGGAATTAGTTCTTCTTTAGATTCAGGCATGTCTTCAAGGATAGGATCTACAGTTATCATTGTCTCATCTAATGGTTCATTCACAAGCCTATCAGCAACTTTACTCATGGGATGAATGTATTTGTTGTTGTATGGAGGTGGAGTGGCTTTGTATCCTATACCTTCTTTGGGATTGAGTTGAGATTTTACCCTATCTTTAAATTGGACCTCCATTAGGTGTCCTAGCTTTTGATTGGCCAGTTTGAAGCTTCCTAAATCTATATTAATAGATTCTATTTTCTTGGTAGCTTCTAACACCTTCTGTTCAGCCTCATCTAGTTTCTTATTTAGGGTCTCTATTTTCTTATTCAGTTCCTTTTTCTCCCACTCATGATATGTTCTATCATGTCCCATCTGAATCTCATTATCCTTATAGTCATTGATCTGTTTTTCAAGATCTTCTATAGCCTGTATATACACATATCTCCTTTCTTCCATCTTAGCTAGAGTTTTGCACATGCTCTCATTATGATCTCGGTACTTTTTAACCATATTTTTGCAAGTTTTAGAACAGAGTTTAACATTTACCTTAGATGGTAGTTCAGTGGAAGTGACATTATATGTTTTTGCCATAAGAGCTTGATTTTGAAACTCCTCTTCTGTCTAATTACTCCAGTCAGACACATTGTCTTCTTGAGAGACAAGAGCTTGTGATGATGAAGTTTGATTAGTTTGCTGGGGTCTTGGTGGCTGCTGACCTTGGGATCTGCATTCTCTAGCAAAGTTGCCAAGCTTGTGGCATTTAAAGCATTCAACCTTTGATTTATCAAATGCTGGTTTGCCTTCTGATTTGGCTTGAAAGTTTGGTCTGCCAGTTCTTTTTAGAAATCTTTTGGCCCTCATAGTCAACATAGCATGCTGTCATTTCAAGTCCATCTCTTCTAAATCATCTGGATGGATTTGTTCAAAATCTTCAGCATTAAGAGCAAACAGTCCATCATTTGGAACACAAGCTTCATAATGAACTTCAATAGAGTTACCATCAGCTCCTGAAAAAGAGTCACAACAGTTTGATTTATCAGTTAATGCTGATGACAGCAGAGCAGTGTTGTGGTTGTAAGAAAAGGATTTCTTTTTATTTTCAATCTTAGATTCAAACACTCTCAGGCTGTTGTAAAGGTCATCCAACTCTAATTCATCAAGAGTGTCTTTGGTTCTCCATTGGGCAGCATAGACTGTCCATTCTTCACCAAGTGATCTAAGGAATTTTCTGTTTACTTCATCTTGATCCACGCTGACTTTGGCACTCTCCAGTTCACCTATTAGCTTATTAAACCTGTCAAAAATCTGAGTAAGGTTTTCATTCTTGCCACCAGAAAAGTTTTCATACTGCTATTTTAAAAGATCTTTTTGATTCCTTTTGGTGCTAGCATTGCCAGCAAATCTTTTCTCTAAAGCAATCCAAAGAGAATGAGCAGTATAGAACTTTTTAAACTGATGTTGATAAGCATTAGGAATGGCTATTTTTAAAAGAGTAAGAGCTTTCACTTCATTCATTCTAGCATTTCTTTCAAGTTTAGTCTTTGGAGGTGTTTTTATAGGTTTGCCTTCAGCATCTAGTTCTGGATCAACTACAGGAGGATATTCAACAGCTTCACATATGGCATAATCAATAAATTGAATGTGCTGTTGAATCCTGAATTTCCACATCTCGAACTCAGTGGGTTTGAGCATAGGCACTTTGAGTCCTTGCCCTGATCCACTATTCTTATTTTCAAACTCCATTGCAGAAAAATAAAATTTTTAAAAGAAAGTTTCTGACTTTGAAAACAAAGAATAATAAACAAAAACCTGTGGCTCTAATACCACTTGTCAATATCAAAATTACCACCTAAGATTAACTGGTTTGAATAAATCAGAGTATAAACCAATAACCTTGTATTGAATCAAAGTCCAATTAAGAAGTTTGCGGAATAACACTTAATTGTTTTTAGAAAAATTTTCAGAATGAATAACAAATGATATAATCAAAAATCAAATCTTTTATATTGCCAAAGTCACTGATTACAATCACCTCTAATATGTTTCATTAGATGAAGAACACAAACTGTTCTTAGGGTTTTACAACCTTAGAGGCTTGAGAAACTTAATCAGAAAGTAATTACAATTGAAGCACACAATTACGGAACTTGCACGTACAGACTTACAATAGAAAGACCTAGTCTATCTATATATATAGCCTTCTGATTTGTTTCCTTGATGAACTCTAATTTCCCTGGTAGTAGATATGCTTGGAAGATATTCAAATTTTGAAATATAAATCACTTCCTGAAATTCAGCAATTTCTGTTGTTAATCTGTTGAGCAGCTTGAACTTTTAACTCTTACAGCTTGAACTTTTGAACTAGCAGCTCGAACTTATTCAACTAAAAGCTTGAACTTTGTAATTACACAGAAAAACTACTAACAGTCTGAGAAATCTAACTAACAGCTTGACATACTTAGAATATTTCCCAACACTTTCTTCAATAAGCAAAACATGGTGATGGCAGTTGACCTTCAGCTGCCAGAGGCTCAGCCTTATCAGCAAATGATTGAATTCTTGTCACAATCCAGAGAGGCATATGCTTTGACGCACAACTAGCCGATAATTCTTCCATACGTTCGACAATTATGGCAATCTTTGCAAGTAGATTGCACCATTACACCTATGGTTCTACGCAAGCGAGTAGGTGGACGTCCAATCACATTTGTCTTTGATCATCTACGATCAATTCTACAGTTGGGGACTACTGACCAAGAAGATGGTCCAATAGACTTTCCGACTCCAATAAGGCAGGCGGCCTTCTTATGAATGGGTTATGCTCAAGACATCAGCAAGGCATCATATGTCAAGAGTGGTCTCATTGGATAGTGGTGTTATCTGGTACACATCATCATGGTTTGTTTTGCTCCGAAAAAGGCGGGTTTTGACACAATGGTATCCAAGCTCCAATCAGCGTTGATATCTCTCGTCTACAACAAGAAGTTTAGCTTTTCCGAGATGTTCTTTGGGGAGTTTGTCAACCAAATCTCTGCTCCCAGCCGTGAAAGATTTCTCATGTATCCGCATTTTATCATGATGATCATTTGACATTTCCTGCCAGACTAACCGACCTTGCCAGAACAAACAAACAAACTGGAGTAGCAATCATAGATAAAATAATATTTGCTGACTGCCAATCTCATAATGCGCGAAGGGCAGAGCAAGTAAGGCCACAAGTGGCTCCGCTTTTTGGCACTGTCATAGATCCGGATTTTGTAGCTCCCGAAGGCGATGATTGGATAGGTGATGCACCTCAGCAACAACCTCAACCGCAAAAACCTCCACCACAACAAGCACCGGCTCGGCGAGCTCCGGTTGCTAGGTCAACTCAACGTTCAAGATCAACTAGAGAGGCAGCTAGGCCATCAACATCGGCACCACAGCCTGATCAGAGGGAACAAACCTTGCAAGAGATCTTTGAGCAAGGAGCAGCAGAACAACTAGTTCAGGAGATTTTGGAACCTCCTACTGACATGGATGACCTGTTCAGGGAAATAGATGAATATCAGCCACCAGTTCCTGGAACTGTAGGAACAGAAAGTCGTGAATAAGAGTTAGAAAGAACAAAGAGTCGGGTTGAAGCGAAAGAAGGTCTAGTTGAGACGGCGTCTAAATGAGACTCAGACTCTAGTTCAGAAGAGGAGGAAAGGAAAGCTGCTAATCCAACAATTTCTTTTGAAAGATATGGCTCAAGAGTAGTTGTGAGCAGAAGAAAGATGACTCGTCCAGCACTCCGTGATGAAGATGAAGAAGATGCAAATTTTATCTTAGAAGAAGAGGCAGCGATTGCTACATAACAGAGGGCGAAGCGTCAACGCATACGTCAGGGAGCTCCATCTACCTCTACTGCCATTCCATCCACCGCAACCACCGCTCCATCAACATCCACTCAATCAACTTCTGTTCCATTTACTGAAAATCAGCGATTCACAGAGTTGAAAGGCAAGGTAGACTTCCAAACAGTCTAAATATTTTAGCTCTCGCAAGCTGTAAACGAGTTGCAGCAACGTAACTCCAGGCTGGAGCAGCAGAATGCTCAGCTACAAACTCAAGTGGCTACTCAACAAGAGCAATGTCAACTCAGCAATCTCAAATTCTGACTTTTCAGACCCTGGTCAAGCAAATATTAAAAGATCTACAAGCTCAGGGGGAGAGTAGTTGTAAGGGTTATGAGTTGAGGAGTGTTCAGAGACATGGTGCCGATGAAGGGGGCGACCCAAGTACGCAAAAAGACAGTGAGCAAGCAGATCTTCCACAGGAGACTACTCAGCAAGCTGAACTTCAGGGGGAGCCTGGAACATCTGGTTAGGAAGAGATCAGGAAAATGAGGCTCCCGAAGCATCAGAGTTAGTCGAACAAGAAATGATTGGAGCCTTGGCCGGAATTGATGATGATGATGAAATGAATTTTGATTTTGAAGACGATATGGAAGAACTTGAAGAAGGAGAGTTTGTCCCGGAAAATGTTCCAGATTGGATCCCAGGTGATGAAGTTGTAGTAAATGAAGAAGACGAAGCTGATGAGATCGTCATTCAGGGACAACCAGTCAAAGAACAATATGTAAATACAGACCAGAATACCATAGATCTAGACATTCTGAAGTCAATGATCAATGATGAAATGGATGAGGATGCAACTCAAGAAACAGATAAGGAGCTAACCAAGGATGAAAAGAGACAACTTTTGTTCAAGAAGGACGAGAAGAAGACTGAGTTAGCTGTAAAAGAGAAGATAAGATTGCCAAGCCCAGGAAAACTATCTGGAGGCATTCTTAGTTAATTCTTCGACTGGGATTTGTAGCTCTTTGTGCTTAAAAGAAGCGATGGGTTCCAGTATCTGAAGAAAAAACATAAATTCTTCAATACTTTGCCTAAATGTGAAAAAAAGGAACTGGCTTGGAAAAATCTAATAAACTTAGGAGACGACCAGTATGCTGAAGTGATAGCTAGAATTATCAGAAAAGAAGGTCGGTCTGGGAGGTTCGATAATATTAAGCCAAGAGAAGGGAAGAGAGTCATGGATGAATCGAGAATAGATCCATTGACCGGGAAGCCGTGGATGAAGATGTTTTACAAACCGGTTCGATGCCTATAGAGGGTTCCATTAAAGCCAATGCCATAGGATGTTCTGATGAATATGAAGTGGTGGTACGTCGATAATGAAACAGCCGAGGCAGTTATGGGAGATCAAGATGAAAGAGTTATTTTGGAAGTGTATGACCTTCTACACCTTGTAAACCTTTCTCAGGGCGACTTGCTGAAACTTCATGAGCAACCAATCTATTTTCACGAAGGTTGGAGATCATAAGGCAAGAAGTACCAGAAAGTTGTAATGGTTTGTGTAGAAGAGGGATTGAATGCAGGAAGTATTTTGAATCAGCCTAGTTCTATAGATTAATTGTATATCTACCTAGAAGCTATCGTCAAGGGGGAGTCTGTTAGTGCACCCTGTGTGACGATAGTAGTCTAGGTATAAATAGTCTTTTGTAATAGATCAGGCTTTGCAAATACAAGTTATATATGTTTGATCTTAATTACATATGTTTGATCTTGTTTGTATATGATGTTTACATTTGCAAAGTAAGATCAAAGATAAGTTCTAGATTAAGTTCAAAGATAAGTTCTAGATTAAGTTCAAAGATAAGTTCTAGAATAAGTTCAAAGATAAGTTTTAGAAAAAATTCAAAGGCTAGGGTTCGAACTTAGTAAAGCTAAGTGACGGACCGTCGTTGTGACCCGCCGATTTAATCCTTAAATCCACTAATTAGCTAGAGAAGTAAGGGTCGAATCCACAGGGAGTGTGGTCGTAATTAGGATTAGGTTATTAGCCTTATAGGAATATATTAACTGAAAGCATTTAAATTGTGAAATTGTGGATTTGAATGAGTTGTTTAGAATAATGATTGGCTATTGCTTGTAACTAAAATTAAGAACGAAGTAACTAACGAAGAAGATAAACAATCAAAATACGAATAACCATTCACGGAATCACCACGGCATAAGTATTACTCACTATAATTTCATACAACGATCACATAGACATAATCAATTGTATAACTAAATTAATCAAATGTGTTTTAACCAATAACTCTCGGCATAGCGTATGCAACATTAATACTCGTCTTAATCCCTAAACTAATGGACTCGGCATGAACAATAACACTACTATAAACTATCTTGCTTTTACCAATCGCAACACATAATCATAATCATAGCAAAATGTTTATCATTTGCATACACATAATAGATCTAGCTCAATACGAATACATCATAACATAAGAAATTAAAGAAAAGTAAACTTAGCCGTAGATCCTCCGCAAACGGCTAATGGGATTAGCTGCTCATCGTATGCTCGTCACAATTACGGATCTGAGCCATTGGATAGCTTGCGAACCACCGTCTTCGTTCTCGTATTGTAGATCCACTCCGGCAGAGCTTCGGCACACTTGCACACACGTCGGGACTCTTCTCCAAAGCTGCTCCTCCTCTACTATTTATAGAGAATAGAAATTAGGATTTCCAGGGCTGAAAAACGCGTATTGGCGCCGCACCAGCGCAGACCAGGCGCAGGTCTGCGCCCGGATGCGGCTAACGTTTAGCTGGCATGTGCTGGAACGTATCTGGACAGGTTGGGCGCTGTGTGTAGCGCAGGGTAGCGCATGCCTGCGCACCCCTCAGTCCAATTTGCTCTAAATTCTCTCGGATTGCTTATTTTTATCATCTTGGCCTTGAAATACAAACTTGGAGTAATAATATGGATTTTACGAAGTATCGGTGCATAAAATGATCATAATATGACTCAGAAACCATATAAATTATAGACTTATCAAATCTCCCCAACTTAACTCTTGGTCGTCTCCGAACAAGCTTTTGGAATCAGAACTAACTAAGTAACGAACAAGAATTGGCAGTGAGTCTAGGAATTTTATGTCAAGCTAGCCTTCGTACTAATGCATTAAAATTCTTAACATGTAAATTGAAGACGTTTTCAGTTAAAATATACTTCTCTTATAATTTATATAGTGTATCTCAGTTTTGAAAATACCCTTTTAGCTCAAGGTTACAATACTTAAAATATGTGGGTCTTCCGACCATCTTTTTCCACTTTGCATGTTTACAATAAATTTTCTTTTAAGTACCATGCTGCTATCTATTTTCTTTTCACTATATTAGCTAGATGGTCCATGTAACGAGATTTCAGTCAACCGCTCCCAAACCAAATGGTTTTAGGGGATTAGGCATGAGTGGTACCCCTACGGTCTAAATTTCCCGAATCATCTAGACTACAATTAAATTACTTTTGAGGCTAAATAATGATTAATATCTCCCCCTTATTGCATGGGTTTCCAAAATCTTTTGACACATTACTTATATTTAAGCCCAAATAAATTTTAACGTACTTGAATACATTTTACATGAAAAAATTTTAATTATTACTACGACTCTTTTTCTTAATTATAAAATATCCTGTCAACACCAGCCAATTCCCTCGCAAATGCATTTTCTAAGTATCATCATATTCCACGGCCTGATCGGCAAACAAGACTCAAATGGGGAATAAATGACAGACTATATAAACATTAAAAACTTTAAATAGGATTCGGCTAAGAACTAAAAATGAAATTACGATAAAGAAATTAAATGCATAACAAACTAAAATAAAATAAAATAAAAGACAGAAAAGTAAAGAATAAGGAAAGGTAGTACCCGATCACTCAAATGGAGGAGGCGGCGGAGGAGGACCGAAGATGCTGTTGAAGAAGTCGGTATACGGGTTCTAGCCATGGGTGAACTGTGCAGCCGACAGAACTAAATGATGAGGCATCGAGTCGCGAGGTCCTGCATAGCATGCGGCGGATAGCGCTGATAAGTATCGATGGCAGGGTTATAGGCCTGGTAGTCGGGCATCTTGTAATCCTCATAAGACTGATATGGCATACCGGCCATGGAGTCCTTGTGGTGTCGAACTCCCTCCCAATATGCCCAGTCATGGTGCTGGTAGTAGGCATTTTGGTATGCCAGGGCTCTCTGCCCATCCTGTAACTGATCAACCAGACCCGCTAAGTGATCGACCGTATCATAAGTATGGTTCAAACGCCCATTCATCTCATCTAGCCTCTGGGTCACATCCTCTCGGAACTCACCCTGACCCACGGCTATATCCTCAATCCGCCTCATCATGCGGTCAAAATCAAAACTGTCATTACCTCGACTGCGCGAGGTAGAAGCACCTAGGTTCTGCTCAAAATGCCGAACTTCCACCTCATTGGTGGCCTTCTCCTCTCTCTCTCTCTCTCTCTCTCCTCTCATCCTCAGTATAGTCCTCGATGTATGACTTATTTGTCTCTTTGTCGAATATCTCGAACCCTTCGTCAACTTCCCTAAAAATCAAGTTAGGGAACATGACGGCCGTAATGAACGTCGCCGAATTGGAGGATAGCAGGGAATCGGGCGAAAGTGAGCTCGTCCTCTCAAGGAACTTAGAGATCAACCAAGCATGGGGAATGATCGTCCTCTCTCTCTTGTCGTACATAGCCCATAAATCATTCATAACTGTCCATGCAAATGACAATCTGGGCTTACCCTTAAGAAGGGCGTGAAGGACAGTGATATCCCTATGCCTGACTTTGGTCAGGTCACTATCACGAGGTAAGATGTTATTCACAAGAATCTTGTGAAGCACCTTACACCTCGGAGATAATGCCTTTCGGCTTTAAGAAGTGGAGGACTCGGACTCCAAAATGGATGGGATAAAGACTCTATTAACCTGCTCCATCCACTCCCCTGACCAAGTCATATCAGTAAAGGCCAATTGGGCCTCATTCATATATTCGTACCCCTACTGGTCAGACCCTTGGTAGAAGGATTTGTGCATCCATCGCCACGTCCCTACCATGGACGGTGCCTATCAACCTAAAGTCGTTCGCTGAACGACCCGTCTCCCTTCGTAGGGTAGACATCCACTCGACTACATCAGATTGGTAAATATCATTACCACCCAACTCAAACACACCTTCCCACCCCAAATAGTCAAAAAGATATGGGATCCCGTAATTCTCAAAATCACTCCTCTTAACCCTCTTTTCAGTCAACACTTTATTTGAATATTTCCTATATAAAAACAAATGTGTTCTAATGTGTTCGGGGTGTTGGGATAAAAGGAGGTTTGGAGACCAATCTATTGGGATATCAACATTTTGGGTTCGTTGTCTCGTTCTCCTTGCCATCTACAATTTGTGCCAACCAACCATAATATGCATTAGATAAATCAAATAATATAAACTATAATTGCAATTTTCACAATTACGCTCACTTAAAAAGATGCACTATATATATAATTTTACGCTCACATTTTGCATCCAATATATAGTTTATAATTTGCCATTATTTTAGACACTAAACATTTATCATATTTAAATAAAACATTTAGCACATAAAATTTATTTTTAAGCTAGCCACCTAAGTTTCATAATTTTAACAATATATGCACATTTAGGCAACCAACTTTATAAATCCAAATTAATTTCTAGAAATTAATCATGGCAAATTAAAAAACATAACACATAAACACATATCTCATGAAACATATATCAAGATTATCATCAAAATCATGCAATTTTACATACTTTGACTCTAAAAAGTCAAAATCACCATGAAAACTCCATGGATGACCATGAAGCTCAAGCTTTCATTTTTGCTCAAAAGAGTATGAAATAAGTTGCAATAACTCAATAAAAACACTAACCTTGGTGATTGGAAACTCTACTTGATACAAATCTAGCTTTTTTTCTTCCACATTTTCTCTACCAAAAAATCTTCAAAAATGGATGAAACTACCCACAAGGAGTTGATTTCTAATCTAGATCTTGGATACTTGTGAAAATGTAGGTGTTTTGAAGCTTAAATTTGCAAATTTTGGGCACAAAAATGATGTTTTTGAGAGAAAGCCGCACACCCAACCGTGGTATCTTGTTCTAGGGTTGTGAAAATGGTGAATTGGGGATCAAAACTGAATTTTAAATCGATGGGACGCAGGACCAGCGTAGACTTGCACCCCCCCCCCCCCCCGGTGCCCAACTCTACTAAATTTTAATTTTTTTACTGTTTTGGTACGCGGGGCTGTAAATCTTTCTAATTTTTGATATGGAGTGTAGTCTAAAAATTTTTTTGTGAGGGCTAAATTAATTAATTAATTTTATCATTATAACCTACCCTCCCCAACTTAGACTTTTCTGACGTCCTCGTCACATCAAGATTAATTTATCGGTTAAGAACATAGAAAGATAGATCGGTACATATTCCTTATTCATAATAATTAACATTAAACAAACAAAATTCAATTTTATAATTCAACTTAAATAAACATCACACTTTAAAAATAAAAATAAAAATAAAGTACTATTACAATCCAAATAACATAAATAAACAAACCAAACCACCACATCAGAAAAAATAGAATACAAACCAAACTTAATGTTTTTAGCACACGTAATTAAAATAAATATTCAAATAATTATAAAATTCATCATTCGGTCTGAGATGTGACGGTTTCTTCCAATTCTCCGACAGTGATCTGAAGGTTGGTGAGCCAGTCTGAGTGCGTGTTAAACAACTGCTCATTCTTCTTTTGATTTTCCCGAAGCAGTTGGATCTCCTTAATCAAAATGTTCTTTGCGTTTACTAAACCTCCAACTGTTTCCTTCAACTTGTGCACTTGATCCCAAACAAGATCAACGGTCTCGACCCTCTTCCACGGCCTCTGATCATCTTCATCAACTTCCATTCGGGCTTTTCCTTTATTATTCTGTCTTTCATGAACGGGTTCTGGGGCTTTGTAAGGGATTTGGGTTACTTTAGTAGACTTTGGACAACGAATTTGGAAACCCCTCACGGTACGTTCAAAAACTAGACCTACCATCGTAAATCTTGTAAACCATAAGGTATTTGGGTGAAGGATCTGTATGGGCAAATCCTCAGACACAACCTTTTCTATCACGAATAATTTGGTTAACATCCTACAATGGGGATCACTTATCCCTTGGCCTAAGACGTGGCATTCCAACAGATTTTGCATGATGATATACCCTAAGGATATTGTTGGGTGTCCAGTCATTAATGCGTGCATTACTAGAATCTCTTGCGGTTTCACATATGTGGTGTGTTGAAGAAGCGGAAGTTCGTTAAAGATAACAGACTTCCACATAACTTTGGCTAAATGGCATAAATCACCTCTGTTGAAGGTGGTATAGGTCTGCGCAGTTCTAAGTGAAATACCAAAAACGGTTGCTATCATTTTATCCCATTGACTATTCCATTTATTAACTATACGCATTCTATCCCCCTGGGTATTAGACAGTGTCCAGAATTCCATAGGACGAGGTGTTTCGGTGTCAATTAAAAACTCTTCATATAACTTTTCTCTAGTGATTAACACCTCTCTGTTTCCTACCCTTCCCACTAACTCGAAATTTTGTTCTTCAGACCTCTCAATCCTACGCATTGTGGCGAACCACTGTTGGATCAAACTAGTGTGGATATATGGAAGTTCTCATTGTATGGCTTTGGCCCATCATAGCCTCTCAAAACACTCCAAAATTTCTAAATTATCAAAATCACTCTCTTTTATGCTACGCTCTATGAGAAACCTAGGGGGTTTACCATTGTTAGTGTTTGGTGGAATTTCAGGGAATTCCACATTAAGTGGTTTTTCAAAACGGACATCCATAGGGTCATGAGTTCTCTAACTAGGTTTTTGGGAGGTTCCAGGACGGTTACCGTTTGCCTGATATTGGGTTGACATCTAAAAATAATGCAAAAACAAAGGATTAAAAATGTGGTGTTTTAATATAAATAATGCATGATAATTTTAACACTCTTTTTTCAATAATAATTAACTAATTCTAAGTCTCACCAACAATGTGAGCCCAATCTAACCCTATCAAATGCATGAACTTTAAATTTCAATAAAAATATCACTTTTTACGACAAAAAGTTTATAATTGATAATAAATATGGAAAAATGCTTGATTTTTACAAAAGTTTGCCAAAAAATAATTTTATATTAATTAAATGAACATTTGAAAATTATTAATAACCCTTTTTCTATAAAAACCCATATAATTCCCAAAAACTCAATCATGCATGCGTGATAAAACGTAATGAAACTTATGTAGAATGAAGTTTAAGGGATTCTAATGAGTATACCTTGATAACCTTAGCGATAAACAAGCGTCGGATCAAAGAATTGACGTAGAAAAGACGAAATTTTTATGTTTTTAGGCTTAGAAAATCGAATTCGTCGTCTTCTGGAACTGGAATTAGGGTTTTGGACTTATGGGAATGATCATTGCCATTTTTATAAAATTTTGAGCGCGTCGGGCCGCAGGGCAAGCGCAGGCCTGCGCCCCCCCCCCCCCCCCCCCTGTGCCCGGGCCTATGGATTTGCGATCTGGGCCGTGCACTTGTCTTGGAACCCTAATTCTTTAATTTTTTTAAGTTTTACGGGTATTCTCCCCAACTTACGTTTGTATTATCAGGTTAAAATAATTCTGTTACGTGCTTAAATTTTATTTTCTGATGCGGGGTCTTATTATTTAATTTAAATCCTAATTTCTAAACACAACCAAGTTCAAGAGGATGAATCGTCCCCAACTTAATTGGGTACACACAAGTAACACAAATAAGCAAATAAACACTGTAGGTCCCGAAAGGTTACCCAAGTATATAGTCTTAAGCTGTAGAGGGGGGTGAATACAGCTCTTTAAAAACTACACACAATTTTCTCAATGTTTGTATGTATTATCAACAAATGTTAATTACAAACGAGCTTGAATGCGGAAAGGTTCAAGCTGAGATGACAGATGCAACAGTATGTTTAACTAGCCTAAGACAGACTTAAACTAGTTACAATGAATACACTCACTAAGAATCACTCACTGTGTTTACAAGACTCTGAGGAACAGCTTGAACAAGAACAGCTTAGACACTGAGCACTATTTTATTCAAGCAGACTTGCATGCATGAAAGACTTACTTTGAATGCACGTTCACTCTTGGTTTCAGCACTTAGCTTTTTGGCTTAATCTTTCAATCCTTGGAAGTATCTTTTTATACTCACTCAGAGGATCTAAGTGAAGCTTTTTCATTGGACGGAATGAAAAAGGTAAAGTCTTGTTGAAAAGACAACATAGCCTTTTCTGCACATTCTGAAAAGCAGACTTGTCTTCATGTGGGCAGAACTTTTGTCTTTTCACTTTGTCTACTGTTGCATTGCCTTTAACCAAATAAGGAATGTCAACTTTGTGTCTTTCTTCCTTTCTAAAGGCCTATTTTGATATAAGAAAAAGGTCTGTCACCCTTTTTTTTCAAATATCCTTTTATCTTCATGTAACAGAACAGCTTGGGCAGGCTGAGCAGTTCTGATTTCCACTTTGTCTTCGACTTTGTAAACTGATCTTATAGTCAAAAACACGACATGAGGACTTGGAAACATATTACATAAAGCGTTTAGCCTGTTCACAAAGAACAGGTTCTGTTCACAAAGAACAGGTTCTGTTCACAAGGAACAGAACACTTGTAAACTGCCCAAGCTGCTCACTAGTGTTGAGCAGCGTAGACAGTTTATGTCCAGCCTGTTCAGCAGACTGAACAGCTTGGGCAAAACTGCCTTTGTTGCAACACATGCAACACATAGAACAGCTTCAGACTGATATTGCAAATCATTTTCAGGTTTCAATAAGGCATATAACAGGCCTTAAATTCAACCTTCAAAAGCATCAACAGGTTTGATTAATAATCTCCCCCTTAGATGCAGAACAGGTTTGACTGAGGCCTTTTTGTGCCTAACAATCTCCCCCTATTTGCAATAAACAGTCTAAGCTGGCCTTATACAAAAATCACTATATATTTTTACATTACATTTGTTGAAATAAAATTACAACATCAACATAAAGTAAAAGATCAGTTTATATATACACTGATTTTTGATTACATAGAACAACACATGTTTTTACAAGAGTACAACTAATGTACTAATGTATATTAAAACTAATGTAAATAAGCAAAGTTACAACTTATGTAACAAAGTACAACTAATGTACAAAAGATTTTGGACTGTTTGAGTTGGGAGCAAATAATGGTAAGCCTGTCCAACTGATGGACAGCTTCCATTCTTCACCTACCCTGATTGGTAGATGGACATCACTGTATTGGAGGTGGCAGTCCTTCTTCAAACATTCTTTCAAGTTCCTCCCTTGTTTCTTCCATATCTTGAATTTCAACTCTGAGAAACATGAAGTTTGGATCTTGAAGCTCACCTCTGTCATAAAAACCTCTCAGCTCATCCCAGATGGCTGCTCTCCATTTGCTGGACTGTCTGAAGGAGTTGGCAATTCTGAAGGCTGCAAGCTGCTTAAGACCAACTTTGTGTAGGTCTGAAGCTCTCTGAAAACACTTTTTCTGGGTTAAGGGATCTACAAAAAATGCCCCTAACTCAGGCTCTTCAATTACCTTGCCTTCTTCAAACTCCATTCCTTTGGGCAGGCTGTGATTAACTCCTTTGATTTCCACACATAATCTCCTTGTTCAATCATAATAAGGAGTTCTTACAGCTCTGAGTCTTTCCTTGTCTTCTTGGCTTTTATCTTGGGATATGTTACAGAGACACCCTCACTTATATCAGTTGAGATCAGGCCAAGGTCTTTCACTCTCTCCATTAACTTCTTCACATATGCCCTGATATTCTTAGCCGTTTCTGACTTTGACTGGCTCAGGGCAACTGCTAGTTCCACCAATTCCCTGTACCCCATTTGGGCAACATCAGTGTGATCATAAGATTCCAGCTCAGGGCCTGTTGAACCCATCGTGGTAATTTGCAGTTTCCACTGTTTGCATTTTCTTGAAATAGGAACAGCTTTGACAATTGGTTCCTTAGCAAGTCTTCGGTCAGCGACATCATGAAACTTCTTTCTTGCCAGGTTGTCAAAATGGAATTGGGTTCTAGCAGAGGGCACTTGAGTTTTGGTCACTGAGACCAGAGCACCCTTTTCTTTTTCTGATTCCTTCTCTTCTGCTGATCCCTTAGCAGCTTCCATTAATTTCTTTTGCACATTCAGAGTGGACATTTTTACTTTCCTTGCCTCTTGGAGTCCAAAAGATTTAGCAGCTTTGGCAGATTCTTCTTCTTTCCTTAGAGTTTTCAGGGCTTGAAGCTGTTCTTCTCTAAACTCAAAGTATTTGTGCATAAGAAGACCCATTTCTTTGGCCCTGGCTTTGTGAAATTGAATCTCTGCTGCTTTCAGTTGTTGGGGATCAGTTGCTGCTTTTTCTTTTCCTTTAGCTGCTGTTGTGACAACAGCTTCAGGACTTTCCTCCTCCTATTCTTGTAAGATCAGATGCCTCCTTCTGCTGCTTGGCCTGTCCTCAGGAATAAATTCCTCCTCCTTAGACTGAGCTGGGTTTGGAGTTTCAGCCTGAGTAGGCTGAGCAGATTGGGAAGCACCCTCCATTGTACCTGTTGCAGATTGTCCTGCTGGTTGACCAGTAAGTGTTGCAGGTACTGATTTCTCCTGAGGAGAAGAAGTTTTCTCCCCCCTTAGACTTAGTCTTCGAGGCAGATGACTTCTCCCCCTTTGAAGGAGATGGACCAGCACCTTCAACACCTGGTCTGCCTGAAGACACAAAGTCAGCAGGCTTGCCAGCAGTTTTGGCAGCAGGCTGGGGGCCAACAAGGCTATTCACTAAGAAAGCCAGGTTGTCCTTCACCTCTGCAAGCTGGGAAAGACAGGTTTGAAGAGAAGAGGATTGGGTATCAGTAAGGGAGGTCAGCTTAACAATATTTTCCCTATCAGAAGCTGTGAACAGCAAACTGGGAAGTTGTGCAAGATGTAATTCAAGAGAATCTTGCACATCAGCAAGGTTTGATGACACAGAATTGGATAGGGAGCCAATGAGTGTGTGTAAGCTGGCCAGAGTGGCAGGAAGTGTAGAATTGCAAGAAGTGAGGAGAGATGACAGCTGTTGAGAAATAGCTATCATTGAGGACATAGAGTCTTGTTGTAGCGAAAGAATTGAGGAGAGGGAGGTGGACAAAGTTTGCAGCTGTGCAGTGAGCGCAAGCAGCTGTGGAGAAGTATCAGTTTGTGGAGTGACAGGGAAGGAATATTCAAACGGATCAAAGAATCCCTTAAGCTGCTCAGACACAGAGTCTGAGATAACAGAGGGTAGAGAAGACATAGAGGTCTCTAACGAACTAACTTTGTTGGTCAGCAGAGAAAGCTGATACTTCAAAGGCAAGTCTTTAGGAGATGGAGGTGTATGGGTGGACTGTTTAGATTGGGTTGATGGAGAAGAAGATGATGAGGGTGGTGTATGAGGATGTGATGGAGAGGGATGAGGAACATTAGAGAGAAGCTCCATAGCCTGGGCAAAAGTAATGTGGCCCAGGTTGGAGGGGTCAAAGGATCCCTCAGCAGCGGCTGTAGCTGCATCATCAGGAGAGGGGGTTGATCTTGGGGGCCTTTCAGATGCTTCTTGTGTTGCAACACCTTTATGAAGACCAGTGGGTGTTCCCTCTGCAGTGCCTTGGTGTAAAAGCACCTCATCATTTGGAAATGGAATATGCAATTCAACATCAGACGTGGTGAAACCTGCTGATGGAATTTGCGTAGAAGGAGCAGCCTCACCAAAGGAATGATATGATTCCTGAGATTCATCAGCTTGGGTTGTTGGTCCCTCAGCAGCTGTTTGGTGTAGAACAGCTGTATCATGGGGAGCAGAAGTTTGAGGCTGAGCTGCTGATTGTTCTATATCAGCACTGTGGGCACCTCGTGCAGACTCACGGTGTAAAGAAGTTTGGAGTGGGGACAGTGTGGACACAGTGTGGAGTGGAGAGGACTCCAGTCTTTCAATATCCTCAGCCTGTTGGGAGGCTGGAATAGTTGAGGTGATTATCTACTTTTGTACAACTGGTTCCTGTTGGGAGGAACCAGAGGGTTTAGGTTGACTCTGGGTGGACTCAGGTTGGAGTGAAGCAGGCTCCAATTGTGCTGAACCTTCTCCCAAAATAAGAGAGGCAGCAGGGGTGGCTTCTCTTACAACTGAACCCTATTGAGAGGGAACAGAGGAGCTGGATGTGTGGGATGATTTTCTTTTTCGATGGTACATGATGGATGAAGTGGGTGATTGAGGAGAGGGGAGAAGATCTGTTTGGACAGGGTGTGAGACTGGGTCAGGAACAGTTGGGTTGGCCTGTTCCATGGTCTCAGGTGCCACAGAGGCACCAGCCACAAAGGCTTCAGGGTCAACAGATGACCCAGGGTGAGGAATCTGCTCCCCCTCAGCCACAGAGGCTAAGGGAGCAGACTCAGACTGAGCTGTTTTGGCCTTCTTTTGCACAGGCCCAGCTTCAGTGATGTCCAAGGACCTTTTAACAAGCTTGGCCCTTGATTTGGATTTTCTCTTGGGAGCAGCTTCTGGATCCACCCTCACAGCAGAGGGTCCTTCCACCAAACCTAACAACCTCTTCAATGGTGTTGATAAAGGAGGTTCATTTGGAAGAACAGCAGTATAGAAAACTCTATTCCCTATTACAGGGAAGGCAGCAGTATGAAGTAGGGGCTGAGAGTTATACAAATGCTCACCACAAGTTATGTCTAAAATGATGCTCAGAAATCTGGGATATCGAACAGCAGCTGGTCTTGTCCCCTGCTGCACCAGATTCCTCAAATTCAAGAAAATCCACTTAGCCATGTCGATCGTTGTCCCATCCACCAGCTGTAGAACAATGAGGACTTCATCACGGCTTAGTTGGTCGAATGAACCAACTTTACTTCCGAAGCACATCACCACCGAGGCAAATAGAAAACTGTAGGTCGGAGACAAGTCCTTCCTAAACAGTGTTGCTCCAAGTTTGGGTTCTGCTACACCACAAAAGTGCAGCAGATTCTTCATCTGTTCATCTTCAGGCTGTGGTTGATCATATTTTTCAACCACATGGAGTCGAAGAACTTCCCTGAGCAGACGAGTAGTGATCTCAATGGTCTGAGTCCCATTGAGTATGGTGCCTTTGATGACTTTGGTGTCTGGGTCGTAGGCACAGGTGTACCAAAACTCGTATACCATCTCTTGGTACAGGACACCAGGAGAAGCAGTCATGGCGTAGTTCAAAGGATGAACTGTCAAAACTCCACAATTTGGTCATATCCTTTTGCCCACATAATTTTTGGGGATTGTGAGGTTGGCAATGTAGTTGGTGGGTTTAATGGTCAGCATTGTGGTTACTGATGAGTGTTTAACTACATCATCACCAACATACATTGGAAGAAAGGGGTTATTTCTTTGAGCCATTTTGGGAAGTAGTGAGAGTGACAGAAGCACAAGACACTTAGTCGATTTTTAGGGTTCTTAGGAGAATTTCTGGAAATAGTGAGGAAGACGACGATGAAACAGTATGAGGTATTTATAGGATTTGAATGTGAGAGGGTATGAGAGAGAAACATTTGGGCGGTTTGATTTAAAAAAGTCGTTAACGGAAAACGGAACGGTTGTCCATGTCAGACCATTTGTCAGACCACTTGAGCCCTTTTTAATCACTAACACACGTAACCCACATTATCCGCAGTAATTAAGTTAAATAAAAACAGAAATTAAGTAACTTAATTTTGAAGAAAGGTAATTAAAAATTGTTGGTCTAAGCTGTTGGTCAAACCTGTGATGAGCCGGGTCATCACAAGCTGTTCATTCTTCAAGCTGTTCCCTCAACCTGTTCAGCCATGTAGGAACAGGTTGTGTCCAATAGCTGATCAGGTTACAAGACAATGTCTTGTAAATCAGTGTGAGGGAATGAGCAGAGTGAAGAATGGACCATCAGAGCAGGCTGGACGAGTAAACTATTTTTGTTCAGCCTGGTGTATGTTCAAGCTGTTCAAGGATTCCAGAAAAATGGCTAAGTACAAAACATGCATAGCCTGTTCTGTCTAAGCTGTTTTGAGAAACTTGAGCAGAGTGAAACATACAAAGTCTTAGACCTTTAAGGACACTTAGTCACTTTTGTTTAACATGCCCAGCTTGCTGACAAGGTAATTAAACCTGGTTTCATCAAGAGGTTTGGTGAAAATGTCTGCAAGCTGTTCATTTGTGGAAACAAAACTTACCTCCACATTACCTTTCTGAATGTGATCCCTGATGAAGTGATGTCTGACTTCAATATGCTTTGTTCTTGAATGAAATACTGGATTGTTGAAATACTGACTTTCTTTGATTTATGAAAATTCCAGTTGAGGTTTGTTTAACCTGTAATCCTAAAAAGAAAGTAAGTTCTCCCATGATACTCATTTCATATTTGGATTTCATGAGTAATGAAAAATTCTTGCATAACTGCTCATTGGTAGAACCAAATATTATATCATCCACATAAATTTGAACAAGCATAATATCAGATTTCACCTTCCTTATGAACAGTGTGGTATCCACTTTACCTCCGGAATACCCATTGCTCATAAGGAATTCAGTAAGAGTGTTATACCAGGCTCCAGGGGCTTGTTTGAGACCATAGAGCGCTTTGTCCAACTTATAGACAAAACATGGATGTTGTTCATTTTCAAAACCTGGAGGCTGCTTGACATAAACTTCTTCTTGCAGCTTCCCATTCAAAAATGCACTGTTCACATCCATTTGAAATACCTTAATGCTCTTCTGGGCAGCGTAGGCTAGATACAAACGACTTGCTTCTAGCCTGGCCATAGGAGCAAATGTTTCATCATAGTCAATTCCTTCTTCCTGTCTACAACCCTGAGCAACCAGTCTTGCCTTATTTCTAATGACATGACCTTGCTAATCCATTTTATTCCTGAAAACCCATTTAGTGCCAATTATAGTTTTACCTTTAGGAGCAGGGACCAGCTTCCATACCTTGTTTCTCTCAAACTGATTGAGTTCCTCTTGCATGGCAGTGATCCAATTGGCATCTTTTAGTGCTTCATCCACTTTCTTTGGCTCCATTAGTGAAACAAAACTAGAGAACATACAGAAGTTCCCTAAGCTGTCCCACCTTGTTTGTACCCCTTTGTTGATGTCACCAATTATTTGTTCATTGGGGTGACACCTGATCCACTTAGGATCATTCTTCAATGAGGATTCTCCTGAGTTATCAGCAGCTTCAGCAGGTCCTGTTGAACAGCTCTCAAGATTTTCAAACACACTGTTGTCTTGACCCTGTTCTCCTGTTGAACATGATTGACCACTGTTGAACATATTAGCAGAGGAACCAGGAAAATCAGCATTGATAAGTTCAGGACATGCAGTTGCAATTAGGTCAGTACACTTATTCACACAGGGTGTATTGACATAATCATCATCATGCCCATCATGATTTACAGGTTCCACACTTGGTGTAGTGGAAGCTTTTGAGTCCTCTTCATCGTTTGAATGCATAAGATCATCAAAGTTTAGTTCTCCTGGAACTGATTCAGGAACAGCTTTGGTGGAAGCATTCTTGGACTCTTCAAAGGTGACATTGATAGATTCATCTGTCACCTTTCTTTTATTGTTGTATACTCTGTAGGCTTTGGAGATAGCAGAGTAGCCAACAAACACACCTTCATCAGCTTTTGGTTCAAACTTTTCCAGTTGGTCCCTTTGATTCAGAATCAAGCAGGGACAACCAAACACATGGAAGTAACTGACATTTGGCTTCCTCCCTTTGATCAGCTCATAGGGGGTCTTGTTGAACCTTTTTACCACTAAGGATCTGTTTTGGGTGAAACAGTCAGTGTTAACAGCTTCAGCCCAAAATGATGAAGGTAAACCGGATGGACACAGCATGGTTCTAGCAGCTTCAATAAGAGTTCTGTTTCTCCTTTCAGCAACTCCATTTTGTTGTGGAGTTCTTACAGCTGAAAAGTTTTGAGTGATTCCTTTCTCTTCACAGAAGTCCTCAAGAGTACTGTTTCTGAATTGAGTACCATGATCACTTCTAAGCTGCTTCACTTGGGCAGAGTTCAGCATTTCCATCTTTTTCACAAATCCAATAATTTCTCTAGCAGCCTCTCCTTTGCTCTTCAAGAAGATAACCCATGTGTACCTGGAGAACTCATCAACCATTACTAGAGTATATCTTCTTCCTCCTAGACTTGGGACATTAACAGGTCCAAACAAGTCCATGTGGATTAAGAAGAGAGGAGTATCAATAGAAAAATTATGTTTGGATTTAAATGATGATTTCCTCTGCTTGCCTTTCTCACAAGCTGTGCATAGTTTATCCTTAACAAAGGTCATAGAAGGCAAACCTGTCACCAACTCTTTCTTACAGAGTTTGTTGATGTTCTTGAAGTTCACATGTGACAGCCTTTTGTGCCATAACCAGTTTAAGTCTGCATTTTTTTCTTTTGAGAAAACAGGTTTCAGTTGTGGGATCAGCAGATTGCATGTCCACAACATAAACACCTTTCTTTCGTTGAGCACACATCACAACTTTGCCTTGGGGATCCAATATGTAACCCAGGTGCTCATCAAAGTTAACCTTATAGCCAGCATCACACAGTTGACTTATGCTAACAAGGTTATGTTTTAGTCCAACCACATAGGCAACTCTTTTGAACACTGCAGCACCAGCTTTAAGAGTTCCATATCCCTCAGTGGATCCCTGTACATTGTCACCAAATGTGACTTTTGGCCCTTTTTCAGGCCTGAGATCACTCAGCAGGTTCTTGCAACCTTTCATGTGCCCTGAGCAGCCACTGTCCAAGTACCAAACCTGGGATGGTTGTTTTTCCTGCAGAGTGACAAGAAGAATATTAGTCATTTTTAGGGGAACTCATCACTGAGATGAGTTCTCCAACTTCATCAACATTTGTTGATGGACTTGTGATATCAACACTAATATTTCCTATTTGAATGGTATCAGTTTGGATACCACTCTTATTGACTGAAATGTTTCCAACACTACTTGTGTTAGCAGTGAGGGAACCATCAGAGTCAGCAAGCCTCATGTCCTCAGTTTCAGGATAGTCTTTGGCCAGATGTGTCTTCATTCCACATTTATAACATTTTCTTCTTTTAGCATTTTTGGAAGAAGACCTTTCAGAAACACATTCTGAGTTACTTTTGTTGATTTCATCAGCAGGTTTAGCAAACTTATTACTTTTTGATGAATCAACAGCTTGAGTGGAAAGTTCAATAGTCACAGCTTTGCCTGTCTCTTCTTTCCTCTTTTGGGAGGACAGATGTCAAAGATAGGAAGCTTAATTGGCTTTTGAACTTCCACAGGTTTAGGAAACCTATTCCCATCTCTCTCAGGCTGAGAAATGGCTTTGCCTTTGCTCTTCCTGAGATGTGATTGATGTTGCCTATCAACATAATCATTATTTCTGGTTTTGAAAGACTTATTCTTATTTAAAACCAGTTTACCACTATGATTAAAAAACTTATTTGAAATCACAGCATGTTTGCCTTCAGCCTGAGACTTATACTTGTTAAAGGCAGACTGCTTACCTTTTGAAAACTTATTTTCAAAATGTTCAGCATTAAAAGGATTAATTTGTCTTTTTACATCAGCTTTAGACCCAAAGCATGTTTTGTCAACAGGTTTGGTGTCCACAGCTGCAGTTTGGACATGCTTTCCTTTCTTTTGCTTGTGTGAATCAGCAGAGCACTTAGCAAGCTTATTTGATGGAAAACTTATTTCATCAGCAGCTTTTGAGCTAGGTTCACACGAGCTGTCAGTGTTTTGAGGCCTGACAAACCTGTTTGTTGAGATTAATTTGCCATTCACTTTTTGAATAAAAGTGTTTGGAAGCTCACCAAGAGTAGACAAGTCTTCTTTTAAATTATTAACCTCAACAATGGAAGCTGATGTGTCAAGATCCCCTCCAAGATAGGCTTGGATTTGTGTAGGGATCTGCTGACTTATACAGTGGCTGACTTTTTGTGCAGATTGGCACCAAGAGTCAACTATCTTTTGAAGCTTAGCATGTTTTATATCTGTTTCTCTCTTTTCTTCTAGTAAGATGGAATTGATGTGTTTTAATTCATCAAGCTCAGCTTCCAACTTATGTAAGCTGTCCATTTTACTAGATTTTGTTTCAATATCAATTTTAAGTTTAGAGATTTCAGATAATAAAACAGCATGCTTCTCAACAGCAGCTTTCAGATCAACAAGCATATATTCAAACATTTTAACTTTTTCTTCAGAACTGTAATCCATAAAATTTTGTACCTTATACATCATTGTAGGGTTCCAATTCTCCAAGCTGCTAAAAGCTTCAGCTTCAGCCAGATCCTGTTTGAAGTTGCTTGTTGTTGGGACATCAGTGTTGGCCATCAGACAGTTATTGTTTTCTTCATCAGATGATGAATCAGACTCCTCCCAGTCACACGTCTCTGCCATAAGTCCCTTTTGTCGGTTGGAAACCACTGAGTTTTCCAACTTTTTCAGCTTAGCCATAGCCATAAGGTACTTAGCCCTATAGCCATCATCCCGGTTTGTCTTGTGTGTTTTGGATGACTGACCAACAGCTTTTGACACACAGTCAGCTGCTATATGGCCAGTTTTGCCACATTTGAAGCACTCAGCTTTGGTCTTGTCAAATGCTTTCTTTTTTATAGCATTTGAACGTCCTTGCAGCATATTTCTTCCAAACCTTTTCTTGTTGAACCTTTTGACAAGCATGGCTATCATTTGCTCATCATCCAGTTCAGCAATATCTGCATTGTCTTCCTCATTAGACATTTCCTCCTTATCATCAGCCTGTTGATCAGGTTGAGTGAACACATCACTCACTTGATTTACAGGTTGTCTCACACTGGCCACAAAGGCTGCACCTTTCTTAGATATTTCCAAGGCATTTCTCTTCTGTTGCCTTGACTGCTCATCATTCAATAAGGATCCATATAAGTTAACAAGATCCATACTTCTGATGGTACCTGAATTCCTTAAAATTGTAGAAAAATAATTCCATTCTTCAGGCAGAACATCCAAGAACTTGTTTACCAGAGTCAAGCTGTCCTTGGTGATCCCAACAGCTTTGAGATCATTTACAAGAGCAGTAAACCTGGTGTAGGTTTCAGTGAGAGTCTCCTTTGGTTTTGCAAAGAAGAGTTCATACTGTCTAACAAGATTATTAATCCTGTTGTCAAGTGTGATTGTGGGTCCATCATAGACAGTACACAAAGTGTCCCACATCTCCTTTGCAGTCTTCATCTTCTCAACCTGTTTGAAAACATCATCAGGTAGAGAGATGACCAGATTGTTTCTGGCTTTTGCATCAAGAGCCACCAGTCTTTTGTCTTTATCAGACCATTGAGCTTTTGCTTTCTCAAATGTTCTGATTTCAGGAGCAACTCCTTCAACAGCAGGAGTTATAGTTGTAACAGAGGTTGGTACATACTCCATTACAATCTCTGGTAGTTGCACATCCAGATTCTCTAAGTAGAGCATCATTCTGCACTTCCAACCATAAAAGTTCTGATGATTGAACTTTGGAGGTTTGCCCATTGATCCATGTCATAGTATGAGGAACTTGCAGCACTGTTGTCTATGGAAACTTTGGGAGAATGAGAGATCTAGAATGACACACACTCTGGCCTGCTCTGATACCAGTTGTAGGTCCCGAAAGGTTACCCAAGTATATAGTCTTAAGCTGTAGAGGGGGGGTGAATACAACTCTTTAAAAACTACACACAATTTTCTCAATGTTTGTATGTATTATCAACAAATGTTAATTACAAACGAGCTTGAATGCGGAAAGTTTCAAGCTGAGATGACAGATACAACAGTATGTTTAACTAGCCTAAGACAGACTTAAACTAGTTACAATGAATACACTCACTAGAATCACTCACTGTGTTTACAAGACTCTGAGGAACAGCTTGAACAAGAACAGCTTAGACACTGAGCACTGTTTTATTCAAGCAGACTTGCATGCATGAAAGACTTACTTTGAATGCACGTCCACTCTTGGTTTCAGCACTTAGCTTTTTGGCTTAATCTTTCAATCCTTGGAAGTTTCTTTTTATACTCACTCAGAGGATCTGAGTGAAGATTTTTCATTGGACGGAATGAAAAAGGTAAAGTCTTGTTGAAAAGACAACATAACCTTTTCTGCACATTCTGAAAAGCAGACTTGTCTTCATGTGGGCCGAACTTTTGTCTTTTCACTTTGTATACTGTTGCATTGCCTTTAACCAAATAAGGAATGTCAACTTTGTGTCTTTCTTCCTTTGTAAAGGCCTATTTTGATATAAGAAAAAGGTCTGTCACCCTTTTTTTCAAATATCCTTTCGTCTTCATGTAACAGAACAACATGGGCAGGCTGAGCAGTTCTGATTTCCACTTTGTCTTCGACTTTGTAAACTGATCTTGTAGTCAAAAACACTACATGAGGACTTGGAAACATATTCCATAAAGTGTTTAGCCTGTTCACAAAGAACAGGTTCTGTTCACAAAGAACAGAACACTTGTAAACTGCCCAAGCTGCTCACCAGTGTAGAGCAGCGTAGACAATTTATGTCCAGCCTGTTCAGCAGACTGAACAGCTTGGGCAAAACTGCCTTTGTTGCAACACATGCAACACATAGAACAGCTTCAGACTGATATTGCGAATCATTTTCAGGTTTCAATAAGGCATATAACAGGCCTTAAATTCAACCTTCAAAAGCATCAACATGTTCGATTAATAATTTCCCCCTCAGATGCAGAACAGGTTTGACTGAGGCCTTTTTGTGCCTAACAAACACACTTAAAAACAATTAAATTCAAATAATCAAAATACTCTGGGTTGCCTCCAAATAAGCGCTAAGTTTTACGTCTTCAGCCAGACGTACTACTCTTAAACTAATTAATTAACCTTAGGATCTTGTAGTCTGATGATCTCAGATACTAACATATCATTGGTGGCCCATTGAACATATAATTTAAGTCTATGTCCGTTTACTTTAAATGATAACCCTTGGAATACCTTGTCGTGCTAAAATATTTCTTTTAACAAATTTACACACAACCCGGTTATCATTAGCGTGTGTAGCTTCTGCTTCCACCCATTTGAAAACATAATCTACTGCCACTAAGATGTACTCATATCCAAATGATTTAAGGAATGGTCCCATAAAATCAATGTCCTATACATCAAATATTTCGACAATTAATATCGGGGTCATAGGCATTTCAGTTCTTTTCGCGATGCCACCAGTTTGCTGGCATCTTGTGCATCCCTTAACAAACTCGTAGGCATCCTTAAATATCGTGAGCCAGAAAAACCCACACTGCAATATCCGGTGGCCAGTTTTCTTTGCGGTGAAATGGCCACCGTATGCATATGCATGGCAGTGTTTAAGAATATCTTCGTGTTCCAAGTTCGGGACACATCTTCTTATAATTTGATCTGCTCCTATTTTAAATAGATCATGCTCATCCCAAATATATTGCCTTGCTTGAGCATAGAAATATTTTCTCTGTTGTGAGTTCCACAGCTCTGGCAATCTTCCTGTTACGAAATAGTTGACTAAATTCGCAAACCAGGAAATTTTGGATACAAATAATAATTGTTCATCAGGGAAGGAGTCCCTGATTTGATCAGTTGAGTTTGTTGGGATTAATTGAAGCCTTGATAAATGATCGGCAACCACAGTTTCTGTGCCTTTCTTATCTTTAATTTCTAAATGAAACTCTTGCAAAAGAAGGATCCACCAAATCAATCTAGGCTTGGCATCCTTCTTCGCCAGCAAATGTCTTAAAGTGTTGTGGTCAGAGTACACAATTACTTTTGCCCCCCAAATATAGGATCTGAATTTATCTAGGGCAAACACTACAGCTAATAGCTCTTTTTCCATAGTGGTGTAATTGATCTGTGCCACATCAAATGTTTTACTTGCATAGTAGATGACCACTGGCTTTTTCTCAAATCTTTGTCCTAAAACTTCACCAACTGCATAATCACTTGCATCGCACATGATCTCAAACGGTTGAGACCAATCCGGAGATTGCAGAATTGGCACTTTGGTTAATTTTGATTTAAGCTTCTCAAACGCTTTCATACAAGCATCATCAAAATTAAATTCGATATCTTTTGAAAGAAGATTGCATAACGGCCTTGAGATCTTACTGAAATCTTTAATGAATCACCGATAAAAACCACTGTGGCCTAAGAATGATCTTATTCCTTTAACGCTGGTAGGGAGTGGAAGTGAGGAAATTAATTGAACTTTTGCTTTATCTACCTCCATTCCTCTCTCGGACACAATGTGACCTAAGACTACCCCTTTCTTTACCATAAAATGGTTTTTCTCCCAACTTAATACTATGTTGGTTTCAGTGCATCTCTTTAGGACGTTTTCTAAATGTCCCAGACAATCTTCAAATGTTTTATCATATATGGTGAAATCGTCCATATATATTTCAAGAGAACCACCCACCATATCTGAAAAGATAGCCATCATACATCGCTGAAATGTGGCAGGTGCATTACATAGTCCAAATGGCATCCTTCGGTAGACAAAGGTGCCATAGGGACAAGTAAATGTGGTCTTCTCTTGATCCTCTGGATGGATTGGGATTTGATTCTAACCGGAATATCCATCCAGGAAACAGTAAAACTTTTGTCCAGCTAATTTTTCTACTATTTGATCTATAAATGGTAGCGGAAAATGATCTTTAGAAGTAGCAGCATTAAGTTTTCGGTAATCTATGCAAACTCTCCACCCAGTTACAGGGCGAGTAGTTATCTTCTCTCCTTCTTTAGTATTAATAACTGTAATTCCCAATTTCTTGGGCATAGTTTGGGTTGGACTTACCCACTTACTATAAGATATAGGATATATAATTCCAGCGTCCAACCATTTTAATACTTCCTTCTTAACTACCTCTCTCAAATTAGGATTCAACCTTCTTTGTGCATCCCGAGCTGGTTTAGCATCTGGATCAGTAATGATTCGGTGCATACACAAAGTGGGACTGACTCCTTTTAAGTCAGCTATCGTCCACCCTACTGCTTCTTTATATTTGACTAACACTTTCAGTAGAGCTTTCTCTTGATCTTCAGTCAGATCTGATGAAATTATGACAGGCAACGTGTCATTCTGACCTAGAAAAGCATATTTCAAATGCGATGGCAGCTCCTTCAATTCTAGAACAGGTGGTTGTTCTATTGAAGGTTTGGCTGACCTGGGTAACTCAATCAGTAATTTTTCAGTCCCATGGGTCCACGGTGGTTATTTTGGCTCCAATGTGGATTCCATGTCTACTTCTAACTCATCACACTCAATATGATTTAACTTGGCTAATTCATTCTCAGCAAAGAATAATTCAGTAGCATCTTTGGTGTTGATTAACGAACTATGCCGTTGCGCAAGTTCATCCACCATGTCTATAAGATAACATTCTGGATCAATAATAGATACACTTGAAACATTAAATACATTCAGTCTTAATTTCCTATTACCAAAGGCAATATCAACTACTCCTGTCCTACAATTAATTTGTGCATTAATTGTGGATAAGAAAGGGTTGCCTAGGATAATAGTCGGTTGATTATTTCCTATTGAACTTTCGGTGTCCAACACTAGGAAGTCAACTGGATAGTAAAAATCTTCAACCTTTACTTTGACATCTGATAAAATACGTCTTGGGCACTTGGTTGATCGATCTGCCAGTTGTAAGATAATATCAGTTGTCTGTAACTGACCTAGATCATGTTTATCAAACAAGTTTCTAGGTAACATATTAACACTAGTTCCAAGATCAAGCAATGTCTTTTTAATCTGCACATTGCCTATTGTCACTGGAATCAATGGTGATCCAGGATCTTACAGCTTAGAAGGTAGAGAACTAGAAACTACTGCACTAAACTGTTCAGTTAGATTGATTTGCTTTGGGAGCGAGACCTTATACTTTCTTTTCCGAGTACAGAGTGACAACTTTTATTCCCAGTATATTTTGCACTCAAACACAATAATCAAATGATTTGTATTAAGAATATGGAGATTACAAGAGAGAAATTGTGCTCTCAATCTCTAGGAATTTCACACTCAAGAACACACACACTAGGTGGAGGCTAGATGGAGGCTCCTTTTTTTCTTTTCCAAAATCCCTAAGAGAACAATATTTTTTATACCTAAGCTTACTTTGGGAGTTTGTCCAAACACTTCCCTTAAAGTCTTGGAAATTAATATTCCCCCCAAAGTAAACTATTCCTAATTATAAATTGAACCTAGACTTTTATTATATTTAATTATACACTATTTTAGGGCTAACAATCTCCCCTTTAGTGTATAATTAAATATTTACAATTAAGAGCAATTATAGAAGCTTGAATTACAAGAAATAAAATTTCTAACAATCTCCCCCTTCTTGTAATCAACGCTTGTATTCTTCTGAAGTCTTGGGCTCTAAACTCTGATCTCTGATCTTTGAAGTAACTCTGAACTCTGAACTTTTGAAGTATATCATTGATCTTCTTCAGATGACTCTCCCCTTAAATGTTTCAGATCGGTGGCTCTCCCCTTGCGTTTAGTAGGTCTTTCAAAACATTTCAACTCTTTTCAGAACATTCTCCCCCTCATGATGATCATGAGAATTATGATCATCATGTAATCACTTCAGCTCTCCCCTTCAAATGAACAACCTCAATGTGTCTTCAAATCTTCTTTCTTCATTAAAATAGTTTATTACAGACTCAGAAAGAAAATATTACATTTAAGAACATGACAGACACAGAACTACTTATCTCTCTCATGTTACAATCTCAATTAGTAACTCTCCCCCTCAATAACAGAATATAAACAGTTACATCATAAAATTTTCTCTCACCTTCAGAAACAACAATCTCTCCCTCATTACAAAATATTCAGGACCAAAAGGATATTACAGTGAAGATCATGGCTTTGCAACCTGAATATAAGAAAATGAAACAAATTCATTTGTAAGTAACATTCCAGTTCCACATAGGAGTTCTGTTTCCACAATAGACTAAGTCTATGTGACCTACGTTCAGCGCTGGCATGACATTAACACTGGTAGGATTCCCAAATAATCTTCTTGAAATCCTTTATCATGAAAGAATCAATCATATTTGTTTCGGGTTTGTCTCGGTAGACAAGTTGTTTATAGTCACGCAGACTGTAGACACCATGTGTCCTAAAAGTGTATAACATTAAGCTCTAGACTCAAAGTGCATCAACTGAAGTCGGAGACCAGAGAGGATGTCTTTCTTGTTTCAATATCAACAATATCCAAATGATATGTTGATAGAGTATGTGATATAACTCCATTTGAATTGAAACAGAAGTCTTATAAGAGACAATTGAGTAGCTAGGGAGTTTAGGTGCATGCGTCATTGGTCCATGACGTCTTGTTCAATACCTAATTCCAACGCATGGAATTTGGTAGCAGGTGTAGAAAACCCAGCAGACTGACACGGTGTTGGTAGGATTTATCTTTTATTTTAATCCTTTCTCACCCCTCGGCTCTCGTCATTTTTCAACTGTACTCCTTTCAGCTCACTTTTAGCTCATGATGCACCCCATCTCCTTTCGATAAACCCTCTCATTTGCATTTTATCTATGTTCGACCCTGCTAGTAACCCGTGGTAACTAACACTCCTCAACTAATTGACCTAAGAACCCTTACTCACACAAACTAAAGTGGTTTGCTCCTTGGGTAGGTCTTCCAGCTCTAGTTTAGACCATAGGAACGATATATATATGCCTAATCACACATATTGGGCATCATCGGAGTCAGCATGATATCTTGAAGGATATAGCAGTTAAGCTCATGGGGTATTCCAGAAGATGGATGAGAATTGAATGAAATATCTTGGGAAGTTTGAGAGACTGTATGAGAGAACTTCAATAGAAAGTCTGATATTAGATTTGAAAATAAATCACACTATCATGAAAGAATTAGCTTGTATAGGAGAAACTTGATGTATGAGAGAATCAGAATATGTAGGAGAAATCAGAATATTTGAGAGAATCTCAGGAAGAATGAGATCAAGATCATCACGAAGATTAGATCAATTAATCTTGGTGGAAATTTATTCAATCAGAGAATCAGATTATTCTAACAAAACCTTTTAAAGTGTGCATTAGAGTATTTAGAATGCTTACACACTTTTTGTTAAGATGTCATCTTCAAAGTGCATCTGAAACTCCCCCTGCAAATAAGAACTGTATCAGTGGAACATAAAATGTTATGAGTGAATTTCAAGAATGAAACTCAAACTCAAACTGATAAGCATAAAAAGTAGAGAAAATTTCAGATAAGTCGCAGTGGTTCTAAACTGGGTGTTTAGAAACCATCTAAACATGAAAGAACGGGTTCTGATTTGTCTTGATGCGGAAGTCATTGCTTTGAGGCACGGTTTCTACTCGGAAGTAAGTAGAAGCCATTTCACTAAAGATCGGGTCCTGAACTGAGTGATCAGAAGCCTTTACATTGAAGTCCAAGTTCTTGTCTGAAGTGATCTGAAAACCATCTCATTGAAGTCTGGGTTCCAGTCTGAAGTGATCTGAAAACCATTTAACCTGCAAAAATATTAAACCACCTTTGGTACCCATCGAAAGATCGGTCCTTTCTTGTTAGATTAAGGATTTCTATCGTCATGTAACAAACACAACAGTAGGAATCCATTTATCATTCGACACAGGTTTAGATGCAGAACCTTTTGGCACCCATTTGTATATGGGTCCAGTTGATTTTGAAACAACCTTAGGTAATGGAACAACCTTTGGCTTGGGTGACTTTGGAAATGCCTTAGGCTTGGCCTTTGGCGATGGTTTTTCCAATTTGTTAGGCGGTGATGAGGCATGCACTTTTGTTTTCTTAGATTGGCGGCGTTTCCGTTTTTCAGGATAAGGTACAAACTTAGTCATTTCAGGAACAGCACGCCGAAAGCTTTTTGGACATAATTGAAACAGATTGCAAAAATAGTATTTCAAAGGATTACTAGCAACATCTTTTCCAGGTACACTAGCACTACTATCAATTTTCACAAAACATTCAGGCATGACTGCCTTTTTCACAAAGAAACTTTGAAAATCAAGAGGTGTTATTTTAGGAATCCTTATTGCATGATCTGTAGGAACAAAACAATGAGAGTTCGTACGTTTGGAAGACTTAGACTTTGTAAAATTTTCTTTTCCTTGGTGAGTGGGTTTCTTGGAAGACTTAGATTGACTCTGAGTCTTCTTTGAAACCTCAGCTTTGGAAGATTTGGAGCACTCACCTTTACAACTGACAGAAGAAACTTCAACCTTGGCTTTGCCTTTTTCGGATGATGTGAGATGGACTTTTGTAGGATGAGAAACCTTTGAATCTTTTAACTGAGAACTTAATCTTTCTGAAACTGTGTCAAGCTTTTCTTTGTAGATGGTTAATTCTACATTTTGTTCAAAACTTTGATTTGCCAATTTTTCCTCACTCTTGAGAAGAGCTTCTTGATAATCAAGAGCTTTCTTTCGAGTTGTCTTTAATTCCTTTTATAAAACTTTGATTTTACGTTGAAAAACTTTTGTAGGAACGTAAATATGAGGGATTCGTTTGACAGGTTCTGCGTTCATTTCAGCCTCTGAATAGCTTGACAAGAAGTCCTCCTCTAGAGTAGGTACTCTATAGGGATAACTCTCGTTTAGCTCATCATATTTAAAAGACATTTCTTTTTCTTTGTTTTGATTTCGTTTCTCATCCTCTTGGGTTAAAATTTCTTCCGATGATTGATAAACGAAAGATTTCAACCCAGCACCCATATATCACATGTCATAAAAAATAGATAAAACTTGTTGAACCTTTTCCAAGTACTTAGTATTTTTAAAACCAATTCCTTGTTTGGAATGATAAAACCTAGTCTCTTTGGGTTGGATTAAATGAATAGTTTGTTCAGTTTGACCCCGTTTTAGAAATTCATCATCTACGGTCTTTATGCGAGAGTACAAACCTATTCTTTCTTCTTCTGTCATTTTGTATTTTTCCAAACTGTCTATGTTTTCCATGCTTACAGACTCTAAGGGTGCGTTTAGTTACCGAAAATTGTCAAAAATTCCATCTCACTTTTCAACAAAAATGAAAACTTGTTTACTTAACAACAATTTCATAAATTTTCATTTCACTTTTTAAAATACCACTTTTCATCTTCTCTCTCTTACTTTTATACTTCCTACCCTATTTCTTTATAATACTCTCTTTCTCTCTCTTACTTTTCTATCACCTATCCTATTTTTTTTATTTTATAATCACTATCTTATTTTTATTAAAACTAAAATTTCATCATCTAAACAAGTTTTCACTTTTCATAAAAACCCTTGTTTTTTTCTAAATACTATAACTTGAAAACTGAAATTGAAAAATGACTAATTTTGAAAGAACAGATTTTTCTGATTTTAAAGAGTTCTTTTCATCAGTGAGTTTATCCATACAAGATTCAAGGTATTTATTCCTATCCTCAACATCTACCTTTTCAATTAAAATCTTCTTTATCACCTCATGGTTGTTTAGCCATTTCTTTTTATGCACAGCGGATTGTTCTTTTTCAGCAATCAATTCATTCTTTAATTCATGTAGTTGTGCTTGCAGTTCATCAATTTCATCACTAGATTTAAAATCAGATAAGGATTGTATATCAAATAAATCAGACGAAGATGAAGAACTTTATACCTGTTTGGAGTGGTTCATGAGACAGACTGGAGATATATCAACTTTCTCCACCTCGACAGTCTTCTCATGTGTGGAAAATCCTTGAGTCACGATTGTGGAGTGCAAAAGGTGGATCTTCTAGATTGGAAACTGGAAAAACTTAGAAACATCACAAGTTCGGATGTATCCGAGGTTGGTAACTTGGAGATAAATGCACGTAACTTTTTTCTGGAGTGGAATTATGCCTCAAAAATTGAACGAACCAACTTTGCCTAATCCAGAAATTGTAGATCTCATTTCTAGCTTCGTTTTGGTGTATGGTAGGCCGTCTAACGATGTTCCAGTTAAAAGTTATGGCCTCTGGAAGCACTGAATGTCAAAAGTTTGGATAGACCCGGACCCGAAATTCGGATGATCCGAATTTGGATCGGTCCGATTTCGGATGGGTCGTAGATCTCGTTTCAAGCTTCATTTTGACATATTGTAGGCCGTCTAACGATGTTCCAGTCAAAAGTCATGGCCTCTGGAAGCAGTGACCCGAGAATAACACTTAAGAAAATACCGATTAACACTTTCAACGATTAAACAAGAAAAACTTGTAATTATTGAATAAGAAATGCTCGAAATCAGTAGAAGATTATTTTCTTATGATTATGGAATAGAAAACCAAACAAAAACAGAATATTAACATAGAATTAAGGGCAAAACCTTTGATTTTTGCGAAGAACACGAAGAACAATTAGATTTAAAAAATGCTATTACCCCTTGGATACTTCAAATTAGATCATGAAAATTTCCAGAACAAATTATCTAACATATAAGATCATTCATGCAAAATTTCAGATCATTTCAATAAGTATAATACTCAAATCAAAAATATAATCACAAAAACGTAACCGAAAATGACCAGAATAGTAAAATTGCGATTCCTCCCTCGATATTTGGAGTTAGCCTCTGAGTTTTTAACAGGATATTTCTGGCATATACTCGCACAACATATTCAAAAATCAGCCTAAACGGACATCGCATGAAGTTTTGGTGATTTTTTGAAGTTTCAGCACAATTTCATGACGTTTTTTGTGAATGACACGAACAAATCTGAGATTTCAAGTTTAAATCCAACATGGCTCTGATACCAATTGATAACTTTGATTCCCAGTATATTTTGCACTCAAACACAATAATCAAATGATTTGTATTAAGAATATGAAGATTACAAGAGAGAAATTGTGCTCTCAATCTCTAGGAATTTCACACTCAAGAACACACACTAGGTGGAGGCTAGATGGAGGCTCCTTTTTTTCTTTTCCTAAAACCCTAAGAGAACAATATTATTTATACCTAAGCTTACTTTGGGATTTTGTCCAAACACTCCCCTTAAAGTCTTGGAAATTAATATTCCCCCCAAAGTAACTATTCCTAATTATAAATTGAACCTAGACTTTTATTATATTTAATTATACACTATTTTAGGGCTAACACAGAGATCTTTTAAAAATTTGGCATAAGATGGAACCTGTTGAATGGCCTTTATTAGAGGAATATTGATCTTAACTTGATTAAATAAGTCCCAAAGATCCTCTGGTTGCGGGCCTCTTTTGTCGTATGGAGAAGATTTTGGATTTTCTAAAGCAGCAGGATAATGAGGAGGAATTGAAGTATCCTGACTCTTATCCGCCTCCCCAACTTTGGGTGTTGGAATATCTGCTTTAATTGGCTCTTTAAAAGAAACCTTCTTAGGAACCTCTTTCTTCTTTGGATCCTCTTTCTCCTCATACACGACTTTAGTGTCGGTATCTTCTTCTGCCTCTTTCTCTTTAGGCATCGCTATTTTATTGTCTACCTCTCTTCCACTCCTTAATGTGGTTATCTTAGCTATTTCATTAACTTCGTTAATCTCATGTTTTTTATATTTGTTACGATGATGGGCGTGTGAAGGATTGGGAACAGTATTGCTAGGAAGCTTCCCCTCCTCACGCCTAGTAAGCGACTCAGCTATCTGACCCATCTGGCGAGTTAATATCCCCATGGTCTTCATATTGATAGCTGATTGTTGTTTCATAAATTCAGCAAACTCTGCGAATTGTGCAGAAGTCGTATTTGATTCTACTTGGAATCGTGGTTGATCACGATGATTTGACTTATAATATCGCTCATCCTTAGCTGCTGAAGTTGAACCATATTGATATTCTCTCTTGGGTGGTTCATATCTCGGTTTGGATTGATGATCGGTAGGTTGATCGTTTTTCCATCGAAAGTTGGGATGGTTTCTCCATCCCGGTTGTATGTTTCCAAAAATGGATTATCCCTCTCTCGATGAGCTCTAAATTGGTAAACTTCATTAGAAAATTCCTCAGTGGATTGCACTTGAGGACATCGTCAGAATGATGTGATGGATCTCCGCATGTAACACAATTAATTGATACACTAGGGTTTGAAAAACCCTTCATTAATTGGACCATTTTCTTTCCTAATTCTGAAATTTTAGTTTTAACCTCACATTTCCAGGCATTATCTATGCCCATAACTTGAACTCTTATACTATTTTCAGAACCAGCTTGGACTTTAAGACCTTTGTCGAGTTGATTAAGAAACTCCCAAGCTTCATCGTCTTCTTTTCATAAAAATGTGCCTCCTGTGGCAGCTATAATCATATTACGACTCTCTTGACTCACACCATCAAATAATGTTTTGATAAGCATCAATTTGGGTACCTCGTGGTGTGGACAAGCTCTCAGTAATTCGTTCATACGATCGAACGCTTCGTAGAATTGTTCGCCCAGTTTTTGTTTAAATCCAGTAATTTCCTTTCTTTTCTCAGTTGTCTTACTAATGGGGTAATATTCATTAAGGAATTCACGTTTCATTTGATCCCATGTTGTAATGTTTATTGGTTGGTAAGGATACGAACCAATTCTTCGCTTTCTCTTTTAACGAGAAAGGAAATAATTGAAGTTTTAAACCATCGATGGTTATACCTCGAACATGGTTTGCTTTACAAATAGATGTGAACTCAGCTAGATGTTCATAGGGTTCCTCACTTGGCATCCCTCGAAAGATCAGAAGAATTTGAAATAATTGAGGACGAACTTCGGGTTCGTTCTCGTTTTCAGGATGACGAATTGGAGACGGATCGGGCACATCACCTGGACGATAATGCGACTTAACCGTACGTCTCAGATGATTACCCATTCTAGCAACTATACGCTTGGAATCTTCTTGATCACGATTTCGTGGCGAAATCGGAGGGCTTTCTAAATTAGGAATCTCTGAATCGGGAATTTCTAAATCAGGAAGTTCTTCCTCTTGTACGTTTAAATTCTCCATGATTAATTGTTGATTTTGAATCCTGAAAATCTTTCGGTTCGATCTCGCTACTTTTTCGATTTCGGGTTCGAATTGTGGCGGCAATCCTTTAGCCGATCGACGTGTGCGCATACACTAAATAAAATATTACTAAAGATTAAAAACTGAACTAAACTAATATTTTTGGTGGTAAAGTAGAGGACTACAATTACCTATTTGAATTTTTAAATTTTTTATTTGATTTTTAATAATTATAAATTAAAATAAAATAAAGACTAAAAATAACCAACGAAAGGAACTTAAACCTAACTACTTAAAACAAAGGCAACAAACTAACTTTAAACATAAACTACCGTTACACTCCCTGGCAATGGCACCAAAATTCTGACGGGCCGTCATTGTGACCCGCCGATTTAATCCTTAAATCCACTAATTATCTAGAGAAGTAAGGGTCGAATCCACAGGGAGTGTGGTCGTAACTAGGATTAGGTTATTAGCCTTATAGGAATAGATTTATGGAAAGCATATAAATTGTGAAATTATGGATTTGAATGAGTTGTTTAGAATAATGATTGGCTATTGCTTGTAACTAAAATTAAGAACGAAGTAACTAACGAAGAAGATAAAAAATAAAGATACGAATAACCTATCACGGAATCACCATGGCATAAGTATTACTCACTATAATTTCATACAATGATCACATAGACATAATCAATTGTGCGACTAAATTAATCAAATGTGTTTTAACCAATAACTCTCAGCATAGCGTATGCAACATTAATACTCGTCTTAATCCCTAAACTAATGGACTCGGCATGAATAATAACACTACTATTTATAGAGAATCGAAATTAGGGTTTCAAGGGTTGAAAAACGCGTATTGGCGCCGCACCAGCACAGACCAGGCGCAGGTCTGCGCCCCCCCTGCGCCCGGATGCGGCTAACGTTTAGCTGGCGTGTGCTGGAACGTATCTGGACAGGTTGGGCGCTGTGTGGAGTGCAGGGTAGCGCAGGCCTGCGCCCCCCTCAGTCCAATTTGCTCTGAATTCTCTCGGATTGCTTCTTTTTATCATCTTGGCCCTGAAATACAAACTTGGAGTAATAATATGGATTTTACGAAGTATCGGTGCTTAAAATGATCATAATATGACTCAGAAACCATATAAATTATAGACTTATCACTATGTTCGAATAGTAGTGGACAAGTTCGTGGGCTTGGGCTTAAACGAAAATGTTTAAGTCTAGTTCGAACTTAATCCTTATACTTAAGTGTTAATCCGTTTGATTAAGGTAGTTTTGCATAAATTAGCATTCACAGCTCGTATCAGTGCACGTACGAACTTGTGAGATTTCAGAGAGTCTTTTCGGAGAAATACACGTGTCGGTTTGTTTGTCGTAACGACTATCATTGTGTTCGTCTCCAATTTCCGTGTGTGAACGATCCGTTAAACTGCTTACGAGGACTCTGCACTCATTGAAAGGTGTCTCATCATGATCAGATCCGTGCTACAGGTGACCTTACAGTACACATGATGGAACCTAGTTCATGGCCCCTACTATGAAAGAAGACATTCTCTTTTGGAATTTTTAAATCCTTATAAATTCATCTTAGAAAACTTTTAATGCCACATTTTGCTAAAGAATGGTTTTGCTTTAGGACAGAGCAGGGGTCTGACATGTGTGCCTTCCATTCTAGACTACCAAAAAGCTTCATTCAAAAAAAGATTCAAATACTTCCTAATCTAAACATTTTGCTAAAGAATGATTATTATCAATATATTTAAATACTAATGTTTCTCAACTAATAAAGATTGGTGAAAATGGTATTTGTTTCCTATATATTGATATAAGATTTCTTGCTACTACCATCACATATGTTATCTATTATCTCCTGTGGATGATGCATTGGAAGAGAATACCCTCACGCCGTAGTATAAATTATGCTCCGGTTCTCTCTAGAGATCCCACTTCTTACTTATGGTCAAGAGGTGTTGTTGCTTAGTTGCTTAGTTGAAGATAAAAAAAGATATTTGATATGTCTAATTCAATCATCCTGCCGTTTATGAATCGTGTAAAATGGGTCCATCCAATGTTGTAATCTGATTATTTTGTCAATTAATTGGAAGCGTTTAGTTATTGGGTTGTGCTGGAATCTTTATGCATAGTTGTTAGATTCATCTTTTATGTGATGGTGCAGTGCTACCAAGGCTAATGGACCATAAGAAGGAATTGACAGTTTGTGTGTAGATCCAGCGAGAAGCTGTTTGGATGAGATGTAACCGTTCCCGAGCTTAAATCCATGGCTGAAACATGTAGATAATCGTTAGAAGTGGACCCAGGGCGTGAGCCCCAGGAGCCACCTCCGATGATCAAGTTAGAATATGATCGGTGATATAGTATATCACAATAATAGTTGTATCCATATATGTGTGTGTGTTTGGTTGTATGTGATGGGAGAAGAGAGAAAAAGAGCATGTAGGTGATGATGAAGCTTAAGAGGAAGTGGGATGGATGCTGGTGGTAAAAGTGACTTAGTAGTAAAAGTGACCGAGCTCCCCCTTTATTTGCAAGGGGTTATGTATATATAAGCCAGTATGGGCTTGGGTCATATATAAAACCCATGACCCAAACATGAGGTTCTAAGGCCCAAGTAGTGGGGTACACCAACAAGTCCCCCAAGTCCGGAGTGACTGGTTCTCATTAAACCAATTACTTTGGACTTAAGCAAAATATAGTTTAGCTGACACCTATTGATTTTGTTGATAGTGAGTTCTTACTTGTCATTGCTTGAAGTCTTCTATCGCCACGTAAGACCTTGACGTTTTTGCTTGTGCTTTAAAAACTAATGCTTATGCGTACCTGCAAGGTGTTTTACATTTTTAGTATATTGGATAGGGAGAAAGTTAGTTGTTGTACCGTCGTATATGATATCATATTAAAATTGTCGATTAGGAGTGATCATGGTACGACAAGAGATCCTCGGAGTGAGCTTACTGAAACCTGTAAGATTCACTTTTATTTCTTATATCAAATCAAAAATAAAGGATATCACCATTTCATGCGATATCACACCAGGAGAGTTGACAAGGAATGATCAATGCCACACAAAAGGTCTAGTATAAATAGCTTAGCTATAGATGGCTATACCATTAAGTCCCCTCAGTCCAGAGTGATCAGTCAATGGGCCGATTACTTTGGGCTTATAAAAAATAGGGTCAATTACTAAAAATAGTAACAACTTTTTGATATTTTATCATTTATAGCAACATTATTTATTTTTTGTCACTAATAGTATCAACTTTTGCATTTTTTCATATCAATAATATCAACTTTTGTATTTTGTATTCTTAATAGCAATAAATTTTATATTCTTTTTATCATTTATAGCAACAACTTTTTAAATTTTTCTATAAATGATAAAAAATGTAAAAGTAGATGCCATTAATGATAAAAAAATAAATAATGTTGCTATAAATGCTAAAAATCCCTAAAGTTGTTTCTATTTTTAGCAATTAGCCCTATAAAATATGCTCAACATTATGCCTTTGTCGGTGCTTATGTCATTCTCACTTGTGATTAAGGTCTTCGCAACAATAAATACAATACATAAGCTTAACATAAACTTTGTTAGCCACAACAATATTACAAATGAGATTTCTACTTCTGACTCATGTTAACAATGGCTCAGAGCCCTTTTGCATATTAGTAGGGGCATCGGAGCCCTCCCGTCCGGATCCACGGATCGGAGGTACATGTTAACATTTTTTAAGCTTTTGTGAGTCCATGTCTCTTAGTGGTGTTCAGAGCTACTCACTAATGAATGGTGTCGAAGGGTTTAAGCCATTGCTTTTTAGTGGAATTTTGCAAGTATGCACTAAGGTATAATGCCAGAGGGGCTTAGCCATGGCTTCTATGCAGGCTCTATGTCGTACATAGAATATGCGTGTTTATGTAGGTACGAAGGGATCAATTCCATTGTCTTCTAAGTAGGATATGAGCCATGCTTAGGTAAACACGAAGGGATCAGAGCTCTTGTCTTCTAAGCAGGATCTGAGCGCGTGCTTAGGTTAAATGTTCCTTCGGAATTATTTATTCCGACCGGTGATGCAAACGTGTATACATGGAATTTATGTTTTGATTTAATATGTTAGAAACATGATAATAAATCAATATACTATTTCAATATATAAGGTTTTTAAGTAGGAAGCATCAAACCGAACCAAATTAAGCTTATGTGAGTGTCTGGTGGTTTCATACCGTACCAGCCCCTCATTCAATGCTGATAGTTTTTGTTAGTAGTATTGAACTTAAATAGCAAAACATAAGCTAAAGTTAACTTAAGTGATAATGGTGTTGGTGATGGAAAGTATATACCAAACCATGTGACATTTTCGTTGTGTATATGTGGAAGTTGAAAGTACAAACCATGGTGTGGCCTGTTCATAATGTAATATCTTGACAACAAGGTGTTAGAGACTACAATTACACAATGTTATAATGTGTAAAGACATGTATGAAATGATATTTTCATGTCGATAGGAGCAATAATTCTCAAATCACTAGTTGAGAAATTTGAGGGCATGTTTCTCTAATTAACATAATCCAAGTAGGTTTTATATTAAAATTAATCAACAAATATGAGAAAATGCACGACCTTAATCCACAAAATATATTGTACATGTATGCTAGCTTGTAGTCAAATAATTATTATAATGTAAAAATAGGATTATGTCAATATTCCTGACAACTACTATTTTTATGCAATTCGTGTATGCATACCATATGTGTTTACATGAAGCACGATGGGCCACGAATGTAAGGACACAAATTTTGTTCCCTAATATCTTAAATTGTACTAGTAAAGAAAGAATTTACAGCACAATAAACTAAATTCAACAAGAAAAACATGTATTAAATAGCCAATGTGATTCTTTGTGACCCATGATCCTTTATTATAATTTCTGGACTTTAATAATGAAGTTTCTCAAATGAATCGAGTTGTATTCGATATGAACACACACACAATTCTTCTATGGGATATTGTATAAGTCATATTGAGATGTGCATTTACTTTCACAAGTCAAAGCATGTCAATGTTTTTCAAGTTAGTACCTAAATGTATTGCATCTTTTGCTATTTGATTATACACAAGGAAGATGACATGTTTAGGATGTATGTATACAATGTACTAGTTGTATGTATACAATGTACTAGTTGTCAGTTGTGATATATTTGCTTATTCTTATGTGTTTTAATGCCATTAAAAGCTAAAGACAATTCTAGTTCAACTTCTAAAGTCATTGTTTTATCCGGTGGAGTGCTATTTTATTTTCGCGAGTTCACAACTTTATATATTGTTTGCGAAATGGACAAAGAACCAATACAAGTAAAAAGGCCAAAAAGTCACGAGGTTTTGTTGCAACAACATTCAATGTATATTTCAAAGAATAAACCATGATTTGTATATTTTTAAAGATAAGGTAACAAGTCCATGAAGTTAACCTTTTGTACATACGAGGTATGGTCTTGAAATTGATGGTCGGGAGCCGGGTGACTGAAGATCGTGGTTGAACAACGTTAGATGGTAGCCGGAGGGTGACAACACAGTTGGTTGGTGAATTTCGAAGGCTAACAACATGGTTTCGGAGGTAGCAACCTAGTGTGAGGCCAAACCATGCCAACCCGTAGGTCGAACAAGTAACAGTCGGATCGGAGCGGAAGTGGTCAGCCCAAATCAAAGGTCGAAGGTGAGAGGCCCAAAGGCCGGAGCAACGAAGGTTGGTAACACGATAACCAGTAGTTTGAAGGTGATGTCAAACAGGATGTGAGGAGGCCGTCGGCCAGAACACCGGAAACTGGGAAGCCGATGGTGAGGAGGGTCGAGAGGTCGAAGGCTAGAAATGTGCCAGATAGCCGTGGCGTGGAGGTCAGATGAGGCTAATCTTGGAACAGAGGACCACGAAGCCAGACATCCATGAAACTGGAGGTATGATCATACAAGCATGTGCAACAAACAAGACATTATATTTTGTATGTTCCATGCATATTTGAAGTAAAGCAAGTATTTTTGAAAGAAATGAGATGGAAGGTCATATGACTCTGTACTCTAAACTTTTCAATGGTCATAGACTTGGAATATGAAAATTGTAAAAGGCAGAAGAGTAATCAATCGTGAAGTGAAGTATGTAACAGAATTTGAGTCGGTAGGATGTCAAGGAGTTACATTAGACAAGAGCGTTTAGAATGACACCATTGTCATTCACGTATATAACTAGCAGAAAATTCACCTATTGTGTTTTGTTTTGTTTTTTATATATATATTCATTCTAGATAATATGTAAGTGGTTAGTGTGAGAAAAAGTTGTCATGCCTAATAGTCACACCCATAATTAATACCTAAGGTTGGGAAAGAAGTTATAGAATGAAGTTGACGCCTACACTTTCAGTAATGCAAGGTCTCCAGAACTTCTATTATATACAATCGTACAAATAGGTTTATCAAAGAAGCTCTCAAGACATGTACCATGATGATGATGAATACTAGTTATGATTGCAAAACTCCAACCTCGATGGTCACAACCCAGAGGTGGAGGTCCAAAGGTGCTAAATCCAAATGCTAAAGCCTAAAGATGGGTAAGCTCGAGACTAAAAGTGAGGAGGTAATAGGCTGAATGCCATAGTAGAGAAAGGTCGAAGGCTTGAGATGAGCAAGCCAGAAGCTGAAGCTTAAGTAGGCTTAAGGTTAGAGGTAAGGAAGCCAAATGCTGAAGCTGTCACACCCCGTTACCCCGGTTGGCAACGGAGCGTGACGTCGCGGAAGCGTAACCATAATCATAACGAACGACCACTATATGGACGTTTTCAAAAATACATTAATTTAACTTCAAATATAAATATTGTTTTACATAACCAAAATACAGCATAAGTAGTTCTTAAAATTTAAATACACAATTTAGTTTATCCGGAATGATGCAAGTAAATCTCCGAGTTTGAAAATAATGCGACTCCATAATGAACGGAAGCCTTGGAATACATCCGATAAATGTGCATGTCTCAAACACCTAAAAATACATGCTAAAATACGTCAACAAATTGTTGATGAGCTCATAGGTTTACGCGAAAAGACCAGTTGTATGGACATTATAAGATGAGTTGAATTTCTAAAATCATAGCTTCCGTGTATGTATTACATAAACCATCATGCAACCGAAGCTTAATTAAAGATGAGTTTGCCCTGTGCAGTATTCCCATACGTAATACCGTGTGTTGAATATATATGCAGTCGCTGTTAGCCGACCCGAACTAACCCGAATGGGGGACATGACTCCCGATAGATCTATCCACAATATATTCGCGCTTGCAAATAAATGCAATTAACGGTTCATGATTTGAGGGCTGATGGATCCTAACATGTAATACATATAAGAAATAAACAGTTTTGATGTCCATATGAAAACAGTGCATGTATTTTCACCCCAATAGATAGTGAAAATAGGGGCTATGAAGACTCACCGAGCTTGTGATGGCAAAATACGCGCAAAAATGCAAGTTTGCGTTCTTTGATGGGTGATGAAACCGGATGTGTTTAACCGAATCCTGAATGATAATAAGGACTTAATATCTCTAATATATGATAATATGTATATTTATAGATTTTTATGTCTTAAATCACCCAAAATTACAAGTTTATAAATAAAACCCACTTGAAACGTCAAGTTTATATATATATAATTTTCCATCTTTTTTGGAGGTTTTTCGGCCTACTTTGAGGCTGTTTTTGACCAAGCTCCAAAATGTTTTAGGCTTTGGTTTTCTAGGACATTAAACTAATATATACAAAGGGTTTTTAGAATCAAGAACGGCCATTTTCCGAGATGTTTAGGTTGGTGAAAAAGCTCGTTAAAAACCCTATGTTGGCCATTTTTGAGCTGTCAAACTTTCGGTTTCCCAAATAATTTCTGGAGGTCTTAAACTCCAAAATAAATTATTAAAACTTCCAGATCTATAGTTAAGACATAGATCTACCTTTTGAGACAAGAATCAACTCATTTTGTTAAGTTATGAATTAGTTATGATTTTTCTAAGTCGATATAAATTTTCTGCCGAAAATCCACAGTTTATAAACTTGAAATAACTTATGATTCTTGTTGTTTATTCAAAGACTACTTGTATGAAAGTTATAAAAGTTATAAAACACATATATATCACTTATTTCATAATATTAACACTTTTATGATGTGTTCATATATTCATAAACACATTTAAAGAAACAACTTAAAAACAAAAACTAGAATTTTATAAACTTGAGTTTTTATGAAACTTGTTGTCGTTGGTGATTATATATATTATGCAAGACTTATATAAACACAAATGTAAGATGAAATAAGTTAGTATTTACTTACTTTGAAGTGTTTAGAGTATGATTTTGAGTAGAAGTTGAAATCTTTGCAAGATATGCACCAAGAACACTTGAATTTCACCAAGAACTCTTGAATGAAAAGGTTTGTGATGTGTGTGGGTGTGGATCCGGTTTTTAGCGAAGGATAGAAGAGTTTTTGGTGTGGTGAAAATGAATGAAATGCCTCTCTATTTATAGAAGAGAGAAAATGATGAAAAAGAGAGGGAGGTTGTGTGCACCTTTTAGCAAAATGATTATGTTTAAAGTAATATTAAAAAAATAGAAGTCAACCCCTAAAAACACATGCCTATAGCCAGCCATATACATGTATTATACATGTATTTTCATTTTTTTTTGTATAAAAGTATTTAGAAATGTATTCTTGTATTTACCTTTTCTTGTAATTTCATAAATACTTTTGGATGCATTGTTTTAATGAATTGTTTTAGTCTTGCATAATTAACGTTAAGTAATTGTATTAGTGTATGATTAGTGTCACTAATCATAATTTAATTATGTACTTAGTTGAATTAATCCTTCATATCGTAAATCGATCGGATTAATTGATTTTCCGATTCATCGCACCGATGAATTTTTATTCTAATTGAGTTGAATATTCTAATAAACCTTGTTAATCACTTGATTAATTTCTAATGACCACTGATTAGGTTATAATTGGCTATTAAATACAGATTAGGTCATTGTTGCTAACCTGGTTTAGTGTCGGATGTTACAGTCTCCCCCTGTTAAGGGAATTTCGTCCCGAAATTTTATCTTGTTTCCTCAGGGGTATTGTTACTTAAGACTAGATGAGAGTATCTTTGCTTAAACTGGCCTTTGCATGCCCTAGTGAATTCTGGTTCATGTCTAGAATTCCATCTGACCTTGAGGATGGGTATACAACTGTGCTTCAATCCTTTGACCTTACGGTCCATGATTTCAACCGGCTCTTTGATGAAGCTAACTTTATCAGTTAGTTGGATCTCTTCCAAGGGGGTAACAAGTGTCTCCTCTAACAAACACTTCTTCTTATTTGATACATGGAAGGTATTGTGTATGCTGCTAAGTTCTGGTGGTAACTCTATACGATAAGCTACGAGTCCAACTCCCTTTAAGACTTTGCATTGCCAATGTATCGAGGGTTTAGTTTTTCCTTATTTTCCTAATCGTATCACACCCTTCCATGGCGAGACTTTCATTAGTACTCGTTCTCCTAATTAGATCTCAAGGGATTTTCTCCCTACATCTGCATAACTTTCTGCCAATTGCGGGCAACTTTTAGTCAGTTCCGCATCTGTACTATCTTTTCGGTAGTTTCATGAATTGTAACATCCGGCACTAAACGAGGTTAGCAATGATGCCCTAATCCACATTTAATAGTCAATTATAGCCTAATCAATAGTCATTAGAACTTAATCAAATGATTAACAAGACTCAACTCAATTAGAATCAAATTCATCGGTGCGATGAATCGGGAAATCAATTAATCCGATCAATTTACGATATGAGGGATTAATTCAACTAAGTACGTAATTAAATTATGATTAGTGACACTAATCATACACTAATACAATTACTTAACATTAATTATGCAAGACTAAAACAATTCATTAAAACAATGCATTCAAAAGTATTTTTGAATTTACAAGAAAAGGGAAATACAAGAATACACTTTGAAATACATTTATACAAAAAAAAAATAGAAATACACTATAATTATGGCCTTGTAGGCCGGCCATATAGGAGGTACAAACCTCCATATTTTAATTTGAATATCCATGCCCAATCTCAATCAAATCTCCTTCACACCTCACCCCTTCAACTCACTTTCACTTCATCCATCTTCACACTCTACCTCCACTCTTTGAAAGACCAAAATCCCCTATAAATAGAGATCACTTCTCTTCATTTTCACCACACCAAACTATCTCTTTTCTCTCTTTCTTGAAGCCGGCCAAGAGCCACAACCAAGGCCAAGACTTTGAAAATTTTGTTCTTTCAAATATTCCAAGAGTTTTGGTGAAAAACTTGCAAGGGTTTCAACTTCTTCTCAAAATCAAACTCCTAACACATCAAAGTAAGTAAATTCTAGCTTATATCATCTTATATTCATGTTTATATAAGTCTTGCATAATATATATAATCACCAACAACAACAAGTTACATAAAAACTCAAGTTTATAAGTTTCTAGTTTTATTTTAAGTTATTTCTTTACATGTGTTTATGAATATGTAAACACATTATAAAAATGTTAATATTATGAAAACATGTGATATATATGTGTTTTTATAACTATTATGGCTTTTATTCAAGTTGTCTTTAAATAAACAACAATAATCATAAATTGTTGTAAATTTATAAACTACGGAATTTCGGCAGAATATTTGTATTGACTTTGAAAAATCATAACTAATTCATAACTCAACGAAATGACTTGATTCTTGTCTCAAAAGTTAGATCTATGTCTTAACTATAGATCTTCAATTTTTCATAATTTATTTTGAAGTTTAAGACCTCCAGAAATTATTTGAGAAACCGAAAGTTTGACAGCTCAAAAATGGCCAACATAGCGTTTTTAACGAGCTTTTTCACCAACCTAAACAACTCGAAAAATGGCCGTTCTTGATTCTAAAATCCTTTGTATATATTAGTTTAATGTCCTAGAAAACCAAAGCCTAAAACATTTTGGAGCTTGGTCAAAAACAGCCTCAAAGTAGGCCGAAAAACCTCCGAAAAAGCTGAAAAATTATATATATATAAACTTGACGTTTTAAGCAAATCTTATTTATAAACTTGTAATGTTGGGTGATTTAAGACATAAAAATCTATAAATATACATATTATCATATATTAGTAACATTAAGTCCTTATTATCATTTAGGACTCGGTTAACCGCCTCCGGTTTCATCACCCATCAACCAACGCACATTTGCATTTTTGCGTGTAGTTTTGCCATCACAAGTTCGGTGAGTCTTCATAGCCCCTACTTTTCACTATTTATTGGGGTGGAAATACATGCACTGTTTTCATATGGACATCAAAACTGTTTATTTCTTATATGTATTACATGTTCGGATTCCATCAGCCCTTATATCATGAACCGTTAATTGCATTTATTTGTAAGCGCAAGTATATTGTGGATAGATCTATTGGGAGTCATGTCCCCCATTCGTGTTAGCTCGGTTCAGCTAACAGCGAGTGCATATATATTCAACACACGGTATTACGTATGGGAATACTGCACAGGGCAAACTCATTCTAATTAAGCTTCGGTTGCATGATGGTTTATGTAATACATACACGGAATTTATGACTTTATAAATTCAACTCATCTGATAATGTCCATACAACTGGTCTTTTCGTGTAAACCTATGAGCTCACCAACAATTTTTGTTGACGTATTTTAGCATGTATTTTCAGGTAATTAAGGCAAGTATGCCTTCAGAAGTAACCACTTTCAAGCTTCCGCACTTAAGGAGTCGCATTCTTTTTCAAACCGTCGGAGATTTATTTGCATTATTTTGGATAATTTAATTATGTATTCAAATCTCTGTACCTTGCGAACTACTCTTTATTATTTACGGGTTATGTAAAACATTTCTACCTTTTAAAGTTGTATCGATGTATTTTTTGAAAACGTCCATATAGTGGTCGTTCATTATGATTATGGTCACGCTTCCGCGACGTCACGCTTCGTTGCCAACCGGGGTAACGGGGTGTGACAGATTGGTATCAGAGCCATAGTTATAGTGAACTAGGTTGCATTAGTACCCTAGACTATAACTGCACATAAGATTTACTAATTTTAGAAATATTTTGTAACTTGTAACTAACTGAAAGACTATGCATGGACCTTGATAGCAGAAAACATGTCCCACCAAGAGATAATCATCTTGTCCGACTCAGAAGAGGAGTATACCCCTACTAGCCCATGCAATCCGGAAGTATTTTCTGAGGAGGACCCGACCGAGGAGGAAGACCCCTCGGAGGACGAGGACCCGATGGAGGAATCCGAGGAAGAACCCATGGAGGAGGAACCCATGGAGGAAGAGGATCCTTCACCACCGACGGCCCCTGCTCGCGTCCCGTATCACCCGGCCGAACCATCCTATAAGCCGTATAGGCCTTATCCTAACGGCCCAAAGATGTTGTACACACCCCGGAAACGGGTAAACATACCAAGAAGGGAGTCTATTCCTGTTCCGACTCCCCAGCCCAATCCCCCGACACCACACCGACGGGTAGACGCCCGACGATGGACTTGGATACCAGAAACCCTCCGGGAATGGAGGCAAGAGGAGGGAATCCCTCCCCAATTTGAGATTGGAGGACCATCCTCCGCACCTGTCTCATCGCTCACTCAAGAGCCCGCCGATCAGACCATACCACTTTTGATCGCAAGGTCTACCAGGCATGACCACCAGATCCGGTCACTTAACCTGGATATCGGGGAGATGACCGCTCGTTTAGAGCGGGAGGAGTTGCAAAACTCCAACATATATTGGGCCAACCAGCACGCCCTTGCTATACAGCAGGACGGACTGAATGAGCTCCGGCAGCAACTAGCCGAGAGCCAAGCCCGGATCGAGGAGCTGACTCAGCGCCTCAACGCAATGGAAAAGGGAGAGACCCCCGATCACTCCCACACTTAGTGCACTTCTATCTATCTTTGTAATAGTAGGAAAAATCATGTAATAGTATAGGACAAAATTTTCGGGTAATAACCCGCCCCTAATGTAAGAAAATTTCGAATGATTAATGAAAATTGCAGATTATTTATGAAATTGTGTTTGATGATTATAGTATTGTGCTTTAAGGAGAATTTACCTCTTTAAGATTCAATTTCTTACACTATGCTTTTTCTTTAAAATTTTAAGATAATGCCGCCGAAACGAACAATGAACGCTGCTGACATCGAAGAGCTAGTCGCACAAAGAGTGGCTGCCGCTATAGCCACATATGAGGCAAATAGGAATAGCTCAGCAAATGGAGATGGTGGTGCTAGCCGCACCACGGGAGGAACGGAAATCCACGCAAAAGGGTGTGGAATTAAAGGATTTTTATGTTGCAAACCCCGGTATTTCAACGGAACTGAAGGAGCCGTTGGCTTGATACGATGGTTTGAGAAGTTAGAATCTGTCTTTCGCGTCAGCGGATGTGCTGAGGGAGATAAGGTAAAGTTTGCTACTCACACCCTACAAGATAGCGCCCTCACATGGTGGAATTCCTATGTCCAGACAGTAAGTATCGATGAAGCCTACCAGCTCACATGGTCCGCGTTAAAACAAATGATGACGGACGAGTACTGTCCGAGGAACGAACTCCAGAAAATGGAATCGGAGTTCTGGAACCTGTCGATGAAGGGAACAGATGTGACGGGGTACACCAACCGATTTCATGAGCTAAGCATTCTGTGCCCTCAAATGGTGTCCCCGGAGTACAAAAAGATTGAACGTTACATTTGGGGACTCGCTCCTCAAATTCAAGGTAATGTGACTGCCTCAAAGCCATCCACCCTGCAGGATGCCATCAGGATGGCCAATAATCTTATGGACCAAGTAGCCCGGAGAAATGAAGCCAAGGCCGGGGAGAACAAAAGAAAGTGGGAAGACAAGACGGGGAAGAATGCGGGTTCACAATCCAAAAAGCCCGAGACCATTAAGGCTTACGCAGCTGGAGCTGAGCCAAGAAGAGGTTATACCGGTACCAAGCCTTTCTGCACTAAATGCACCTTCCATCACAACCAGGGTCCCTGTCCAACCCACTGTGAGAAATGCAAACGTTTGGGGCATATGGCCAAGGACTGTAAAACAGGAGCCCCGGGAACCAGTGGCAGCAATCAAAAAGGCTGCTTTGTATGTGGAGTTACTGGGCACTTCAAGAGTGAGTGCCCGAAACAGAGGAATGGGGGAGGAGCTCAGGGGAGAGCTTTTGTGTTGGGAGCAGGTGACGCTCGTCAAGATCCCCACGTGGTATCAGGTACGTTTCTATTAAACGACATTTATGCTTACGTACTCTTTGATACTGGGGCTGATAGGAGCTTTATATCTGATAAGTTTAGTAAGCAATTGAACGCCGCTCCTTTTCCCTTAGACAACTCTTATACTATAGAACTGGCTGACGGTAAAATAATAGAGGCAAGTAGTATCATTAAGGAATGCACACTGAAGCTGGCAGATCATCCCTTTAAAATAGACTTGATGCCTATAGAACTCGGAAGTTTCGACGTAGTAGTTGGTATGGATTGGTTGTCACACAATCATGCCGAGATTTTGTGTGGTAAGAAAGTGGTACGGATACCACTCCACAAGAAGAAGTTCCTAACAGTCCAAGGAGAAAGAAAGAACCGACAGTTGAATGTCATATCCGGCCTAAGAACATTAAAGTGCCTTAGGAGAGGTTGTCATGCAGTACTGGTGCAAATTGTAGAAAAAGAGGCGGAGGAGAAGCGACTTGAGGATATTCCAGTGGTTTGTGACTATCCGAAGGTCTTCCTGGAAGATTTGCCTGGACTTCCGCCAACTAGACAAGTAGAGTTCCAAATCGATTTGGTGCCGGGAGCTGCACCGATCGCAAGAGCCCCATATAGACTCGCCCCTTCTGAGATGCAAGAGCTATCCAATCAATTACAAGAGTTGATGGATAAAGGATTCATTCGACCAAGTTCCTCACCTTGGGGAGCTCCGGTCTTGTTCGTGAAAAAGAAAGACGGATCCTTCAGAATGTGCATAGACTACCGAGAGCTAAACAAGTTAACGGTAAAGAACCGCTACCCTCTCCCCAGAATTGATGACCTGTTTGACCAACTACAAGGATCTAGCTTCTACTCTAAGATTGATCTGCGATCCGGTTATCATCAAGTAAAGGTACGGGAAGAAGACATACCCAAGACAGCATTCAGAACTCGTTATGGACATTACGAATTCCAGGTAATGCCATTCGGTTTGACTAACGCACCAGCCGTATTCATGGACCTCATGAATCGTGTGTGTAAACCGTATCTGGACAAATTTGTAATAGTGTTCATAGACGATATTCTCATCTATTCCAAAAATAAGGAGGAACATGAACAGCATCTCAAGTTGATCTTGGAGTTGCTAGAAAAGGAACAGTTATACGCCAAATTTTCAAAATGTGAATTTTGGTTGCGAGAAGTTAAATTCCTTGGACATGTGATCAACAGCCAGGGAATCCAAATTGATCCATCAAAAATCGAGGCCATAAAGAACTGGGCGACTCCTAGAACCCCCACGGAAATCCGCCAATTTCTAGGACTTGCCGGTTATTATAGGCGATTTATCGAAAATTTCTCAAAGATAGCGGGTTCCTTAACGGAATTGACTCGAAAGGATGTGAAGTATATCTGGGGTGAAGAGCAAGAAAATGCGTTTCAGCAGTTAAAGCAAAGGTTGTGTAGTGCACCAATTCTGTCCTTACCTGAAGGGACTGAAAATTTTGTGGTCTACTGTGATGCCTCACACAATGGATTAGGTTGTGTGCTCATGCAAAGGGATAGAGTCATTGCTTACGCATCACGGCAGCTCAAAATTCACGAGGTGAATTATACGACTCATGACTTGGAGCTTGGAGCAGTGGTGTTTGCTCTCAAAATATGGAGGCACTACCTGTATGGAACTAAATGCACAGTATTCACAGACCATAAGAGCCTTCAGCATATTCTGAACCAGAAAGAGTTAAACATGAGGCAACGTCGTTGGGTTGAACTACTTAGTGACTATGACTGCGAAATTCGTTATCATCCGGGGAAGGCGAATGTCCTAGCTGATGCCCTGAGCCGAAAGGAACGGATTAAACCCTTGAGAGTCCGAGCTTTGGTCATGACTATACAGTCAAACCTAAACTCTCAAGTCCGCGAGGCACAAGAAGAAGCAGTCAAGGAGGGTAATATACTGGATGAAGCCTTGAGAGGGATGGATAAGCAGTTCGAAATCAAACCGGATGGATGTCGACACTTCATGGGCAGAATTTGGTTACCAAAATTCGGAGGAGTAAGAAAGCTGGTCATGGATGAAGGGCATAGGACAAGATATGCTATTCATCCAGGGGCAGATAAAATGTATCACGACTTGAAAGGAATGTACTGGTGGCCAAATATGAAGGCTGACATTGCTACCTACGTCAGCAAGTGCTTAACATGTTTGAAGGTTAAAGCTGAGCACCAAAAACCATCAGGATTGCTAGTTCAACCAGAAATACCCCAGTGGAAGTGGGAAAACATCACCATGGATTTCATCACCAAGTTGCCAAAGACGTCTGGAGGTTATGACACTATTTGGGTGATTGTGGATCGGCTTACCAAAACCGCACATTTCCTGCCCATTAAGGAGACTGATAAGATGGATAAGTTAACACGAATCTATCTTAAAGAAGTCGTCTCAAGGCATGGAGTGCCAGTATCAATTATATCAGACAGAGACAGCCGGTTCACATCAAGATTTTGGCAGTCATTGCAAGAAGCACTGGGTACACGCCTAGATATGAGCACAGCCTATCACCCACAAATGGATGGTCAGAGTGAAAGGACGATTCAGACGCTGGAAGACATGTTAAGGGCATGTGTCATCGATTTTGGCAAAAGTTGGGACAGACACCTGCCATTAGTCGAGTTTTCCTATAACAACAGCTATCACTCAAGCATTAAGACCGCCCCATTCGAGGCACTCTACGGGCGAAAGTGTCGATCACCTCTTTGTTGGGCTGAAGTAGGAGATAGTCAGATCACTGGACCTGAGATCATCCAAGAGACTACAGAAAAGATAGCCCAGATTCGTAACCGATTAAAGATCGCGCGGGATCGACAGATTCGTAACCGATTTAAGCAAATCTTATTTATAAACTTGTAATGTTGGGTGATTTAAGACATAAAAATCTATAAATATACATATTATCATATATTAGTAACATTAAGTCCTTATTATCATTTAGGACTCGGTTAACCGCCTCCGGTTTCATCACCCATCAACCAACGCACATTTGCATTTTTGCGTGTAGTTTTGCCATCACAAGTTCGGTGAGTCTTCATAGCCCCTACTTTTCACTATTTATTGGGGTGGAAATACATGCACTGTTTTCATATGGACATCAAAACTGTTTATTTCTTATATGTATTACATGTTCGGATTCCATCAGCCCTTATATCATGAACCGTTAATTGCATTTATTTGTAAGAGCGAGTATATTGTGGATAGATCTATTGGGAGTCATGTCCCCCATTCGTGTTAGCTCGGTTCGGCTAACAGCGAGTGCATATATATTCAACACACGGTATTACGTATGGGAATACTGCACAGGGCAAACTCATTCTAATTAAGCTTCGGTTGCATGATGGTTTATGTAATACATACACGGAATTTATGACTTTATAAATTCAACTCATCTGATAATGTCCATACAACTGGTCTTTTCGTGTAAACCTATGAGCTCACCAACAATTTTTGTTGACGTATTTTAGCATGTATTTTCAGGTAATTAAGACAAGTATGCCTTCAGAAGTAACCACTTTCAAGCTTCCGCACTTAAGGAGTCGCATTCTTTTTCAAACCGTCGGAGATTTATTTGCATTATTTTGGATAATTTAATTATGTATTCAAATCTCTGTATCTTGCGAACTACTCTTTATTATTTACGGGTTATGTAAAACATTTCTACCTTTTAAAGTTGTATCGATGTATTTTTTGAAAACGTCCATATAGTGGTCGTTCATTATGATTATGGTCACGCTTCCGCGACGTCACGCTTCGTTGCCAACCGGGGTAACGGGGTGTGACATGAATGATCTTAACGCCAGTGATTTGGCCATTTCCCACTTCTTCCTGATAAATCAGTGATCAACACTTTTGCCCGTAGAGGGCCTCAAATGGAGCAGCTTCAATACTTGAGTGATAGCTATTGTAGTACGCTAATTCCACTAAGTAAATTGAGTATCCATTACATAGGCTCTTAATGTGTGTTCTAGGGTTTCGATCGTTCTATTATTCTGACCATCGGTCTGAGGGTGATATGTGGTACTTCATGTCTAAGTTTGTATCCAAAGCTTGCTGTAATAATTGCCAAAAACTTAGATGTAGATCTACTATCCATTTCCGAAATGATTATAATAGGCACTCCGTGTCCGGAGACGACTTCCTTGAGGTACATTTGGACTAGCTTATTCATCCTGATGTTCTTCTTGATTGGTAGGAACGCGCGGATTTTGTTAGGTGGTCGACTATTACCCAAATGGTTTCTGATGTTTTATCTTAACTTTGGAGCATGTTGTGAAATTTTCTGACAGATGTGACAATGTCATTCTTCATGATAGGCCACCCGTATAGCTCCTTAAGGTCATGATACATTTTATCGGATCCGGGGTGAACCACTTATCTTAATTTGTGTCCTTTATCCATAGCCAGCTTTCTTATTCCACCAAAAAGAGTAATCAGAGTCTATTCATGAAATATCGATTTTTATTAGCCCCTATGCTAAACTATTTATCCACTTGTACTCTTAACGGCTTAGCTCATTAGTTTTCCTCAGGTGATAACGAATTTTCACGTTTGCAATTACTTTATTAGTTCCATCCAACGGTACTACTTCGTATTCGACTCTTTCTGGTTCAAGATGTGGTGGAGGCTCTTATGGTCTGTGAATACAATACACTTCATACCGTACAACTAATGTCTCCATGGATAAAGACTACTGCTTCAAGATCCAGATCATGCGTTGTGTAAATCACCTAGTGAACCTTAAGTTTTCATAAAGCATAAGCTATGACCCTATCTTCCTATATCAACCCATTGTGTGAAGCGTCACAGTAATCTACAAATTTCTTGCTTCTCTTGGATAAAATAAGCACACTGCGCAGTTTGTGCTTTAATAACTGATATGATGTCTCCTGATCCTCGCCCCAATCATACTTAATGTCTTTTTGGGACAGCTCTGTTAGAGCTCCGGTGATCTTTGAGAAATTTTTGATAATTGCCTATAGTAAGTGGCAAGTCTTAAGGACTGTCGTAGCTCTATGAGGGTTCTAAGAGTTGACCAATTCTTGATAGCCTCGATCTTTGCGGGTTCGACTTGGATCCTTTTACTATTGATCACGTGATCGAGAAATTTCACCTATCTTAGTCGAACTTAGAAAGCTTGGCTTATAGTTGTTCCTTCTTTTAGTCTTAAATGTTTGCTCGTGGTCATCCTTATTTTGTGAGTAGATTAAAAGTCATTCATGAATACAATCATGAATTTGCCTAGATAAGGTTTGCACACCCGATGAGGTCCAAGAGTATCGTCGGGGGCACTGGTTAATCCAAACGTCATTAATAGGAATTTACGATGACTGAAACGGAATCTAAAAGCTGTCTTTGGAATACCTTTCCTGCGAACTCTAACCTGATGATAACCAGACCTTAGGTCGATCTTCGAATAGAAGCTTAATGCTTGGAGTTTGTCAAACAAGTCATCGATCCTTGGAAGTGTGTATTGGTTCTTTTAGCTTATTTAACTCTCGGTAATTGATGCACATCCCGAAAGTTCCATCCTTCTCCTTTATGAACTAAACTTGAGCTCCTCCAAAGCGAGGAACTCGGTTTGATAAACCTTTTATCTAAGAGCTCTTATAATTGGTTGGACGATTCTTACACTATTGATGGGGCTAATCGGCATGGTGCTCGAGCCACTGGTACCGCACCTGATAGTAGGCCGATTTTTGAATTTGACTTGCCTCGATGTTGGGAGTTCAGGTAAGTGTTCTGGAAAAACTTTGGGGTAACCGTAAATAATAAGAATATTTTCGAGCTGCGTTCCCTTTGGCTCCCTCTCTATCAACATTTTAGGGTCCTAATGCTAGAGATGATGCTTACTTTGGTATTTCTTGCTTTGCCTTGGACAGTAAGGACCTTCTTATTGGCTAAAGGTATATGAACTGTGTTCTTGTCGCATACTATTTCCACACCATTTTCGGTAGCCAATCCATGCCTATGACCACGTAAACACTTCCCAGTTTGATGGGTATCAAGTCTGTTTCAAAGAGTCGGCCTACTAATTCTAAGGAGCATCCTCGACTTATATTATTTGTCTTAAGTGTCTCACTGTCATCAACCTCAATAGCATAAGTAGCACTTAATGGAATTTATCTGCTTAGTGAACTTAGTGGATATAAAGCTCCTATCAGCACCAGTATCAAATAGTAGAAATGCATAAGTGTATCTAATGGGGTAAGAGGATAAGTCTACGGGTTTGAAATTTCTTAGGCAGATAGTCACAGCTTTATCTTTTCCTACGCAGAGTTGTAGTTAAAACTTAATTCCTCATAAAAGTTCTTGATACTTAATCTTTGTATATGATATGGTCAGAAATTTCTTATAAATTCTTAAGTCTTATTTACCCTAAGATATATCAGATAGTATAGCCTTGATAAATACTATAAAATGGTAGAAGGGTACTAAGTATGAGATGCCTCTGGGGTTTCCTCGTACTCCAGAGCGTTAAGTCGTTGGGTTAGTTCTACCTTCGGGCTTTGCGCTCTGCTAGGCGCTGTCACAATTTGTCTTTTCCGTCTTGTTGAATTGCTTGGGTATTCTGGTTGTCCCAAGGTATATTGAGGGTTTGTATTGCCTCCTGCTTAATCCTTGCAAAGATCTCACCGACCTCTTGGTGGATTTTGTTGAAATTGGAGGTCGTTTCTGGCAGCCCTTGCCACTAACAGGGGCATCGTTTGCTACATAGGTTTCTGGGTAAGTGTCGGCACTTGAGAGGAAGATGGTGTTCCGACTTCAAACTGGTTTTGGATCCCTTCCTCGTTTCTTCACTCTTGGAGAGTGTGAGGCATCCATCCCCACTGTCTTACGTTCGCCTATCGTTACAGTTGCGGGCTTGGCTGATGAGTAGGTACCGGGATAGACTCCCGTTGTGCTAGTCACACCCTTTTCCTAGGGGTGAACTTTCTTAATGGTCCATTGGGATGGCTTCTGAATAGGGTGTAGGGTGGCATATGTGGTGGTGATGGTGGAGCAATTTGTGTTGCAGGGCCACAATTGCCCTCCTTGTGCTTTGACGAGTCCATTACATCGTCATTGATTTAGTCTGGGTGGGTTCCCGATCCAAAGTATACCTCAGTGTCACCTTGGCTTCTATATTCCATGGGTGAGAATTCATCCTCTGAGTCAAAGAGGATAATAATCATATTGTTCGACATGTTATTGTCATCAGGGTCCATATATGTGTTCACAGTTCTTGAAGAAAGCTTAGTTTTGTAACAGTTATAGTCTAGGTACTAATGCAACCTAGTTCACTATAACTATGGCTCTGATACCAATCTGTCACACCCCGTTACCCCGGTTGGCAACGAAGCGTGACGTTGCGGAAGCGTAACCATAATCATAACGAACGACCTCTATATGGACGTTTTCAAAAATACATTAATTTAACTTCAAATATAAATATTGTTTTACAAAACCAAAATACAGCGTAAGTAGTTCTTAAAATTTAAATACACAATTTAGTTTATCCGGAAGGATGCAAGTAAATCTCCGAGTTTGAAAATAATGCGACTCCATAATGAACGAAAGCCTTGGAATACCTCCGAAAATGTGCATGTGTCAAACACCTGAAAATATATGCTAAAATACGTCTACAAATTGTTGGTGAGCTCATAGGCTTACGCGAAAAGACCAGTTGTATGGACATTATCAGATGAGTTGAATTTATAAAATCATAACTTCCGTGTATGTATTACATAAACCATCATGCAACCGAAGCTTAATTAAATATGAGTTTACCCTGTGCAGTATTCCCATACGTAATACCGTGTGCTGAATATATATGCACTCGCTGTTAGCCGACCCGAACTAACCCGAATGGGGGACATGACTCCCGATATATCTATCCACAATATATTCGCGCTTGCAAATAAATGCAATTAACGGTTCATGATTTAAGGGCTGATGGATCCTAACATGTAATACATATAAGAAATAAACAGTTTTGATGTCCATATGAAAACAGTGCATGTATTTCCACCCCAATAGATAGTGAAAATAGGGGCTATGAAGACTCACGGAGCTTGTGATGGCAAAATACGCGCAAAAATGCAAGTTTGCATTGTTTGATGGGTGATGAAACCGGATGTGTTTAACCAAGTCCTAAATGATAATAAGGACTTAATATCTCTAATATATGATAATATGTATATTTATAGATTTTTATGTCTTAAATCACCCAACATTACAGGTTTATAAATAAAACCCACTTAAAACGTCAAGTTTACATATATATATATATATATATATATATATATATATATATATATATATATATATATATATATATATATATATATATATATATATATATAATTTTCCATCTTTTTCGGCCTACTTTGAGGCTGTTTTTGACCTAGCTCCAAAATGTTTTAGGCTTTGGTTTTCTAGGACATTAAACTACTATATACAAAGGATTTTTAGAATCAAGAACGGCCATTTTCCGAGATGTTTTTGTTGGTGAAAAATCTCGTTAAAACCCCTATGTTGGCCATTTTTGAGCTGTCAAACTTTCGGTTTCCCAAATAATTTCAGGAGGTCTTAAGCTCCAAAATAAATTATGAAAACTTCCAGATCTATAGTTAAGACATAGATCTAACTTTTGAGACAAGAATCAACTCATTTCGTTAAGTTATGAATTAGTTATGATTTTTCTAAGTCGATATAAATTTTCTGCCGAAAATCCGCAGTTTATAAACTTGAAATAACTTATGATTCTTGTTGTTTATTCAAAGACTACTTGTATGAAAGTTATAAAAGTTATAAAACACATATATATCACTTGTTTTCATAATATTAACACTTTTATGATGTGTTCATATATTCATAAACACATTTAAAGAAACAACTTAAAAACAAAAACTAGAAATTTATAAACTTGAGTTTTTATGAAACTTGTTGTTGTTGGTGATTATATATATTATGCAATACTTATATAAACATAAATGTAAGATGAAATAAGTTAGTATTTACTTACTTTGAAGTGTTTAGAGTATGATTTTGAGTAGAAGTTGAAATCTTTGCAAGATATGCACCAAGAACACTTCAATTTCACCAAGAACTCTTGAATGAAAAGGTTTGTGATGTGTGTGGGTGTGGATCCGGTTTTTAGAGAAGGAAAGAAGAGTTTTTGGTGTGGTGAAAATGAATGAAATGCCTCTCTATTTATAGAAGAGAAAAAATGATGAAAAAGAGAGGGAGGTTGTGTGCACCTTTTAGCAAAATAATTATGTTTAAAGTAATATTAAAAAAATAGAAGTCAACCCCTAAAAACACATGCCTATAGCCAGCCCTATACATGTATTATACATGTTTTTTCACTTTTTTTGTATAAAAGTATTTAGAAATGTATTCTTGTATTTACCGTTTCTTGTAATTTCATAAATACTTTTGGATGCATTGTTTTAATGAATTGTTTTAGTTTTGCATAATTAATGTTAAGTAATTGTATTAGTGTATGATTAGTGTCACTAATCATAATTTAATTATGTACTTAGTTGAATTAATCCTTCATATTGTAAATTGATCGGATTAATTGATTTTCCGATTCATCGCACCGATGAATTTTGATTCTAATTGAGTTGAATTTTCTAATAAACCTTGTTAATCACTTGATTAATTTCTAATGACCACTGATTAGGTTATAATTGGCTATTAAATAGAGATTAGGTCATTGTTGCTAACCTGGTTTAGTGTCGGATGTTACAGTCTCCCCCTGTTAAGGGGATTTCGTCCCGAAATTTTATCTTGTTTCATCAGGGGTATTGTTACTTAAGACTAGATGAGAGTATTTTTGCTTAAACTGGCCTTTGCATGCCCTAGTGAATTCTGGTTCATGTCTAGAATTCCATCTGACCTTGAGGATGGGTATACAACTGTGCTTCAATCCTTTGACCTTACGGTCCATGATTTCAACCGGCTCTTTGATGAAGCGAACTTTATCAGTTAGTTGGATCTCTTCCAAGGGGGTAACAAGTGTCTCCTCTAACAAACACTTCTTCTTATTCGATACATGGAAGGTATTGTGTATGCTGCTAAGTTCTGGTGGTAACTCTATAGGATAAGCTACGAGTCCAATTCCCTTTAAGACTTTGCATTGCCAATGTATCGAGGGTTTAGTTTTTCCTTATTTTCCTAATCGTATCACACCCTTCCATGGCGAGACTTTCATTAGTACTCATTCTCCTAATTAGATCTCAAGGGATTTTCTCCCTACATCTGCATAACTTTCTGCCAATTGCGGGCAACTTTTAGACAGTTCCGCATCTGTACTATCTTTTCGGTAGTTTTGTCAGGATCTAAAACTAATTAACCAAGACTAACTGATTTGAATTTATCAGAGTATAAATCAATAATCTTGCTTTGAATCAAAGTTTAATTAAGAAGTTTGCGGAATAACACTTAATTATTTTAACAAAAGCTTTCAGAATAAATAGCAGATAAACACAATAAATAATCAAGACTGTTTGTATTGTTGATCTCAATGATTACAATCACCTCTAATCTGTTTGATTAGACGAAGAACACAGACTGTTCTTAGGGTTTTACAACCTTAGAGGCTTATGAAAACTTAAACAAAAAGCAATTACAGACTCGAATATGTAGAAAAACTCTTGTACAATAGAAAGACCTATTCTATGTATTTATATTGCTTCTTGATTTGTTTCCTTGAAGGACTATGACTTCTCTGATAGTAGATATGCTGGAATCTTCGTGTAGATATCTTTTCCTGAAAATCAGCACTTTCTGTTTATGAAACTGTTGAGCAGCTTGAATCACTTGACAGCTTGAACAGAGCAGCTCGAGTTGATTTACTCTAGCAGCTTGAACTTTTACACTGGCAGCTCGAGTTTCTTCAACTAGCAGCATGAACTTTGGATTTACATATAAACTCTACTAACAGTTTGAGAAGTCTAACTAACAGCTTGAACCTACTTAGACTATTTCCCAACAATCTCCCCCTAACTTAAATTCTTTGTACAAGACTTTAAGTTCTATACATATAAGGAAATGAATAAGTAAACTGTTATTTAGAAACCAAGGCTTTCAAAAACATACAACTGTGTAAGTTTCTGATCTACAGCCTTCAAAAATTCTTTCTTCATCTCATCTCTATCACAAGATGTCCTAACAGATTTTATCTGTAGTAGCATTTCCTTTGGTAGATCATGAAATTCAAGATTAAAGAACATACCAGATCCATCTGAAAATTTGATTCTGTAAGTCCTTGATTTGACAAACAGATCAACTTGCTTGATCTTCTTTCCTTTCTTGTTGGCATCCTCTATCTCTTCCCTTATAGATTCAGGATCAAAAATGGACTTCAGATCTTTGATGACTTGCTTCACTTGTGGTAGAGCAGATCTTACTTGTGTCACAGATCCAATATTATGCATCTTTGTTAGCTCATCTCTGGTCAACTTTTGAACCATATGCCAGAATGTATCATACTCTTCTTCTGGACCAGATTCCCTTCTCACTATAAACTGAACTCTTAAATCAATGTTGTCCAGTGACTTGGCATACCAGTAGTTTATAAGAGGCTTTGTAAAGTCATGCTGATCAATCAACTTCTCAATCTCCATGGCCTTTTGCAGTTGTTGCTCAAACAACACCCTTTTAACTTGATGCAGCTTTGCTTGTGATGATGGCTCAGATGCAGGAATAGAAGCAACAGCTTGATCAGAAGGAGCAGGGGCACTGGCAGCAGCTTGAGTATGACTTGTACCCGTTTGAACTGGTTCTTGTGATGGTTGGACTTCTTGGGAGACTTTTGTTTTCTTTATTTTGTCCATTTTTTTGTCATGGATCTCTTGCAGCCGTTCAGTGGTCATGGACTGAGCCATTTTCTTTGGAATGCCAGCTGCAAAGGCAAAATTGATCAGAAATCTTCTGTGCTCAGCCTTGGAGTGCCCTGTTGGCAGCTTCCTCTTCTTCTCTCCTTGTTTGACCACAAACCCCTTTAGGTAATCACCTAAGGTTGCATCATCGTCCATTGGGGGCTGGGTTTGCTGGACTAACTCTTTATCCTGTTCTTCTGCTAACTTTTTGGCAACTTCAGCATCAAAGGCAATCTAGGCTTCTTTGGAAGAAAATTTGTGCTTTGGAGACTCAATAAGAATGCCCTTGCCCTTGTCTTTCGCAGCAGAGGATGTAGCTTGGACTGTACTGGATGGAGCTTGAACACCTTCCCTAATAACAACTCCAGTTGCTTTTGAGGAGGCAGCAACTTGAGTTTCTAGGCTAACAGCTTGAGAAGCTGTTGGGACTGTTAGCCTAGAAGGTGGAACTGTTGAGGCTGCTTGGACTGCTTTTGGAAACTCCTGATTCTCCCCCTTTTTGGAAGCATTGGTTTGGTCAGGAGGACCTACAACCTTTGCCACATGGGTTTGAATCAACCGCTCTAATTTCATGATCTTATATCCACAGAGGGTAAACCCTTTATGGAGATAATCCATTCTTTGATTTTGAGCCGCTTCTGCCTGCTTTAGTGCAAATATCTGAGCTCCCTGTGCAGCAATGATGGACATTTGGTATTCCAACGTAGCTACAACAGGTTTCATCTTGGGATCCGTCAAAAGCATGATTTGCAGACTAGCCTCAAGATCAGAAAACACCTGTGGTGCTTGTGATCTATCACTGACATTAATACCAGAAGTAGAAACCTCTGGGCCCCTCTGTTCTTGGTTCTGGGGACTTCCGTTTGCACACTTGCTGTTGCCATGGGCGTGGTCTTAGTGATGTTGGCACTGTCCTGTGCCTCTTGTGCAGAGACAGCAGTAGTGCCAGCCACAGAACCCATATGAACAATCTCTAGAGAGATGTTCACCTCCTGAGTGAGGATGGGAGTGTCCTCAATGTGTTCCCTTTGGATATGCTGTGCAGAAGTGTCCTCCTGCACAGGGCTATATGGCTCTTGTCTGAGGGCTGAGGAGGAAGGATCTCCTCGTCCTCTTTTCCTTTGATAGAGAAATTTTAGTGTGGGTCTTGGCTGATGAAAAGGAACAGAAGGAATTTGTGTATCATGATGAGGGGGTTGGGGTCCTGGGGGTGTAGCAGTGATGATAGGCTGAGCCTGCTCAGGACCCTCTCCTCTGTTTCGTGGAATGATGTTCATCATTGCAGAAGGCAATGGAACATCTACGCTCAAAAAATTGGCACTTTGTTTTAAAAGTCGTTTGATTGAAGATAGTGAGTGCCTGTGGGAAACATGTATCCTCTTATGTAAATGAGAAGTGGTGCAAGTGTGTGCAATGATTTCTGCCAAAAATCTAGGATACATTAAAAATTTCCCACTAAGGCAATGGCAATGGCAAATCATATTTGAGAAATTGAACCGTTGGCCCGTTGAAAAACACACTAAGGCAATGGCAATGTTGGAAGAAAATTCTGACCAACCGGTTCTTTTGGGGCTTGTACACTGCTGAATTATATGTACAAGATATTTCCACTTAGGTGAAAAATGTGCTTTCAAGAAAGTGAATGAATCAGCAGGACCCCTATATCCAATATTATAAAGACCAGTATGTAAAGCATCAAGGGTTAGGTCTGTCATACCTGTGGCATCTTGAAGATGCAAATGGTGCCGAATGGATTCCTCAGTGATGGTGATGGGAGTGCCATCAATTTTGGATAGTATAGAGGGAATACCATTGATGGTTTGAATAGTGGCACGGTTCCAGAACTGTTCGATATGCGATATGTATATGGTGGGATTTATATTGAGGGCATGGTGGATATGGGAGTGTCTTAGGAAATCCATCATATCATGGAATGGCTGAAGTTCAGAGTGTTTGAGAGAGTATGGAAGGCAATTGTGTTCTTTGACAAACTCCATTGAAGGTTGAACGGAGATTTTAGGGTTGCAAAGAAGATTGTGTGAATCGTTCAGAGAGAAAAAGAAAGGCCGTGGAAGAAAACTTTGTAACTGGTAGTTACAACTGAACGAAACTAGGACCTTTAAAGGTTTTGAAAAAGGTTGGATCCCGCGCACACATAAAAATTACCTAAATGCCCTGCACACTTTGACAGATCAAGTGAATAACTAACAGTCCGAGAAAATGAACTAGCAGCTTGAGAAAATACTCAAGCTGTTAGTTGAAAATTATGCATCCTTTTAATGAAACTGTGACTCCCCCTTAAATAAGCATACGAAGTAAATAATAATGAAAACAAATTAATCCATGTTTACCATACCAATATTTGATACCAGGAAAGTGAATCTTCCTACATCAAAAGGTTTTGTAAATAAATCAGCTAACTGATCATCAGTATGTATTTTGGTAACTTGGATTAATTTCTTCTCATTACAATCCCTTATGAAATGAAATCTGATGTCTATATGCTTGGTTTTTGGGAATTTCACTGGGTTTTGCACAATGCTGATTGCACTTGAATTGTCAATGTAAATAGGAGTGGATAAGAAATTCATACCATAGTCTCTCAGCTGATTTTGAATCCACATTACCTGGGAGCAGCAGCTTGCAGCTGCTACATATTCTGCTTCAGTGGATGATGTGGACACAGTTGTCTGCTTTTTGCATTGCCAAGAGACCAGTCTTGCTCCTAAGTATTGACATCCACCAGTTGTGGATTTTCTGTCAATGTTGCAACCACCATAGTCACTGTCAGAATAAGCAGTTAGTTCAAGGGGAGAGTCTTTAGGATACCATAGGCCTAAGTGTGGTTAGCCTTTGAGATATCTAAAGATTCTCTTAACAGCAACCAAGTGAGAATCCTTTGGAGAGCATTGAAACCTAGCACACACACAGACAGCAAACATTATATCAGGTCTAGAAGATCTTAGATACATGAGTGATCCTATGAGAGATCTGTATAAATGTATGTCCACATCTATGCCATCTTTGTCTGTATGGAGTTGCTTGTGAGGATCCATTGGAGTGCTTGCAACCTTTGTGTCTTGATACCCAAACTTTTCTAGTATGTCTTTCACATACTTTGATTGACTTAATAAAAGTCTAGTGGGCTTCTGCTTGACTTGCAATCCCAGAATGAAAGTGAGTTCTCCCATTGAACTCATTTGAAACCTTTTGTGCATTAAAGCTTCAAACTCTTTGCACAGGCAGTCATTGGTTGAGCCAAAGATAATGTCATCAACATAGATTTGGACAAGCAGAATCTCAGGCTTGATAGACTTAGTGAAAAGTGTTTTGTCCAGAGTGCCTCTCTTGAACCCATTCTGTAGAAGGTAGGATGACAGAGTGTCATACCATGCTCTGGGGGCTTGATGGAGACCATAGAGAGCCTTGTCTAGCTTGTAGACCCTGTCTGGATACTTGTAGTCTACAAAACCAGGAGGTTGACACACATAGACCTCTTCTTAAATTGTCCCATATAAAAAGGCAGACTTCACATCCATTTGATACACTTTAAATCCTTTGAAGCTTGCATAGGCCAAGAATAGTCTGATGGCTTCAATTCTTGCCACTGGGGCAAATACATCATCATAATCTATGCCTTCTTCTTGGGCGTACCCTTGAGCTACCAGCCTTGCTTTATTCTTGATGACTATGCCTCTCTCATCTTTCTTGTTCCTGAACACCCATCTTGTACCAATTGCTCTCTTACCTTTAGGAAGATCCACCAGAGTCCATACATTCTGAATCTTGAACTGTAGAAGCTCTTCTTGCATTGCCTCAATCCAGGATGAATCTTTTAATGCTTTTGATGCCTTTTTAGGTTCTAGTTGAGACATGAAACAGGCATTCTCAAAGGCAGCTAGACTGAATTCAGGAACTTCTTGTTCAGCAGCAGCAGTCTCATTTTGAACCATTTTCCTTGTTTGTACAGGAGTGCTTGGATCACCCAATATTTGATTGACAGGATGATACTTGTGAACTCTTAGTGTAGGCTCTCTCTCTCTGTCTGATAAGAGGATCCAAGATTTGTATCATCTCCATCAGGACCAGTGAATGATTCAGCTTCTGGAACAGCTTGACTTGAATCCAGGACTGTTTCCCTTTGTGTTGGAGCTGTTGTTTCAGGACTTGGGAGTGGCACTTCAGTGTCTGGATTTTTATCATATTGAGCATTCAGAAGGGTCACACGACAGAAGTGGTATAGAGATATATTCATCCCAATTTGTTAGATCTGCAGCAGTTTGAAACTGTGTGCCAACAGCTTGAGAATTTGTAGTGGCAGCATGAGAGTTTGTGTTGACAGCTTCAACCCTGTTTACATCAGTGTCTGCAGAATACTCAACAAAGCTCAGAGAATTTGTTAGTGAATCTAGGTCAAACAACCAGTCAAGACCAGTGCCTTTGACATTTGCAGTATTTTCATTAAATTCAACATTGGCACTTTCTTCAATGGTTTTAGACACACTATTGTATACTCTATAGGCTTTGCTTTGACTTGAGTAACCTACAAAGAATCCTTCTTCAACCTTACTTTCAAACTTCCCTAAGTGAGTCTTAGTGTGAAGAATAGTACATGGGCATCCAAAAGACTTGAAGAAAGCTATTAGGGGACTTCTGTTATGGAATAACTCATAGGGAGTTTTCCCTTGTGATTGGACAACCTGAACCCTATTCAGAACATAACAGGCTGTATTAACAGCTTCTGCCCAGAAAGTCATTGGCAGTTTTGAATCAGCTAGCATAGTTCTAGCAGCCTCAATTAATGTTTTGTTCTTTCTTTCAGCAACACCATTTTGTTGTGGTGTTCTTGGTGCACTATACTGTCTAGCAATGCCTTTGGACTCACAAAAACTGTTTAGAACATGATTTTTAAATTCAGTTCCATTGTCTGATCTTATCACCTTAACTTTTGAGTTGGAATGGTTTTCTATCTTGAGAATGAAAGACTTAACTAGCTCAGCAGTTTCATCTTTAGTCCTAAGAAAGTAAACCCAAGTAAATCTGGTGAAATCATCAACAATAACTAAACAGTAAGCCCTTTTATTCAAACTCAAAACAGATGTTGGACCAAATAGATCCATATGAATCAGCTGAAGAGTAGATGAGATTGAATTTACTTCTTTGGCCTTATGAGAAGTTTTGTGTTGCTTGCCTTTAAGACATGCTACACAATGATCATCACATACGAACTCCTTTTGTGGTAAGCCTCTTACCAGATTCTTTTTGACTAAAACATTCATGGACTTGAAGTTCATGTGACACATCCTTCTATGCCAAAGAGCAGACTCATTGGATGATGCTTTGGATATCAAACAGCTTAAAGTATTTGATTTGGATAAAAGATCTGTGTCTAAACAGTAGACATTGTCCTTTCTTGGTGTTCTTAGTAAAACATGATTTTCAGGAATTTTGAAATCTTTTGAAAGGACAATGCACTCAGAATCTGTAAACAAAACAATGTTTTGTTTGTCACAAATTTGAGAGACACTTAATAAATTATACTTAAGTTGTTCAACATACAAAACATCATGGAAAATCATGTTGCCTGCATTAACAGTACATTTACCTGTTACCTTACCTCCTTTTGAGTTGCCTCCAAATGCAACAAATCCTCCATCAAAGCCTTTGAAATTTGACAAGCACTCAGAATTGCCTGTCATGTGCCTAGAGCATCCACTGTCCAAATGCCATCTTGTTTTATGAGGAGACCTGTGGTTGCCCTGCACAAGTAAAAGCTTAGTCAGTAGTGGAGTAAACCCAAACCAAATTGGTTTTGGGTTGGCCTTGTGTATTCACATAACTAAATACTGTTTTTGACTTCCTATATTTAGTGAGATCTACTGATGGAGTCTTTGGAGAGTATTTAGTGATTATATGAGGTATCCAGGTATTTTGATCATCTTTTCTTCTAACAGTCTCAGATGATTCACTAGCAGTTCCAAATTGATGCTTAGCAGTTTGATCTGTGGTTTTAGTGCTAACAGCTTCAGAATTTGCACTAACAGCTTCAAAATTTGGCTCAGCAGTCTGATCTTTTGCATCAGCAGTTTGATCTGAAGATTTGTCCTTGACACACCATATTTGTTTAAAACTTAATTTAGGCTTTGCCAAAACTTGTTTTTGGTGTGTGGACTGTTTTTTATTTACTTTTGAAAGCCTGTGATCAACAGTTTTCTTTGGAACTGGTGTAGAAGGTTTGACCTTTGAAGTTTTTACATGAGTAGGACTTGACTTTTTATGAATCATAGTCTGTTTTGCAACAGTTGGTTTATAAAAACAGTCTTTGGCCAAGTGATTTTTCCTTCCACAGTGAAAACACCTTTTGACTATTTGAATTTGAGAACCAGAATTATTTGACAATTTCTGGTTCTTGTTCCTCTGATTTCCCCTTACCTGCTGTTGTTTGGGAAACTTTTGAACACCATGCTTTTGGCATGTGCAGACTGGAACATTTTTACCCCTTTTATTATTCTTTGAAGAAGAGGCAGTGTTATAGTTAGAATGTACAGAAACTTGTGGAGCAGCATTGGATACACTCATCTTCTCTTTTCCTTTCTTACTGGGGGCTTGGATCTCTATAGGTGCACTAATTGTTTTGTGTTCTTTCTCAACTGCTAGACACTCACAGTCTCTCTTTTGAATCTGATCTTCTTTTGATACAGGACTGTTATCAAGGATAGGATCTACAATAGTCATAGACTCATCTAGTGGTTCATTGACAAGTCTATCAGCAACCTCACTCATTGGATGAATGTATTTGTTGTTGTATGGAGGTGGAGTAGCCATGTATCATATGCCTTCATTGGGATTAACCTGAGATTTTACCCTATCTTTAAATTGAACTTCCATTAGGTGTTCCAGCTTTTGATTGGCCAATTTGAAGTTACCTAGATCTATATTGACAGATTCTAGTTTCTTATTAGCCTCTAACACTTTTTGTTCAGTCTCTTCTACCTTTTTATTTAGGGATTCTATTTTCTTATTTAGCTCCTTTTTCTCCCACTCATGATATGTTCTATCATGTCCCATTTGAATCTCATTATCCTTATAGTCATTGATCTGCTTTTCAAGATCTTCTATGGCTTGCATGTATTCATATCTCCTTTCTTCCATCTTAGCTAGAGTTTTGCACATGCTCTCATTATGGTCTCTGTACTTTTTAACCATATTTTTGCATGATTGAGAGCAGAGTTTAGAATTTACCTCAGATGGTAGTTCAGTGGAGGAGACATTTGATGTTTCTGCCATCAGAGCTTGATTTTGAAATTCTTCCTCTGTCTGATCACTCCAGTCAAACCCATTGTCTTCTTGAGAGACAAGTGCTTGTGATGATGAAGCCTGATTAGCCTGTTGAGGCCTTGATGATTGTTGACATTGAGATCTGCATTCTCTGGCAAAGTGACCAAGTTTATGGCACTTGTAACACTCAACTTTTGTCTTATCAAAGGCTGGTTTGCCTTCTGTTCTGGCTTGAAAGTTGGTCCTTCCAGTTCTTTTAAGAAACCTTTTGGCCCTCATGGTCAGCATTGCATGTTGCCACTTTAAATCCATCTCTTCAAGATCATCTGGATGAATTTGTTCTAAATCTTCAGCATTTAGAGCAAACAGTCCATCATTGACAACAAAAGCCTCATAGTGAGCTTCAGTAGAGTTGCCATCACCACCTGAAAAGGAATCACTGCCATTACATTTTTTAGAAGACAGAAGAGCAGTATTGTGATTATAAGAAAAGGATTTCTTTTTAGCATCAATCTCAGTCTCAAACACTCTCAGACTGTTGTACAGATCATCCAGTTCTATCTCATCAAGAGTGTCTTTTGTTCTCCATTGGGCAGCATAAACTGTCCATTCTTCTCCAAGAGATCTGAGAAACTTTCTGTTGACTTCATCTTGATCCAGGCTGACTTTTGCACTTTCTAATTCACTTATCAGTTTGTTGAACCTGTCAAAGATTTGAGTAAGGTTTTCATTCTTGCCACCAGAAAAGTTCTCATACTGCTGTTTCAAAAGATCTTTTTGATTTCTCTTGGTACTTGCATTACCAGCAAATCTTTTCTCTAAAGCATTCCAAAGAGAATGAGTAGTATAAAACTTTTTGAACTGATGTTGATAAGCATTAGGAATGGCTATTTGTAAAAGTGTAAGAGCTTTCACTTCATTCATTCTAGCCTTCCTTTCAAGTTCAGTTTTTGGAGGAGTTTTGACTGGTTTTCCCTCATCATCAAGTTCTGGAAAAACTACAGGAGGAAATTCAACAGCTTCCCATATGGCATAGTCAATGAATTGGATATGCTGTTGAATCCTGAGTTTCCACATCTCAAACTCAGTGGGCTTGAGCATAGGCACTTTGAGTCCTTGCCCAGATCCACTGCTGCTATTTTCAAATTCCATTGCAGAAAGATTAAAATTTTAAAAGAAAGTTTTCAACTTTGAAAAACAAAGAACGACCCCTGTCTCTGATACCACTTGTCAGGATCTAAAACTAATTAACCAAGACTAACTGATTTGAATTTATCAGAGTATAAATCAATAATCTTGCTTTGAATCAAAGTTTAATTAAGAAGTTTGCGGAATAACACTTAATTATTTTAACAAAAGCTTTCAGAATAAATAGTAGATAAACACAATAAATAATCAAGACTGTTTGTATTGCTGATCTCAATGATTACAATCACCTCTAATCTGTTTGATTAGACGAAGAACACAGACTGTTCTTAGGGTTTTACAACCTTAGAGGCTTATGAAAACTTAAACAAAAAGCAATTACAGACTCGAATATGCAGAAAAACTCTTGTACACTAGAAAGACCTATTCTATGTATTTATATTGCTTCTTGATTTGTTTCCTTGAAGGACTATGACTTCTCTGATAGTAGATATGCTGGAATCTTCGTGTAGATATCTTTTCCTGAAAATCAGCACTTTCTGTTTATGAAACTGTTGAGCAGCTTGAATCACTTGACAGCTTGAACAGAGCAGCTCGAGTTGATTTACTCTGGCAGCTTGAACTTTTACACTGGCAGCTCGAGTTTCTTCAACTAGCAGCATGAACTTTGGATTTACATATAAACTCTACTAACAGTTTGAGAAGTCTAACTAACAGCTTGAACCTACTTAGACTATTTCCCAACAAGTTTCGTGAATGATCTTAACGCCAGTGATTTGGCCATTTCCCACTTCTTCCTGATAAATCGGTGATCAACACTTTTGCCCGTAGAGGGCCTCAAATGGAGCAGCTTCAATACTTGAGTGATAGCTATTGTAGTACGATAATTCCACTAAGTAAATTGAGTATCCATTACATAGGCTCTTAATGTGTGTTCTAGGGTTTCGATCGTTCTATTATTCTGACCATCGGTCTGAGGGTGATATGTGGTAGTTCATGTCTAAGTTTGTATCCAAAGCTTGCTATAATAATTGCCAAAAACTTAGATGTAGATCTGCTATCCATTTCCGAAATGATTATAATAGGCACTCCGTGTCTGGAGACGACTTCCTTGAGGTACATTTGGACTAGCTTATTCATCCTGATGTTCTTCTTGATTGGTAGGAACGCGCGGATTTTGTTAGGTGGTCGACTATTACCCAAATGGTTTCTGATGTTTTATCTTAACTTTGGAGCATGTTGTGAAATTTTTTGACAGATGTGGCAATGTCATTCTTCATGATAGGCCACCCGTATAGCTCCTTAAGGTCATGATACATTTTATCGGATCCGGGGTGAACGACTTATCTTAATTTGTGTCCTTCATCCATAGCCAGCTTTCTTATTCCACCAAAAAGAGTAATCAGAGTCTATTCATGAAATATCGATTTTTATTAGCCCCATTGATAAACTATTTATCCACTTGTACTCTTAACGGCTTAGCTCATTAGTTTTCCTCAGGTGATAACGAATTTTCACGTTTGCAATTACTTATTAGTTCCATCCAACGGTACTACTTCGTATTCGACTCTTTCTGGTTCAAGATGTGTTGGAGGCTCTTATGGTCTGTGAATACAATACATTTCATACCGTACAACTAATGTCTCCATGGATAAAGACTACTGCTTCAAGATCCAGATCATGCGTTGTGTAAATCACCTAGTGAACCTTAAGTTTTCATAAAGCATAAGCTATGACCCTATCTTCCTAGATCAACCCATTGTGTGAAGCGTCACAGTAATCTACAAATTTCTTGCTTCTCTTGGATAAAATAAGCACACTGCGCAGTTTGTGCTTTAATAACTGATATGATGTCTCCTGATCCTCGCCCCAATCATACTTAATGTCTTTTCGGGTCAGCTCTGTTAGAGCTCCGGTGATCTTTGAGAAATTTTTGATAATTTCCTATAGTAAGTGGCAAGTCTTAAGGACTGTCGTAGCTCTATGGGGGTTCTAAGAGTTGACCAATTCTTGATAGCCTCGATCTTTGCGGGGTCGACTTGGATCCTTTTACTATTGATCACGTGATCGAGAAATTTCACCTATCTTAGTCGAACTTAGAAAGCTTGGCTTATAGTTGTTCCTTCTTTTAGTCTTAAATGTTTGCTCGTGGTCATCCTTATTTTGTGAGTAGATTAAAAGACATTCATGAATACAATCACGAATTTGCCTAGATAAGGTTTGCACACCCGATGAGGTCCATGAGTACCGTCGGGGGCACTGGTTAATCCAAACGTCATTAATAGGAATTTACGATGACTGAAACGGAATCTAAAAGCTGTCTTTGGAATACCTTTCCTGCGAACTCTAACCTGATGATAACCAGACTTGTCTTCGAATAGAAGCTTAATGCTTGGAGTTTGTCAAACAAGTCATCGATCCTTGGAAGTGGGTATTGGTTCTTTTAGCTTATTTAACTCTCGGTAATTGATGCACATCCCGAAAGTTCCATCCTTCTCCTTTAAGAACAAAACTTGAGCTCCTCCAAAGCGAGGAACTCGGCTTGATAAACCTTTTATCTAAGAGCTCCTATAGTTGGTTGGACGATTCTTACACTATTGATGGGGCTAATCGGCATGGTGCTCGAGCCACTGGCACCGCACCTGATAGTAGGCCGATTTTTGAATTTGACTTGCCTCGATATTGGGAGTTCAGGTAAATGTTCTGGAAAAACTTTGGGGTAACCGTAAATATTAAGAATATTTTCGAGCTGCGTTCCCTTTGGCTCCCTCTCTATCAACATTTTAGGGTCCTAATGCTAGAGATGATGCTTACTTTGGTATTTCTTGCTTTGCCTTGGACAGTAAGGACCTTCTTATTGGCTAAAGGTATATGAACTGTGTTCTTGTTGCATACTATTTCCACACCATTTTCGGTAGCCAATCCATGCCAATGACCACGTAAACACTTCCCAGTTTGATGAGTATCAAGTCTGTTTCAAAAAGTCGGCCTACTAATTCTAAGGAGCATCCTCGACTTATATTATTTGTCTTAAACGTCTCACTGTCATCAACCTCAATAGCATAAGTAGCACTTAATGGAATTTATCTGCTTAGTGAACTTAGTGGATATAAAGCTCCTATCAGCACCAGTATCAAATAGTAGAAATGCATAAGTGGTATCTAATGGGGTAAGAGGATAAGTCTACGGGTTTGAAATTTCTTAGGCAGATAGTCACAACTTTATCTTTTCCTACGCAGAGTTGTAGTTAAAACTTAATTCCTCATAAAAGTTCTTGATACTTAATCTTTGTATATGATATGGTCAGAATTTTCTTATAAATTCTTAAGTCTTATTTACCCTAAGATATATCAGATAGTATAGCCTAGATAAATACTATAAAATGGTAGAAGGGTACTAAGTATGAGCTGCCTCTGGGGTTTCCTCGTACTCCAGAGCGTTAAGTCGTTGGGTTAGTTCTACATTCGGGCTTTGCGCTCTGCTAGGCGCTGTCACAATTTGTCTATTCCGTCTTCTTGAATCGCTTGGGTATTCTGGTTGTCCCAAGGTATATTGAGGGTTTGTATTGCCTCCTGCTTAATCCTTGCAAAGATCTCACCGACCTCTTGGTGGATTTTGTTGAAATTGGAGGTCGTTTCTGGCGGCCCTTGCCACTTACAGGGGCATCGTTTGTTACATAGGTTTCTGGGTAAGTGTTGGCACTTGAGAGGAAGATGGTGTTCCGACTTCAAACTGGTTTTGGATCCCTTCCTCGTTTCTTCACTCTTGGAGAGTGTGAGGCATCCATCCCCACTGTCTTACGTTCGCCTATCGTTACAGTTGCGGGCTTGGCTGATGAGTAGGTACCGGGATAGACTCCCGTTGTGCTAGTCACACCCTTTTCTTAGGGGTGAACTTTCTTAATGGTCCATTGGGATGGCTTCTGAATAGGGTGTAGGGTGGCATATGTGGTGGTGATGGTGGAGCAATTTGTGTTGCAGGGCCACAATTGCCCTCCTTGTGCTTTGACGAGTCCATTACATCGTCATTGATTTAGTCTGGGTGGGTTCCCGATCCAAAGTATACCTCAGTGTCACCTTGGCTTCTATGTTCCATGGGTGAGAATTCATCCTCTGAGTCAAAGAGGATAATAACCATATTGTTCGACATGTTATTGTCATCAGGGTCCATATATGTGTTCACAGTTCTTGAAGAAAGCTTAGTTTTGTAACAGTTATAGTCTAGGTACTAATGCAACCTAGTTCACTATAACTATGGCTCTGATACCAATCTGTCACACCCCGTTACCCCGGTTGGTAACGAAGCGTGACGTAGCGGAAGCGTAACCATAATCATAACGAACGACCTCCATATGGACGTTTTCAAAAATACATTAATTTAACTTCAAATATAAATATTTTTTTACATAACCAAAATACAGCGTAAGTAGTTCTTAAAATTTAAATACACAATTTAGTTTATCCAGAAGGATGCAAGTAAATCTCCGAGTTTGAAAATAATGCGACTCCGTAATGAACGAAAGCCTTGGAATACCTCCGATAAATGTGCATGTGTCAAACACCTGAAAATATATGCTAAAATACGTCAACAAATTGTTGGTGAGCTCATAGGTTTACGCGAAAAGACCAGTTGTATGGACATTATCAGATGAGTTGAATTTATAAAATCATAACTTCCGTGTATGTATTACATAAACCATCATGCAACCGAAGCTTAATTAAATATGAGTTTGCCCTGTGCAGTATTCCCATACGTAATACTGTGTGTTGAATATATATGCACTCGCTGTTAGCCGACCGAACTAACCCGAATGGGGGACATGACTCCCGATATATCTATCCACAATATATTCGCGCTTGCAAATAAATGCAATTAACGGTTCTTGATTTGAGGGCTGATGGATCCTAACATGTAATAAATATAAGAAATAAACAGTTTTGATGTCCATATGAAAACAGTGCATGTATTTCCACCCCAATAGATAGTGAAAATAGGGGCTATGAAGACTCACCGAGCTTGTGATGGCAAAATACGCGCAAAAATGCAAGTTTGCGTTGTTTGATGGGTGATGAAACCGGATGTGTTTAACCGAGTCCTAAATGATAATAAGGACTTAATATCTCTAATATATGGTAATATGTATATTTAATGATTTTTATGTCTTAAATCACCCAACATTACAGGTTTATAAATAAAACCCACTTAAAACGTCAAGTTTATATATATATATATATATATTGAGGTTCGATGGGGCACCATATGCATCGGGAACCAAATGGGAACCAAAAATGCATTGCTTGTTTACAAATGATGCAATAAGGGTAATATCGGAATACTTTATTTGAAAAATTAATTATTCTTTTAATTAATAGATTAGGATTAAAATAGGAAACTAAATCAATCTCATTAACCATTCTCCATATATTATCCCCCCCACCTCTCTCTCTCTCTCTCTCTCACTCTCTCACACACACACACAATCGACCGACGAGTTTGAGAAGACGATGATGAGATGAAGATGAAAATGATGCATCACGTTGAACTCATGAACCTATGAACGTATACGATGTGAAAAAGACGAATACGAAGATGCACAGTATGAACACGATGATGCATAACCTGGTGCTCCATATGAACACGATGATGCATAACCCGGGAAAGATAAATACGAAGATGCACAGTCAATGAATATGATGAAACATCATGTTGGATTTTTGTTCAATTGGAATTTTTTAATTTTAGAAGTGCATTTTATAAATTTATTAGCATTTAATACTTGATTATTGAATTAAATATTCAATCAATATAAATTTAATTTTGAGTTGACTTGATATATTATTTTTTCCGAAAATACCCTTATGCACATCTAATATGTAAATCGTGCATCATAATGCGTTCACAAATTTCATCTTTATTACCATTTTGCCATTGTAATCTTAGCCATTCATTTTCTAGATCTAACGGTGTATATGGGTTCCTAAGTTGCACGATGCACACAGGTGCCCCATAGAACCTAACCCTATATATATATATATATATATATATATATATATATATATATATATATATATATATATATATATATATATATATATATATATATAATTTTCCATCTTTTTCGGCCTACTTTGAGGCTGTTTTTGACCTAGCTCCAAAATGTTTTAGGCTTTGGTTTTCTAGGACATTAAACTACTATATACAAAGGATTTTTAGAATCAAGAACGGCCATTTTCCGAGATGTTTTTGTTGGTGAAAAATCTCGTTAAAACCCCTATGTTGGCCATTTTTGAGCTGTCAAACTTTCGGTTTCCCAAATAATTTCAGGAGGTCTTAAGCTCCAAAATAAATTATGAAAACTTCCAGATCTATAGTTAAGACATAGATCTAACTTTTGAGACAAGAATCAACCCATTTCGTTAAGTTATGAATTAGTTATGATTTTTCTAAGTCGATATAAATTTTCTGCCGAAAATCCGCAGTTTATAAACTTGAAATAACTTATGATTCTTGTTGTTTATTCAAAGACTACTTGTATGAAAGTTATAGAAGTTATAAAACACATATATATCACTTGTTTTCATAATATTAACACTTTTATGATGTGTTCATATATTCATAAACACATTTAAAGAAACAACTTAAAAACAAAAACTAGAAATTTATAAACTTGAGTTTTTATGAAACTTGTTGTTGTTGGTGATTATATATATTATGCAATACTTATATAAACATAAATGTAAGATGAAATAAGTTAGTATTTACTTACTTTGAAGTGTTTAGAGTATGATTTTGAGTAGAAGTTGAAATCTTTGCAAGATATGCACCAAGAACACTTCAATTTCACCAAGAACTCTTGAATGAAAAGGTTTGTGATGTGTGTGGGTGTGGATCCGGTTTTTAGAGAAGGAAAGAAGAGTTTTTGGTGTGGTGAAAATGAATGAAATGCCTCTCTATTTATAGAAGAGAAAAAATGATGAAAAAGAGAGGGAGGTTGTGTGCACCTTTTAGCAAAATGATTATGTTTAAAGTAATATTAAAAAAATAGAAGTCAACCCCTAAAAACACATGCCTATAGCCAGCCATATACATGTATTATACATGTATTTTTATTTTTTTTTGTATAAAAGTATTTAGAAATGTATTCTTGTATTTTCCTTTTCTTGTAATTTCATAAATACTTTTGGATGCATTGTTTTAATGAATTGTTTTAGTCTTGCATAATTAATGTTAAGTAATTGTATTAGTGTATGATTAGTGCCACTAATCATAATTTAATTATGTACTTAGTTGAATTAATCCCTCATATCGTAAATCGATCGGATTAATGGATTTCCCGATTCATTGCACCGATGAATTTTGATTCTAATTGAGTTGAATTTTCTAATAAACCTTGTTAATCACTTGATTAATTTCTAATGACCACTGATTAGGTTATAATTGGCTATTAAATACAGATTAGGTCATTGTTGGTAACCTGGTTTAGAGCTGGATGTTACAGAAGCCTATTAATGGCTAAAGCATGCTAGAGGCTGAAGCTTACTAAAGGCTAAAACACTAGAGGCTGAAGCCTGAGGGCTAAAGCATTCTAGAGGCTAATGGTTGCCGAAGGCTGAAGCATGCTAAGGGCTGAAGCTTACTAAAGGCTGAAGAACTGTAGGCTAAAGCCTGAGGGCTGAAACACGCTAGAGGCTGAAGCTTGCTGAAGCCTGAAGCACTAGAGGCTGAAACCCGAGGGCTGAAGCATGCTAGAGGCTGATGCTTGCCGAAGGCTGAAGCATGCTAAGGGCTGAAGCACTAGAGGCTGAAGCATGAGGGCTAAAGCATGATAAAGGTTGATGGTCGCTGAAGGCTGAAGCATGCTAAGGGCTGAAGCTTACTAAAGGATGAAGCACTTGAGGCTGAAGCTTACTAAAGGATGAAGCACTTGAGGCTGAAGCTTACTAAAGGATGAAGCACTTGAGGCTGAAGCCTGAGGGCTGAAGCATGCTTAGGGCTGATGCTTGCCAAAGGCTGAAGCATGAAAAGGGCTGAAACACTATAGGCTGAAGCCTGAGGGCTGATGCTTGCTAAGGGGTGAAGCTTACTAAAGGTTGAAGCACTAGTGGCTGAAGCATGCGGGCTGAAGCATGCTAGAGGTTGATACTTGCCGAAGGCTGAAGCATGCTAAGGTTTGAGGCTTAATAAAGGCTGAAGCACTAGAGGCTGAAGCCTGAGGGCTGAAGCACGCTAGAGGCTGAAGCTTACTAAAGGATGAAGCACTAGTGGCTGAAGCCTGAGGGCTAAAGCATGCTAGAGGTTGATGCTCATGGAAGCATTAATTTAAAGGTTGACATCACAGTCACAAGAATGTACGTATATGCAGAATAATAATAATAATAATAATAATAATAATAATAATAATAATAATAATAATAATAATAATAATAATAATAATAATTAAATTTCTTAGTTGTACTCAGTGACTCGTAAAATGAGCATTGACTTTTTGAAAAATGGAAAAGTAAACTGCTTACTTTTACCGTTGTAGTACAAGAAGTCCTTTGTTTTATTATGCATATATGTAGCATTAGCCATAGTCAAACTCCAAACCCTAAAAAAAACCTACTATCCTTTTATATGAAAGGTAAAGATAACAGTGAACGAGACATACTTTTTTATGCCTCGAAAAGAGTAAAATCCTTTTTCTTTTATTTGTTTTATCTGCACAAGTTTTCAAACCATTTTCGTTTTGTTTGTTTGGATGCCAGACATGCTTTTTCAACATCTCAACAAAATAATTTAATGTTTGAGTAGATGTAAACACATATTTTAATGAATCACCAAAGTATTTATGAAGCTTAAGATATGATACAGGATTGAAACTAAGATGATAATGGGCTTTCTTTTTGGATCACATGAGAAGAATTGTCTCATCTAATGGTTCATTAACAAGCTTATCAGCAACTTCACTCATGGGATGAATGTATTTGTTGTTGTATGGGGGTGGAGTGGCTATGTATCCTATACCCTCTTTGGGATTGAGCTGAGATTTTACCTTATCTTTAAATTGAACCTCCATTAGGTGTTCTAGCTTTTAATTTGCCAGCTTGAAGTTTCCTAGATCTATATTGACGGATTCTATTTTCTTGTTAGCTTCTAACACCTTCTGTTCAGCCTCATCTAGTTTCTTATTTAGGGTCTCTATTTTCTTATTCAGTTCCTTTTTCTCCCACTCATGATATGTTCTATCATGTCCCATCTGAATCTCATTATCTTTATAGTCATTGATCTATTTTTCAAGATCTTCTATGGCCTGCATGTACTCATATCTCCTTTCTTCCATCTTCTATGGCCTGCATGTACTCATATCTCCTTTCTTCAGTGGAAGTGACATTAGATGTTTCTGCCATAAGAGCTTGATTTTGAAACTCCTCTTCTGTCTAATCACTCCAGTCAAACACATTGTCTTCTTGAGAAACAAGTGCTTGTGATGATGAAGCTTGATTAGTTTGCTGAGGTCTTGGTGGCTGTTGACCTTGGGATCTGCATTCTCTGGCAAAGTGTCCAAGCTTGTGGCATTTAAAGCATTCAACTTTTGATTTATCAAATGCTGGTTTGCCTTCTGGTCTGGCTTCAAAGTTTGGTCTGCCAGTTCTTTTCAGAAATCTTTTGGCCCTCATAGTCAACATAGCATGCTGTCATTTCAAGTCCATCTCTTCTAGATCATCTGGATGGATTTGTTCTAAATCTTCAGCATTTAGAGCAAACAGTCCATCATTTGCAACAAAAGCTTCATAATGAACTTCAGTAGAGTTACCATCAGCACCTGAAAATGAATCACAACAGTTTGATTTATCAGTTAATGACTGATGACAGCAGAGCAGTGTTATGATTTTTAAGAAAAGGATTTCTTTTTATTTTCAATATCAGTTTCAAAAACTCTCAAGCTGTTGTAAAGGTCATCCAGCTCTATTTCATCAAGATTGTCCTTGGTTTTCCATTGAGCAGCATAGACTATCCACTCTTCACCAAGTGATCTAAGGAATTTTCTGTTTACTTCATCTTGATCCAAGCTGACTTTGACACTCTCCAATTCACCTATCAACTTATTAAACCTGTCAAAGATCTGAGTAAGATTTTCATTTTTGCCACCAGAAAAGTTTTCATACTGCTGTTTTAGAAGATCTTTTTGATTCCTTTTGGTGCTAGCATTGCCAGCAAATCTTTTCTCTAAAGCAATCTAAAGAGAATGAGCAGTATAGAACTTTTTAAACTAATGTTGATAAGCATTAGGAATGGCTATCTGTAAGAGAGTAAGAGCTTTCACTTCATTCATTCTAGCCTTTCTTTCAAGTTCAGTCTTTGGAGGTGTTTTTATGGGTTTGCCCTCAGCATCTAGTTCAGAATCAACTACAGGAGGATATTCAACAGCTTCCCATATTGCATAATCAATAAATTGAATGTGCTGTTGAATCCTGAGGTTTCCACATCTCGAACTCAGTGGGATTGAGCATAGGCACTTTGAGTCCTTGCCCAGATCCAATACTGCTATTATCAAATTCCATTGCAGAAAAATAAAAAATTTTAAAGGAAAGCTTCTGACTTTAAAAACAAATAAAAACATGTGGCTCTGATACCACTTGTCAGGATCAAAATCACTACCTATGATTAACTGGTTTGAATGAATCAGAGTATAAACCAATAACCTTGTATTGAATCAAAGGCCAATTAAGAAGTTTGCGGAATAACACTTAATTGTTTCAAGAAAAGCTTTCAGAACAAATAACACATAAATATAATCAAAATCAAATCTTTTGTATTGTCAAACTGACTGATTACAATCACCTCTAATCTGTTTGATTAGACGAAGAACACAGATTGTTCTTAGGGTTTTACAACCTTAGAGGCTTGAGAAACTTAATCAGAAAGCAATTACAATTTAACCAAAACTTGTACGTGCAGACTTACAATAGAAAAACCTATTCAATCTATATATAAAGCCTTCTGATTTGTTTCCTTAAGGGACTCTGATTTCTCTGGTAGTAGATATGCTTGAATCTTCAAATATAAATCTCTTCCTGAATTTTAGCACTTTCTGTTTGTTAAACTGTTGAGCAGCTTGAACGTGAGCAGCTTGAACATTTAACTCTGGCAGCTTGAACTTTTGAACTGGCAGCTCGAACTTACTCAACTAACAGCTCGAACTTTGTAATTACATAGAAAATCTACTAACAGTCTGAGAAATCTAACTAACAGCTTGACATACTTAGAATATTTCCCAACAAACTTTAAGGGTGTGTTTGGTACAGAGAATGGAAATGCAGAGAAATGACAACTATTAATTGAATTGCTGAGAAAGAGAATTGGTCCGGAGAAAGGACCTGATTCACCTATTAACAGAGAATTGTAACAGAGAATCATTTCTCTTATTTGGTACAACAGAGAATTCATCAGAGAGTTTTATAATTAAACATTTTATTATTTGCAATCATAATTATTTTGTAACAATTTTTAATTTAAACCCAAAAAATATTAATAATTAAACATCCATTGATCAAACAAAAAAAACTAACATAATTACTCAAAAATATAAAATAAAGTACTATAATTTAATTCAAACCAAAACAAATGTCTGGTTCGCATGGGTTACAATCCGCAATACTAGCCAAGTTTCTACAAATAGAACAATACAACTGCAGTCTTCTTTTTCCCTACAAATAGAATAATACAACTGCAGTCCTTTTTCTTTTTGTTAAGGTAACGACTTTAGCTCGAATAGGCTGCCAACTCTATCCAAATTATGCAAATCACTTTTTGGAAAACCAACACCTTCAGTCTTCACAAATTTATATTATATGATTAGCGAGCTCCTCAATTTGTAAATGAAAGATAGTAGTTTTCAATATTTGCATTGATCCAAAAAAATAATGGCTACTTCCTAATTTCATAAATCACCATACACAGAAACATATTAAGAAAGAACACTTGCAACAACCGAGTAAGGATTTTTCAAACTAGGAAGTTAACAAGATGATTATACGTGTATGCCTCTTTAGCCAAAAGTGTCACAATTGTACCAATATTTCTGTAAAATACACATAGCTATACGAACTCTAATTATGAACCTATAAATCAGAACCTAACATTAAGTTTACCATCCCAAATCTGATTCTTTCGTGTTGGATATAAACAATCAAATGCACAGAATTTACTTACTAAAACATAGACTTTATTAATAATCTTCAGAAATCACATTTACAAAAGCATACATAGGACCCTATTTATACTAATCGAAAGAGTGCGTTGAACAGTCGCAACTCTTCGGACTTACCCCTTCACGAACGGTTGCATCTTTTAATAATAGATGCAACTCTTCATACTTTGCTAATTGTTATTCTAGGTCCTTGCATTTACTTTAATTACATAATCATACAACATACTTTACATAATTGACACAATTAACATACTAATACTTTGTTGATCGGTATTAATCCATCTTTTGTCTTACAGCAATGTAGGTTCTTCATCGCTTTGATAAATGAGATGTGCTTCTTGATTCTTGTTCTTCTCTTTCAATATTGAGCATTCGTATGCAAAATGGCCAAATTTTCCACGCTTATAACATATCATTATTGTTCTTCTCTTTCAATTTCTTTTCTTCCTTTATTAAAGTTTCTTCCCCGACCTCTGCCTTGGTGTTGAACTCTTGAATTTGTCATTAGAAGTCTGCCTTGGTGATCTTCTTGTGGTTCATCTTCAAAAGTTATTACTCTTCCTTTCATGATGTTTTGCTGCTTTCTTACTTGCTTTCTTTCTTGTGATCAAAAAACGTGATGAAAGTTACTTCTTACTTTCTTACTTCTAATGGTATGATCAGTTTCGTACATGCTTTTAAAAACAATGGTTTCTCTTAATGTGAAACACTAAGGTTTCTGAAAATACTATGAGTTTCTCGTACTTACTTAGAAACACAATGGTTTCTCTTACTGTGAAACACTAAGGTGTCTCAAAATACTATGATTTTCTCGTATTTGCTTACTTGGGAAACTCTAAGGTTTCTAAAAACACTACGGTTTTCTCTTACTTGCTTACTTGGGAAACTCTAGGTTTCTGAAAACACTGTAGTTTTCTCTTACTTGCTTACTGGGAAACTCTAGGTTTCTGAAAACACTGCGGTTTTCTCTTACTTGCTTACCGAAGAAACTCTAGGTTTCTGAAAACACTGCGGTTTTATCTTAATTACTTACTAGGGAAACTCTAGGCTTCTGAAAACACTGCGGTTTTTCTCTTACTTGCTTACTCGGGAAACTAGGTTTCTGAAAAACACTATGGTTTTCTCTTACTTGCTTACTTGTAAACACTAGGGTTTTTTTAAAAACACTATGGTTTTTCTCTTACTTTCTTTGAAACACTAGGTTGTCTCTTACTTACTTAGAAACACTACGGTTTCTTACAACACTAGGTTTCCTTTTTTTTAGACAAATGGCCGGTCACAATTGTCTAATTCGTACTCGTACTGAACTTGTTACATGGTCTTTTGCAACTCCTTGATTTTCTTACTATCTTACTTAGTTTTCTTTTCTAACCACAATTAATATTTTAAACAATTCAACATTTTTTTAACGAAAAATTGTAACATACAAATTTTAAATTTTTAATATATTCTCCTAATAAATTAAAAGTCTATTGTCTAAAATAATAATATTCAAATGAAAAGAAAATAGAATCTGGTGGGCTTTTATTTATTTTTCTTACTCTTACTCCTGGGCTTCTTCCTTTGGGCCCTTATCTGCCTATTGGGCTTGTCTCTGAGACGTTGAGGCCACCAAACCCGTGTTGCCCCTTTTGTGAACCAATGTAAAGGTTCTTTTGTGAACAGACGCTACTGTTCTTACTTTCGCCCTTTCTGTGAATCGGTGCTACCCCTCTTTCTTAATTGTTGCCTATGATTCCTTACCGTTGTAACCCTAGTTATGAATCGGTGCAAAAACCCTTTTTCTGAAACGTTGCCTTTAATCGGTGCCTTCGAATTTCTAATATGGTGACTATGGTTTCTGGTCAATCGATGTGGCGACGATTGGTGGTGGTGGCGTTTGGTGGTTTGAATGGTGGTGGTTGGCTTCTAGCCGTGGGGTTTTTCTTACGGTTGGCTTCTTAAATCTGGTGGGAGCTTTCTGATTTTTGTTGCCGCTTCTCTTGCTTCGATTCTAGGATTGTGATTGTGTCGGTTCTGGTTTGGGGTTTTGCCTTACTTCAACTTCTGACAAACTCTTGAAATCAGAATCTTTTCTTGATAAATTTGTGCCGATTTGGTGGTAGAATGATGAATCTATAATTTATAAGGTTTCAGAGTCGTTTTATGATCATTTTAAGCACCGATACTTCGTAAAATCCATATTTATTACTCCAAGTATGTGTTTTAGGGCCAAGATATTAAAAAGAAGCAATTCGAGAGAATTCAGAGCAAACCGAGCCGAAGGGGGCGCAGGCCTGCGCCACCCTGCGCTCCACAAAGAGTCCCAACTGTCGAGATACGTTCCAGCGCATGTCAGCTAAACCCTAGCCGCATCTGGGCGCAGGCTGCGCTAGAGCGGCGCAAAAACGCTTTTTACAGCCTGTGAAACCCTAATCTTGACCTCCCTATAAATACAAGTTGAGGGGCAGCCTTGGAGAGAGTCCCGACGTGTGTGAAAGTGTGCCGAAGCCCTGCCGGAGTGGATCTACGATACCAGAACGAAGACGGTGAGTCGCAAGCTACTCAATGACTCAGATCTACGATTGTGAAGAGCATACAATGAGCGGCTAATCCCATTAGCCGTTTGCGAAGGATCTACGGCTAAGTTTACTCTATTTTAATTTCTCATGCTTTGATGTATTTGTATTCAATGAGATCTATTATGTGTATTCAAGTGATAAGCATTCGACTATGATTATGATTGTATGTTTTGATTGGTAAAAGCAAGAGAGTTTATCGTGGTACTATTTTTTGTGTCGAGTCCATTAGCTTAGGTATTAAGACAAGTATTAATATTGCATACGCTATGCCGAGAGTTATTGGTTAAAACATGTTTGATTAATTTAGTCGCGCAATTGATTTATGTCTATGTGATCGTTGCATGAAATCATAGTGAGTAATACTTATGACGTGGTGATCCCGTGAATGGTTATTCGCCTCTTGATTGTTTATCTACTACGTTAGTTATTTTGCCACTAATTTTAGTTACAAAGCGATCGCAAATCATTACTCTAAAAAAATCATTCAAATCCATAAAATTCACAAATTAAGTGCTTTCAATAAACTTATAAGGCTATTAACCTAATTCTAACTACGACCACACTCCCTGTGGATTCAACCCTTACTTCTCTAGCTAAATAGTGGATTTAAGGACTAAATCTGTGGGTCATAACGACGGTCAGAGAACACTGTGTTCGGCCGCCCCGCATCAATGGCTTACTCTTACCGATCTTACTATGATGTTGATTCTAAAAAACAAACGTCCTCTGGTGAATTTCTTAGATTGTTGCGTACTGTGTTCTTGTTCCTAACAGTATATGATGAGGGTTTTAGGATCGAAAGATCCTTCGCTCTGATACCAATTGTTGAATTCAAACACTCAAATGCACAAGATTACTTACTAAAATATAGACTTTATTAACAATCTTTAGAAATCACACTTCCAAATGATTACATAGGACCCTATTTATACTAATCAAAAGAGTGCGTTGAACACTCGCAACTCTTCGGACATACCTCTTCATGAACGGTTGCGTCTTTTAGTAATAGATGCAACTCTTCATACTTTGCTAATTGCTATTGTAGGTCATTGCACTTACTTTATTACATAATCATACAACATACTTGTCATAATTGACTTGATTACCATACTAATACTTTATTGATCGGGATTAATCCATCATTTCGTGACTCTTCTTTTTGTTCGATCTATGAGATGATAAGCCAAGCTGCTCGAAGTGATCTGATGACGTTCTTGTACGCGACGGAGAGAAGGTTATGCTCCTCAACAGTTAGCTCGGACGCCTGCACAACGAGCTTTTCCATGAATTGTTCTCTAGTAAGGTTGCCCGGAAAAGTTGCCGTCGCTGCCGAGTCACCGCTCAACGTGTGGAGGAAGACAGACGGTCGACAAGGAAGTCATGTTGCATTTAAACCTCTTTCAACACCAAAAAGTGATACCAATATCGAATTTGTCATGCACCAATGCTAATTTCATACACAATGCACACATATGATTCAAACACATTTTCTAAAGTCATCCAGCATTTAAAACTCTTTCATCATGGAGATCTAAATATCCCTGTCATAAGTCATAACTAACACCAAATACCATATTTACATATGCTTGTGTTATCTATAATGTGATTGTAACTAATTTGTGTATGAACATTGTGAAAAAAGATTCTGTTTTCTCAATCAACAAAAGAAAATGATCTGATGACGTTCTTCTATAACCACATACAAGGACTTTCAAATCTTTTCATATTTGTATCTGTAAACCATAATCCAACTAATAAACCAAACCATTTTCACACAAAAGGGGTTGTAAGTAACTCAAAACAAACTAAAGAATTATAAATTTTATTTATTGGGAAATAAATACCTCAAGAGGTACAAGAGCTCTGGGAATAACCTGCATGTGAGGAAACAATAATGATTTCATTAAAGCCAGTAATACATTGATGACTGGGCTTTATCAATAAAAATTATCAAACCGAACAAGTGTTTCTGCTTGTGTATATTACCCAAGAACATGGCAACCTCCATAAAAAAACTCTCTGAGATATCATACCATCGTATACCAAATTTATCTTCCTATTCACCTGTAATTACAATTCAAAATAATCATAAAAAAACAACAATTAATGATGAAAAAAATCAAACACCAATTTCATTACAAGAAAACAAATTCTAAGACTTTTTTGTTATCAAACAGATGATGCGCCGACAAGAACGGTTGCATATCCAGTTGAAATCCACAGCAATTATCCAATTCAAATCACCTGTGATTACATAAGCAACCATTCTCAAATGTTCTTTTTAGATGGTGCACCACCAAATTCATTCATATATCCAATTCTAATCCAAATCCATCTTTGCCAAAGAACCATATGTCGCATCTTGTTTTACTACTTACTACCCACACATCCATTAAATCAATATATGATGTTGGCTAAGCTCACTAGGGAGAAATCTGAGTGTAACATAGATGTAACAGATCTCCCAAACACATACCCAAATGCAATACAAATCTGAGATGCAACAGATCTTTCAAAAACCAAAGAGAGTGTTGTTTGATCAACATGATATCGAACGAGAGAGAAAGAGTGTTGTCGGTCTAAACCAAAAAGGAAAAAGGGAGAAAACATACCTTAGGTTTGCTATTGCTCGCAGCCGAAGGAGTTGTAGTTCACCGTCCGAGGTCACCGCTGCTGTGGGAAGATGATACACCGGAATAGACGAATAATGTTTTAGTTCGTTAAACAATAAGAATCAATTTTTTAAAGAAGTTTACCGAGTTCCGAAGTTCCAATAAGTTAAAGAGATTATAATAATTCTCTATAAATTCCACAAGTAATTACGCAATTCATTTGGTAATGAATGGTTGAGTGACTGTCGCACCATAGAGAAAGAGAAATACTCAATGTTTTAAGACAATGATAATTTCTTTTAGTTTGTAACGATTAATGAGTTGTAACATTTACGTAATAATTTTATTATGTAATCAAGATTAACCGACCGAACTTTTGAGGTTTGAAATTTTTTAAACAGTGTAACTATCACAACGTGATAAATTCCGAACCCTATAAAAAAATTTTGGATTCGTCACTGTACATTGATGTATATGTATGTATGTATGTATACAAGTTGTCTGATTGTCATATTATATATATATATATATATATATATATATATATATATATATATATATATGTGTGTGTGTGTGTGTGTGTGTGTGTGTGTGTTTATATATGGTTTGAAATGAGTACCATTAGTTTTGCGGCGTACTTAATGTACCACGCTTAAAACCATTTTTTTGGGAATTCTTTTTCATAATCATGTTTAAATTAATACTATAAGATTACTTGTAAAAAATCACACATAAACACAAACTAAAACTATGTGAAACGTGCATGTTCACATTAATTGCACTGTTGTGAACGTATGTTCACATTAAACATGTTCACATAAATGTTTTCACGTTCACATGACTTTTTAGATGCTAGAAAGTATGAATGTATGTAATTTTTTACAAATAGCCTTATATCATTTATATCTAAATGAATATGAAAAAATAAAATAAAAAAACTTTTTTCGGAGCATGTTCACATCCAAAACCCGGGCGTTCACACGAACCATATTCTATATATATAATTTAAATTGTCGTCAAGACTCCAAGCCTTTAACGATCTTGTCAATACATATAAAATAATAAGTATTTACTTGTATATATACGATTGACAAAACCATAAAATCATAAACACATGTCATGTATACTTATATACACACGTCTTGGTGCGGTTCAATTAATATCAGTTTGATTTTTGGACGAAAATCACACTAAACCACAAAATTGCGGTGTTTGGAAATCCTATAATATTGGTTTCTATGATCACCCCAAATTGTTATATATTCATTACGTTAAATATTTAATTTCATGCTAAAGTGTAATATACACATGTTCATTAATATTGCATATTTGAAACTATACATATTGCTAATTTACATGAAATAAATCATTTATCATAATTTACATGTAAATGATGTGAACTATTCGATAATAATGCACATTTGAACATATGTATATCACAGTTTTGAATTCAATTTGATATTTATCGTATTGAACATTTTAAATTAATGAAAAATCTATATGTATTAGGAAACCAATATGCACCATAAAAAATTTATATTAACTACATTTCTATATATTCCTCCAAATTTCTCTCTCCCCCCATCATAATGAATCATTAATAACATTATAGGAATAGTCCGTTTAAATTAATATAATGCAATTAATTATGATTGTCTTAATTAGCATATTTTTTTTTAGATAATTTAGGTAATTAAATATCATGTTAACAACATTTTCTATATATTCCTCCTAAATTCTCTCTCTCCCCCACCTCTCTATATCTCTCTCTCCACCCCTCTTGATGACCACCGGCCACCACCACCACCACCACCGAGTCATCCCCTTCTCGATCCCTCTTTGCGACCACCGTTGCCTGGACCATCCCCAACCCCTGCCTCTCCCCCATCCGGCCACCATCACAGAACGACCACCACCCGCATACACCATCTGGCCACACCACCACCCTCTCTCCCCATCCCGCCACCGTCTTATCTCTCTCTCGGCCAAAATACAATGATGCATGGCCGGAAATTCTTGAACCAATGATGAACACAAAAATAAATAAGATGATGTACGCATGATGCAGTGTCGAATTCAGATGAAAATTTATGAAGATCAACGAAGATGCATCAAACATTTATCATCTTTTTTTAAATTCTATAAATTTTGTTAAATTTAGAAGTGTATTAATTAAATTTATTTTAGCATGTATATATATATATATATATATATATATATATATATATATATATATATATATATATATATATATATATATATATATATATAAAAGATCATTCAAAAATCTAAATTTAATGTAGAACAGTAGAACTGTTGGTAGATGTTTGGTGATTTGTATCACCATTAATATTATTTTAGCATAATGAGATTAATTTGGTAACCCACGTAATATTGATAAAAATGAGTAAAGGGTGGTGCAAAATGCACACTTGTTTAAATTTATTATAATTTAAAGTAAACTGATACTCAGAGGTGCAACCGCTAAACAATAGGGGTCCAGGGACAGCACCACTAGAAGCGGGGTCCAAGGGTTGGCGACCCTTGGCGGGGTCCATTGGGCAGTGGCTGAAAATCTGAATCTGGATTAAAAAGCCCCGTATTTTTTTTCCGTCAATTTTTTCCTTGATTTGTTTTGCGTGGCAGTTATTTCTCCGCCAAATTTTCCCACCTGTTTTAAGAGGGTATTTCCATGAATTTGGATACAAGTGTCATAATATAAAATTTTCATTTTCTTGATTAAGTGAGTTTTTATTCGATCGGATTTTTCTGATTTTCTAACCTTTGTTTCCTACTTTGCTTGCCGTCAATGACTGATTCATGCTTCAGTTACACACTTGGTCTCTTCTTGACCATTGACTAATTGACTAGATCCATACATGCAGCTAAAATTCATGTATATATAGGATCATTCACAAATTTCGAAGATTAAAATTTATTCATATTCTCATTAAAAGGTCTAAAACGTGACAGAAAAAAATAAGAATTTACCAACATCTACAAAACACACACATGTGTATATTAATAGTTGTCTAGTTGACTTTGAATTTGGAAATTAAAGTCAAGTCTTTCTATTAGAAGTATGTTGACTTTCAATCTCGTATAAACTACGTGACCCTCTCTCCATACACACAAATAACACCTATGATAATTAAAATATTCATGAGAAATGTTAAATCGAAAAACATATATGTTCAATCAGCATGTTATATCGCGATTCAACACTTATTGTTGAGTCACAAAATAACACATTAAATCAACATATATATTCTTTGATTAAACGTTCCTTACGTTTCTCATAAATATTTAATTTCTCGTAGGTTCAAGTGATAACCACTAGTTTTGCGAAGTACCAGAGGTACCCGCTTAAGACCATTTTTTTTAAAATTATTTTTCATAATAATATATATTTAAATTAACAATACAAGACCACTTGAAAAAAATCACGCATAAACATAGAGTATAACAATGTGAAATGTGAATGTTCACAATAAGGACATTAAAATTTTCACATTTACATTATTTTTAAGATGCTAGAAGGTGTAAGTGTGTATAAGTTATTACAAATATTGTATGAAATTTTTTAAAAAAAACTTCTTTTGTAGTATGTTTATCGTACCCACGAGATTCCAACGTATCCAGCGTACCCCTGTTGTGAATAATATCATTCACATATTTTTGGCATCAACATGTATAAGGCAACATTATAAACTTTTATCAAAATAATCAACACCAAAATTCAAAAAATAAATCTTATGAATGGTAAAAAGTTATCTTGTGAATGGTGTGATGATAATCATTCACTTGGATGTTTATTCACATAAATGTGCATGGACATTACATAACTTTTAAGGACACAGAAAGTGTGAATGTATGTAAAATTCATATATCATGTATATATATACATGTATGTATGTACCTTGTCTTCATGCCTTTCCAAAAACTACATCAGTATACAGGTATATTCAAAGATGTATTTGCTTATACGGCTAGCTGTTTTCGTTTTCGTCATCATCTCTCGTGAACATGCAGCAATCGCCGCCTACGTACCCCCTTACTCTTCCGTTGTAATTCCGATAAATAAACATACGGATGCTACCCGGCCTCTCTATAGCGTTGAGCTTATAGTCAACGGATACACATACATGGACTACTTGCGTGTAAACCTTCTTATAGATGTCGATGCTCCTTTGATATGGCACGACTGCAACGTCGGATTTAATGTAATTCCGGGTAGATGCCTTGCTAGCCCACCTTGCACCTCTCCTGTTTCTTGTGAAGAGTATCAATGCACCAACGTTCGAACTTCTTACTCGTACAACAATCCTTCTTGTCCTCCTGTAACAAACACCTCTATGTTACCTGGTTGGGGATTTTGTTCTTGTCCTGTCAATGTGGTAAACCCGATCACCGGATCATGTGGCCAAGCCTTGCTCAACTATGATTCGTTCACAGCGAACACAAGCAACGGTAGAAATATTTATACTGGTTTATATGGTGCTTACCCTAATGCTGCGTGTGCACTTTCTTCATCTTTTGAATCATTCCCAGCAAATGTTAATGGTGTCATGGCGCTTTCCCAATCACCATACGCGTTACCAAATTCTTTAGCCAAGCCACTTAAAAGAATAATGGCTCTATGTTTGCCTAACACCGTATCTACTCGAGGGATTTTAGTTTATGGAAATGGTCCTTATTACCTTCTTCCTAAATATGATCTCGACATAAGGAGTTTACTTTCTTATACTCCCTTAATAAAACATTCGAATTCGGCCTTTGGGTATTTCATCTCTGTCAGTGCCATTGTAATTAAAAAGCGATCCATTGACACTCCCAGAAATACTACCACCAAGATTAGTACACTTGATCCTTACACCATTCTTAGAACCGACATTTATAAACCCTTAGTTCGAAGGTTTTCAAAGGTAACGAAACGGATCCCTCCTGCAAAGGCAGTTGCACCATTCGGTCTTTGTTTCAAGACATCCATCAAGGGTTTGAAAGTTCCTTCCTGATATTGATTTAAGTTTCAAGGGTGGGGAGAAGTGGTCGATATCCACATCTAACTCTATGAAGCAAGTAAAAAAAAAAACGTTTCGTGTCTTGCGTTTGTTGATGGTGGTGAGACCAGTGAACCTGCAATTGTGATTGGAACTTTCCAGTACGAGGATAACTTATTGGTGTTCGATTTAGAGAATTCTACTTTCGGGTTTAGTTCTTCGCTGTTACGTAAGCAGACTTCTTGCTCGAACTTTAACTATACGCTTGTTGATGGTGGCTCATCCTGAAGTTGCTTGATAGCTATCAAATTAGTTGTTTCAAAAAGCATATTATTATGCGTACTCATCTGCAGATCTCCTAATAAAGAACTTCTTTCTAGTTTATTGTTTTTAAGTTTTTATAACTAAGCAGTATGTGTTATTTCGTTGTGTGTCAATTCGATGAATAATAAGTTATTTAATTTCTGCATGACTGACTTTTTCCGTTTCTTTCAATCTCGGATAATTACATGAACAGATAACGATTTTTTTATAAGGGAATTTAAGTTATATTAAAAGGCTAGCAAAGATGTTAGGAAAAAATTACATACAGACCAACTAAAGCAATTAGAGGGTTTATAAGGCAATCAACCCAATTTACTTTCACTAGCTAATTAATATCGATTAGAAACCTAATAAAAAATTTGTGATTGAATCCTATTTTAGATATTTGATTTTTTTGGGTTTCACCTCACTAAAAATCTTCTTGTCATTCCTGTGATAACAAACTCGTGAAAATGCATGATCGCTTCTAGAAAAACCTTTTTGGAACTTTGTAACTTTAACGAAGAGAATTGAAGAAACCACTTGTTGAATATGAATGTAAATCTGGAATTTTGATCTCCCACCATATACCCAAGAACGTAAGACCATATCGATTTTGTCACCTCGCAAGAAAAAATATATCAATGTCATTTTGATTCAATCCCCTCTTGGGAAAGTGGGCAAAGAATAGATCCGACATCAATACTTCAGTTTAATATTGTTAGGTATTAATTATAGAGGTGAAAATAACAAGAAATAGATATTGAATGATTAATAGTGCAAATAGGTGAAAGTGAGGTGCATAAAAGAACATTTCCAAAGGAAATTAATTTCCTAAGTCTTTGAATCAATTTAGAAACTCTTACAATTAAAGTGTGTGTTCTTAAAGGTGTAAATGTGAGAGAAATCATCCAATAAATGAAAGATTTGGATTTAATATCATGATTTATTTAGATCTTGGATTATCAATTGGTATCAAAGCCAATAATGAATTAAATTGATCAAATATTGCAAGAAATTTCAAGAAAAAGTCAAACTTGAAGAGTTGTGATCTTCTGCAGTTTTTTAAAAATTCATACAAAGAAGATTCGAGCTGATTGTTGGATATCTTGTGAAGATCATCAACATGAAGATGGTGTAAAAACTTCAAGTGCTAATTCGTCATAATCAGGGAGTAACTGCATTTTCAATTTCTGATTTTTGTTTCACGTTCTTGAGTTCTTGAATTTTTGAAATTTTGATTGGAATGGAATTGGATTCTGAATATTTTGTGAGTGTTAGTATGGATATAACAAGAAAATCCCTAATATTTCGTGTTCTGATTCTTCCTAGATTGAAAGTAATTGATGTTTCAAATTCTGATTTCGTTTTTAACCAAAAAACAGAGCTGAATCTTTGAAAATTCGTAGAAAATTCTCTGCTTATCCATTTAATCTAAATTTTCGATATCCTAGTCGTACATACCACATGCATCTACACCTAAATTTTTATATTTTAATTCACATAATTGAAAGACAATTTCATAAAATACAGAGTTGACTTGATTTTCAAGTTTAAAACAAAGCTGAAAGTTTGAAAATTCATAGAAAAATGTGTGTTTATCCATTTGAGCTAAAATTTTAGTATTTTGTGCGTATTTACTACATGTTCATTTTCATAAAATTTCAGAGTCTAAATCTCAAATTTGAGGGAGAAATCAAAGCAAAACAGACTTGATCTGAAAGTGTGTTCTTAAGTTCATATGTGTTTTTTATCTTGATTTTGATCATTTGTGGATGAATCTTGTTACATGAACTCATGTTAGCTTTGATTTTTGATTGTTGAATTAGTTGAAATTTCAATTTGTTAGTGTTCTTGATGTTCTTATCATTTCATGTGAAATTTTGTGTGTTTGATCCGTTTTTGTTGAGTTTGATTTTTAAAACTTATTTATTTGTGTTGATTTTGGGTAAGAAGGATCAAAAGAGGTCAATGATACGGTTATAAAGTCAAATCAAAAGTTCATATTGACTTAAAAAACAGGTATCTATTATTTCGACTAAATCAAGCCGTGGTTTTATAATTTAAAATCGGGCTCTATTGTAGTTGAACTTGAGTCAAGCTTATTCGAGCTCGAATCTATTGTAGTCGAGCTTGAGGCAATTCAAGTCGAAGCAATCAGCCCCTGTTTCTAAGTACAAGTCGTGGTTTATTTCAGGTCACTTCGAGTCCTTTTAAATCCAGCTCGAGTCACAATCTCTCAGCCTTGATTCAGTCTTTAAGTTTCTCCTAAGTCCCAGCTTTCATCTCGAGTCGGTCTCACTGGATTTCGAGTTCCACATAAGTAGATATCGAGTCTCAAAGTTGGCATCTCAGGTCCTTCAAGGCCCTTCAATAAATTCCTTGGCCCAAACACAGATTTCCTTGGCCAACTTTTGGATTTAATAATAGTTTCAATACATTTTAAGACTATTATGCCTGGGAAGTACCGAAGAGTTTTGAGTGGAACCATCACTAGGCCTATCATTACATCATTCAGGCCTTGTTTTTTAGTCGACTAAGGCCCAATCTTTGCCAACCTGATTTTTCCTCTAACAAAATTATGAGGTGAGCATAAATTCATATAAATAAGTATTTGAATCTTTGAAGGCCTAAGAATTGGGTTGTTCGACTTGACGAGACTCAGGGGATCTTCATTTCTAAGGCGATTTTTTAGTTCCAAGGCTGACTGGTATATTTTCTAGGCCATCTTGTGTCACATCATTTTACTTGATCGTAATTGACATATTTGTGACCTTGTTAGACCTGAGATGACTAATTTGACTATCGTTTACCTTGGTTGACCTTCACCCGGTTCGACCTAAAGTGCTAAAGTTTATTCAACCTAGTTTGACTTAAGTTGATCAAGTTTGATTTTATTTAGGTTCGACTTTGACTTTCTGAGTTTGCATTCTGAACTTTATTTTCGATTCAACATTTAATATTTCACTGAGATATTATTCCGAATTTGAAGTTCAGAGCTCATTTTAAATTTTGAATTTTATTTTGAGCTTAAAGGTTTAGTTTTTATTCACTCTAACACGTTAAATTTCTTGTGCAGATATTATGCCTTCACACGTAAGTCTTGCTGAATATCAAGCCTTAACTGCAAGAGCTGAAGATGCTGAAAAGAAGTTCAAAAATAAATTTGAAGTGTTGATTCAACTGAATGCGGAAAAGTCTCGTGCGCATAATACGGTGAAATGTTTGGCTGAGAAAATTGCTGAATTGTTACAACAAGTTCATAATTTAAAAAAGATTTCATCTCATGATAATTTGATTCGAAGAAAGCTGAGCTCAATGTTAAACAAATCGAGTTTGTTTCTATACAGCCAGAATGAATTTTGACAAAACTCAAGCTATATCTGAAGTTAATATCTTGAAATTAAAACTGGTTGAATTTGAAGAGAAATAGAGAGTTTTAATTGTTCAAATAGGTGAGCTTAAATGTCAAATATCTTAATTGACAAAAAATTTGGAGGATTCTTAACGTGAGAATTATTTGAATGCTGAAAAAGTTAAACATCTTCTGTTAAATAATTCTTTTTTTATCCAAGAAATTAAGTGAGTTTAAGGTTAAACTTTCTTAGACAGTTCACAATGAACTAAATTATTTATTAAAGAAATCTAAGGACTTTACAATTTTTCAAAATAAAAATTTTGATCTTGAAAAAGAGTTGAAGTTATCACTTAAATCAAATGAGACCCAACACACTTTAACATCAATTTTTAAAAATGATATTGAATTGTTACATGAGAACATTGGTAAAATATTAATTATTAACAGCGATTTAAAGAATCATATTTCTCAATTAACAATTAAATGTTCGGTCTCAAATGGTTTAGAGGGTAATGTAAGTCATAAATTTCTTTTAATAAGAATGTTGCCCATTCTGTTTCTATTCTGAAAGTAAAGAGGATTGTGTTGTGTCTCATGATTCGTTTTTTCTATATGAAAATAACAATAATTCATTTTCCAACGTTAGAAAATTCATCGTTGAAGATGAAGAAGAAATTGAACTTGATCTTGAGAATCACACTTATTTTGTGAAAACAATTTCTTATAAATCAAAATCCTTACATAATAAAGAGATTAAACAACTCTCCCATCTTACACTAAAATATTTTCGCAAGATAAAATCAAAGAAAAACTTTCGGTTAAGGTTTACGTTGGTGAATATTTTAAATCTGGTGTTTCTGTTAGTACTACTTGTTCTTCCAAGAAGTGTTTTTCCTCAAAAGACTAAGAAGTATATCAAATACAAGCCAGGTCAGATTTTCTTAAAGAAGCATTTACATAATTATGTTCCTTCTGATTTTCATATCTTTGTCAAATCAGATTTCAATTTCACTGAAACAAGAAGGAACTTATTTTTCGTTTTTAATTGTGAAGAAAAGAAAGTTGTTCAAAAGTGGGTACCTAAACCTACAATTAAATAGGTACGCAAATACATGATGAGATGAGTATCCAAATCTGTGATGCAGTGGGTACCTAAATCACCTAATAAGCGAGGATCCAAGAGCAATGGATACTAAATGACACTTGATTTTATTTTTGCAGGTGAAATGGTTTCCGTACACGTTAGTGCAAAACCCGGAATTCAGTAAAATGGTTTCCAAATACTTCACTTTTGAACCTGAACTTCAGTGAAATGGGTTCCAGATCACTTCACACTGGAACCTGTGCTTATAGTAAGATGGCTTCCCAATATATCAGTTTGGAACCTGCATTTCATGATAATGTCTTCTGTGCACATCATACAGAACCCGAGCTTCCACGACACCGAAATTCCAGTCCTAGTTTTTTATCAGTTCAAAACATAACTTATGATGACTATAGGAGTCTGAAATTTTTTTATTCATTCTTCTGATTTTTGCTTATTTGTTGGAGGGATTTCATCTATAGTCTAAAGAATACAATTTTTCCAAAATTGTGTGTACTTTCTAAAAGACATATGTTTGTGCACCCATAAAACGATTTTTTTTTAGAAAAACAAGTTGTTGGGTATAAAATTATAGTGGTGAAAAAAAATATTGTGAAAGTGCAAGGACTAAACATATCATATAGGTTAAAGGTGTAATTGAAAGTAATCATTCAATACAAACAAAATTGAAGTATTCTACAATGTCTTGATTCAGTTAGAGTTGATATTATCAATTGGTATCAGAGCCTATGGGGTGAATCAAACTCAAAAATCTTGCAAGAAACCAAGAAAGTTCAACCGAAAAACGTCATCAAAGTGTGCTCTGATTTTCAGAAAATTATAGAAAAATCATATGATATCTGTTTGAGCTAAATTATGAATATGATGTTCATTATGATGCCAAGAAGCTCCAGTAAAAATTTCAAGTCCTATATCAACACGATCAAGGAGTAATCAAATTTTTAATTTCTGAAATTCGTTTTTTACGTTCTTGAGTTTGATTATAGGAATTTTTAGTTGGATTGGAGTTATGACCTAGATTTTTTTAGTGAGTCTTATGTTTATATTAACAAAAACATATCCTAAAAATTTCAAGGTCTAATTCGAAATACATTGGGAGAAATCGTTGTTTAATGATTCGGATTTGATTTTTTTCGAAATAAAGCTGTCAACTTTGAAATTTTATAGAAAATTCTCTGTTAATTCAGTTGTTCTGATTTTTGGATATGTTGTGTGTATCATAAACATGTTTGTTTTCGTAAATTTCATATTCTAATTCGAAAAACTAAGTGAGAAATCACAAAAACTCAGAAAGTTTTTCACTGCATGTATTCTTGGTGTTTTTACTATGGGTTCTTGATCATTTTTTGATGAATTTGTTTCATTCAAATTGTGTTAGGTTTAGTTTTTAGTTTCAATCAAGTTTAGTTGGTTTTGTCATTTAATTTCGTTAACAGGATGTCCAATTTGTGATTTTTTTAAGTTTGCTAAATTGAAGCGTTCTTAATAATTTTTGACATTTTATGTGGTAACTGTGTTGTTTGATCCATTTCAATTGCCATTTTTTGTTAAAAACTTATTTGTATCATTGTTTGTAGGTTTACGAGATCAAATAAACGGATTGTGGGATTCGAGTTTATGTCAATTCTATTTCACATTTGAATTGAAATGTGAAGATAAGCATTTGAATCTCGAAGATTATTAGATGAATTTTGAAGCTCATTAGCTGAATTTTGATGTTTATGGTCTGAATTTCGATGTTCATAGGCTAAATTTCAAGTTATATAGGATAAATTTCGATGCTCATAGGTTGAATTTCCATGTTCATAGGCTGAATTTTGGAGTATTTAAGCTGAATTTCGAAGTACTAAGACATAACTTCAAAGTGTTATACTTGAATTTCGAGTTCTATAGCTAGAATCTCGATCTATATAAGCTGAATCTCGATTCGTGAAGCCTGAATTATAATCTATATAAGCTAAATTTCGATTGAAAAAGGCTTTATCTCGCAGTCCAAAGGAAGGCCAAAGGAAGGCCCCAGGCCCTTAAACGAAGGCCATTTCATCATTTCATCAGGCCAAGTGTTGACATTATCTTAGTTGTGATATATGTCCACGGGTCATTTCGTTTTTAATTGATAGTTAGAAGTAGAGAGACTTCAATGTAATTATTCTATAGTCTCTATCTATATATAGTTTAGGGTTTGTTTTCATTGTAACCTTTTGACTATTTGGTAATATACGGCTACAAAAGTATTATGTGAATTCTCTCCTAGCGAAGGTTCCATTCTCATTCCAATCATTGATCTATTATAGCTTTATAATTGTTATTATTATATGATTGTGGAGTGTTAATATGATGATGTGATAATTAGTTATCTTTATATGATTAACACCAAGTACAAATTTTCTAGGCCAACTTCATTCCAAATCATTTTATTTGGCTTAGTAATAAGTTTCAGAAGTTTTTGGTCCAGGACAAATTGGTTTTGAACTGATTTTAAACTACAAATTTTCATGTGTGACCTTTACTGCTACAAGTGGCCATAGCTTTTGACTGAAATACCGTTACAGGGCCTATGATACGTTAAATCAAAGTTTGAATCGAGATCTACAATTAAGAAATGCCAATTTAGGTAATTTTCGAGGCCTAACTCGACACTAGAAAGAAGCTACACCCATTAATTAGTATGAAAGTAACATGAAAAAATCAACGTATAAAAGTCACTTCTGAGTGGATTTTCACCAAATCATCAACGCCAGATACATCTTTCAAAGCTTCAAAATTGGATATCTATCCTCGAAAAACCTTCTAATCATTAAATCTCGGACAAATCACAAACTTTGGATCGTTCGCTCAGCAGATTTCATATAAGGACTTACTGATATATTTTTTGAGCTTAATTGACCATTCAATTCCCAGAAATTTAATAAGATGGAATCTAACACTTGTTTTTTTGACATAGATATTGAAGAGATGAAGCCGAAATTACTCAAACTCCAAAAGTGCTTTTAAAAAGAAGTTTGGAAGATAGTGATCATCAAAGCAACAAAAATTTGAAGAATAGAACACAAAGAATATTGCTCAATGTTTTATGGCTACTATAAAGAGCCTCTGTTGATGTAACTGTACATTTGAAGGAGTTTGAAGTAAAATTGAAGAATGTGACAAAATTGGTTAAGCCAGCAGATGTCAAGCTACAGAAAGAGAAAGAAAACGTAGTTTCTCTAGAACTTGAACTGACAAATGAACATGATCAAGTCTTGAATCTCACAGCTGAGAATTCTAAGCTGAATGAGAAACTTAAAATGTTTTAAAATCAATTGATTGATCATGATTCCATTTTAAAGTTAACATCTGAGAAGTTTGAGCTAATTGCCAAACTTACTAAATCTGAATAGATTCGTAAGAACAATTATGAAATTTTTGTTCAATTAAATACTGATACAACATTATTTTCTTTGCAAGATGTCACATTGAAAGAAGATAATTTGAATTTTAAATAAAATCAAAAAGTATTGAAAATTGAATCATATTCTTAAAGTAAGAATATCTGAATTATCAAAGGAACTTGAAGATTCTAGCCGAGAGAATTTTTAAAATGCGACTCAACTAAAATATTTTTACTTGAACGATCTAATTTGTACAACAAAGTTATAGATCTTGAGGAGACACTTTCAAAGACAAATCATTCTGATAAAAGGTTATGTTTCAAACAAACCTGAAGAATTTTTTTTGCTCTTGAAAATGAGTTTTCATCAACTAAAGAGTTATTTGAGACGGAAAGGAATGAATTCTTGCTCAAAGAATAAGATTTCAAAGTGGAACATAAATTGTTTAAAGATGAGAGAAAGATGTTCCTAATTAGAAAAATAATCTTTTAAAACTGATTATCAATCGTTTGATAATGACAGAATTTCATATTTGGTCATTATTAAAGGATTAGAAGATCAATCTTTCATCTTTCTAAACAAACTAATGTTTCCTATTCTTTAGATGATTTAGTGGTTAAGGATTCTGAAGTTTGTTTAGAACATAAGTTTGATCATTTTGAGAAAGTGAATAGAATTTAGTTAATCTCTTGAATTAGATATTTCTTCAAATCTTCAACTTAAATATGTTTTGAAGATAAATAAAGGCAAATCTAAAGTAATTGAAAACTTACGGTCATAATTTACCGCGGTGAATCTTCAAAATCAAATTTTTCAAAAGTTTATGAAAACACCAGTTATTCTTCTCGAAAGAAATCTTCAAAGATTAATAATAAGTATATCAGAAACAGGCTAGCAACTCATAGATTTATTGAAAGAAGGATTTTCAAAATTTTGTTTGTCCTGATTCAAGTTTCTTTCATAAATCTGATATTCAATTTTCTCATACTAAAAGGAATTTGCTTTCTGACTTTGAGAAAGAAGAAAATAAATTTGTTTGAAATGGGTATCTAAACCCGTGATGAAATGGGTACCAAAGAGCGCAAACAAGTCTGGATACATAGCTATTTGTATACCAAATGCATCTTAATTTTGCATGAAATGGTTTCTAGTTAATTCAGACCAACCTGGTTTTTATTGATATGGTAACTATACACATCAGTGTAGAACCCAGACTTTATTAGAAATGGTTTCCAGATCATTTCAGATTAGAAGCTGTGCTAAGTAAAATGGCTTTTAGTTACCTTAGACTGTAACCCGAGCTTCAGCAACACAAGTTTCTAATCATTTCATATTAGAATCCGATTCTAAAATTTGAATCTTTCTGAAATTTCTGCCTTGAATTCAACTTCGAGGATATATTGATGAAGAGGGAGTATTATTTTTAAAGTTTTTTGCTCCTAATTTGTTTATATAAGTTTACTAACTTTGTGTGCTTATTTCTAAGGGAGTTTCAGATGCACTCTGACGACGATTTTATTTTTCACAACATCGTGTGCAATTTTTACTGAAATTTTTTTGCAGACATAGAAAGATTTTTGAGCTGAAAAAAATCAAGTTTTTGTTTGTCTGAGGATATCATTGAGGTTAATTGTTCTAATCTCTTTGATATTCATAATCTCATTTCTTCTGAGATTCGCGTCGTTAAACTCTCATATATTTTGAATTCTTCCAATTCATTCATATTTCCGATATTCTTCCATGAGCTAATTTTTTCATGAAAATTTGATTCATTTAATATCATGTATCAGAGTTTACATTTCATTCTAGTATCTCCCATTTCATCATTCCCCAAACTCATTTTGAATTTTATCTCCGAATTCACCTGAGCTGAAAATGCTAATCATTTTTTGTGTGATACCCCATTGAGCTTAATAGATTTATTTTCTATCTGTTGACTCTCCGATAATGCACCAAACTGTGTGATAGGCATATATATTGCTTCTATGGTCCAACTAGAACCGGAAGACCCACCCAAGTATATCTGGGGTGAAGAGCAAGAAAAGGCGTTTCAACAATTAAAGCAAAGATTGTGTAGTGCACCAATTCTGTCCTTACCTGAAGGGACTGAAAATTTTGTGGTCTACTGTGATGCTTCACACAATGGATTAGGTTGTGTGCTCATGCAAAAGGATAAAGTTATTGCTTACGCATCACGACAACTCAAAATTCACGAGGTGAACTATACGACTCATGACTTGGAGCTTGGAGCAGTGGTGTTTGCTCTCAAAATATGGAGGCACTACCTATATGGAATTAAGTGCACGGTGTTCACAGACCATAAAAGCCTTCAGCATATTCTGAATCAGAAAGAGTTAAATATGAGGCAACGTGGTTGGGTTGAACTACTTAGCGACTATGACTGCGAAATTCGTTATCATCCGAGGAAGGCGAATGTCGTGGCTGATGCCCTAAGCCGAAAGGAACGGGTTAAGCCATTAAGAGTCCGAGCTTTGGTCATGACTATACAGTCAAACCTAAACTCTCAAGTCCGCGAGGCACAAGAAAAAGCAGTCAAGGAGGGTAATCTACTGGATGAAGCCTTGAGAGGTATGGATAAGCAGTTTGAAATCAAGTCAGATGGATGTCGATACTTCATGGGCAGAATTTGGTTACCAAAACTTGGAGGAGTAAGGAAGCTGGTCATGGATGAAGGGCATAAGTCAAGATATGCTATTCATCCAGGGTCAGATAAGATGTATCACGACTTGAAGGGAATGTACTGGTGGCCAAACATGAAGGCTGACATTGCTACCTATGTCAGCAAGTGCTTAACATGTTTGAAAGTTAAGGCTGAGCACCAAAAACCATCAGGATTGCTAGTTCAACCAGAAATACCCCAGTGGAAGTGGGAAAACATCACCAAGTTGCCGAAAACTTCTGGAGGTTATGACACTATTTGGGTGATTGTGGATCGACTTACCAAAACTGCACATTTCCTTCCAATCAAGGAGACTGATAAGATGGATAAGTTAACGCAAATCTATCTTAAAGAAGTCGTCTCAAGGCATGGAGTGCCAGTATCAATTATATCAGACAGGGACAACCGGTTCACATCAAGATTTTGGCAGTCATTGCAAGAAGCACTGGGTACACGTCTAGATATAAGCACAGCCTATCACCCGCAAACAGATGGTCAGAGTGAAAGGACGATTCAGACTTTGGAAAACATGCTAAGGGCATGTGTCATCGATTTTGGCAAAAGTTGGGACAGGCACCTGCCATTAGTCGAGTTTTCCTATAACAACAGCTATCACTCGAGCATTAAGACCGCCCCATTCGAGGCACTTTACGGGCGAAAGTGTCGATCACCTCTTTGTTGGGCTGAAGTAGGAGATAGTCAGATTACTGGACCTGAGATCATCCAGGAAACTACAGAAAAGATAGCCCAGATTCGTAACCTGTTAAAGATCGCGCGGGATCGGCAGCAAAGTTATGCAGACGTTCGACGGAAGGATTTGGAATTCCAAGCGGGAGATCAAGTAATGTTAAAAGTCTCGCCTTGGAAGGGCGTAATCCGTTTTAGGAAACGAGGAAAACTCAATCCTCGTTATATCGGACCATTCAAGATCACCAAAAGAATTGGCCCGGTAGCTTACCGACTCGATCTGCCCCCAAAGCATATTAACGTTCATAATACCTTCCACGTGTCCAATCTTAAGAAGTGTTTGGCTGATGAATCACTCGTTATACCCATGGACGAGCTGGAGATAGACGATAAGTTGAACTTCATTGAGCAACCTGTAGAAATAATGGACCGAGAAGTCAAGAAACTAAAGCACAGTCGGATTCCAATAATAAAAGTCAGATGGAACTCTAAGCGAGGTCTTGAGTTTACGTGGGAACGCGAAGATCAGTTCCGAGAAAAATACCCTCAGCTGTTCTCAAATACTCAAGCAGTGGAGAACACGAGCTAATTTCGGGACGAAATTCCCTTAACAGGGGGAGACTGTAACATCCGACACTAAACCAGGTTAGCAACAAAGCCCTAATCTGTATTTAATAGCCAAATATAAGCTAATCAGTGGTCATTAGAAATTAATCAAGTGATTAACAAGGTTTATTAGAAAATTCAACTCAATTAGAATCAAATTCATTGGTGCGATGAATCGGGAAATCAATTAATCCGATCAATTTACGATATGAAGGGATTAATTCAACTAAGTACATAATTAATCCATGATTAGTAACACTAATCATACACTAATACAATTACTTAACATTAATTATGCAAGACTAAAACAAATTATTAAAACAATGCATTCAAAAATATTTATGAATTTACAAGAAAAGGGAAATACAAGAATACATTCTAAATACTTTTATAAAAAAAAATATATATAAATACATGAAAATAATCCATAAAAATCTGGTCATAGGGTAGTACTACCCAAGATTTGATTTCAATTTTTTATTTCCCAACTCCATAACCTTTCATAATCAAATCTTTCACACCCCATTCTCCTTTCATTTCAACATGGTCTTACACTCCACCTCCATTTGAAAGACCAAGACTTTGCCTATAAATAGAGGGCTTCCTTTTCATTATTTTCACACCAAAATATCTCTTTCTCTCCTCTCAAAACCGGATCCCACACACACACACACTACAAACATTTTCATTCAAGTGTTCTTGGTGAACTTCAAGTGTTCTTGGTGAAATTCAAGTGTTCTTGGTTCAAATCTTGCAAAAGTTCCAACTTCTTCTCAATTTCATACTCCTAATACATCAAAGTAAGTAAATACTAACTTATTTCATCATATATTTATGTTTATATAAGTCTTGCATAATATATATAATCACCAACAACAACAAGTTTCATAAAAACTCAAGTTTATAAGTTTCTAGTTTCTATTTTTAAGTTGTTTCTTTAAATGTGTTTATGAATATATGAACACATTATAAAAGTGTTAATATTATGAAAACATGTGATATATATGTTTTTTATAAATATTATAACTTTTATACAAGTAGTCTTAGAATAAACAACAAGAATCATAAGTTGTTTCAAGTTTATAAACTACGGATTTTCGGCAGAAAATTTATATCGACTTTGAAAAATCATAACTAATTCATAACTCAACGAAATGAGTTGATTCTTGTCTCAAAAGTTAGATCTATGTCTTAACTATAGATCTGGAATTTTTCATAATTTATTTTGGAGTTTAAGACCTCCAGAAATTATTTGGGAAACCGAAAGTTTGACAGCTCAAAAATGGCCAACATAGGGTTTTTAACGAGCTTTTTCACCAACATAAACATCTCAAAAAATGGCCGTTCTTGATTCTAAAAATCCTTTGTATATAGTAGTTTAATGTACTAGAAAACCAAAGTCTAAAACATTTTGGAGCTTGGTCAAAAACAGCCTCAAAGTAGGCCGAAAAACCTCCGAAGAGGCTGGAAAATTATATATATAAACTTGACGTTTTAAGCGGTTTTTATTTATAAACTTGTAATGTTGGGTTATTTAAGACATAAAAATCCATAAATATATATATCATCATATATTAGAGATATTAAGTCCTTATTATCATTTAGGACTCGATTAAACGCACGCGACGCATCATCCCTCCATTCATGTTAAATAGCGTTTTACGCTAGTTTTTGCCATCGCAATCTCGGTGAGTTCTCATAGCCCCTATTTTCACACTGTTATGTTTTGGAGATGAAATACATGCTTCGTTTTTATATGGACACGGAAATATTTTCATTTCTATTATGTATTACACATGTGGTTCCATTAGCCCTTATATCATGAACCGTTAATTGCATTTATTTGTAAGCGCGAATATATTGTGGATAGATCTATTGGGAGTCATGTCCCCCACTCGGGTTAGTTCGGATTGACTAACAGCGGGTGCATATATATTCAACACACGGTATTACGTATGGGAATACTGCACAGGGCAAACTCATTTTAATTAAGCTTCAGTTGCATGATGGTTTATATGTAATACATAACAAGGAATTTATGATTTTATAAATTCAATCTCTATTATTGTTGTCCATACAAGTCAGATTTACGTGTAAACCTATGAGCTCACCAACAATTTTGTTGACGTATTTTAGCGTGTATTTTCAGGAAATTAAGGCAAGTCCATCACATCGGTAGTATTTTCAAGCTTCCGCATTTAAGGAGTCGCACTCAGTTTCAAACCATCGGAGATTTATTTGCATTATTTTGGATGGTTTAATTATGTATTTAAATCTCTGTACCTTGCGAACTTCTCTTTATCATTTTGGGTTATGTAAAACATTTATATCTTTTAAAGTTATACCGATGTTTTTATTTTGAAAACGTCCATATAGTGGTCGTTCATTATGATTATGGTTACGCTTCCGCGACGTCGCGCTTCGTTGCCAACCGGGGTAACGGGGTGTGACACCATTGGTACTTTTAGACATGCATAAACAATTAAACCGTGACCGTAGGGTACACTTAGACACACATAATTTATTAAAATGTGACGATTGGTTGCAATTGGACATATATAAAGTATTAAACTGTGACAATTGATACATTCTGACACACAAAAATAATAACACCGTGACCATACCATTATTTTAGTCACATAATAATTCGTTTATTCATGACAATTGCTTACTTTTAGACAAATATAATAAACAATACCGTGACCATTAGTTACTTATTTATTTCTAATCGTGACAATTGGTAACTTTTAGACACATGCAACAATACAATCTGTGACCATTAAATACTTTTTTTAACGGCAAACTATCATACTCCTACTCCTAAACTACTCATTTACCACAAGACTTACTTTCACCACCTAAATATCAACTTGTCTCCGATGGGAGTCGAACTCGTGACCTCTCACTTGTATCTCCACCCTCTTACCGCCAGGCCAAATGCCCTTTGGTGACCATCAAATACTTGTTGTCACATTATATTTTTTTTAATATCACTATTGTTCCTTTTAGACACGTGAAAAAAATTAAACCGTGACAATAAGTTACTTACAGCGACATGTGGTTTCTTTTATCATTATTGTTGTTTTCTTTTAGACACACATAACATTTATAATAGTGACCGTAAAATATTTATAGTATCATATTGTTTCGTAAACGGTGATCGTTGATTCCTTTTAGTCATACAAAATAAAATAAAGTGTGACCATAAAATACATATACTCACATTCTTTTCCTTTAATTATTACAATTAATTACTTTTAGCCACGTATATTAAAATAAGACGTAACCATAAACTACTTGTAGTCATGGTTTGTTTTCTTTTATCGTGATTAATATTTAGTTTTTGACACATATAAGACATTTAATCATGACCATAAAATATTTATACTGACACATTGTTTTTTAAACTGTGACAATTGATAACTGTAACCATACAAAACAATCTAAATTATGACCATAAAAAACTTATAGCTACACTTTGCCTCTTTTATTATGACAATTAATTACTTTTAGTCACATAAAATAAAATAATACATGACCATAAACTTCTTGTAGTCATGGTTGTTTTCTTTAATCATAATTAATGTTTACTTTTTGACACATATAAGGCATTTAACCATGACCACAAAAATACTAATAGTGATAAGTTTTTTTTTTTAAACTGTGACAATTAATAACCTTTAACCACACAAAACTAACTAAATCGTGACCATAAAGTACTTATAGTCACTGTTTTTTTCTTTTATCATGAAAACTATTACTTTTACACACAAATAAGAAATAAACTAAATCATAAGAAAATATAGTCACAACATTTTTTTGTCATGACTATTGTTTATTTTTAGTTACATAAAAACAATAAACCGTTACCTTTAAATATTAATAGTCACAAATTTGCTTAATCCGTGACAAAAAAACCCTTTATATTGATTTTTTTAATGTGAGATTGATAGCTTTTAGTCACAAAACAAACTAAATCGTGACTTGAATGTACTTATAATCATATATTGTTTACATTTAGACACACATAAAAACTTAATCTGTCACCTTTAAATATTAATAGTCACATGCTTGCGTGTCTTAAACTGTGACCGAAACATAATTATGGTGATATGTTTTTTTTTAACCGTGATCATTAAATACTTTTATATACATAAAAGAAATTAAATCGTGACAAAAAAAATACTTAGTCACATTTTTCTCTTTCATCATGAATATAAAATACTTTTACACACACATAAGAAACTAAACCGTGACTATAAAATACTTATAGTCACATTAATTTTCTTATTTCATGACAATTGTTTACTTTTGGACACACTTAATGAACTCAATCATGACCATTAAACACTTATAGTCACAATGTTTTTCTTTTACCCTACGTGGCTAATGAACTCCACCCTTTGGTCACACAAAGCAATTTCGTGACCATATAAGGTAGCCTTTTGTCACAGTTTATTCATGTGACTAATTCCACCATATAATTTAGACTCATACAATTAGACTTCAGGGTGTCCCTTTGGTCACCGAAAGAGATTTCCGTGACCATATACATATTTATCGTCACAGTTAATAACCATCACAAGATTATTAGACATCAAACAAATAACTGTGACAAAAGATGACATTTGATAACAATGTGGCAACCGTGACAAGTCTTTGTCACGATCCTTATGTTAAACCGTGGCTTAAGGTTTGAATGTGATTTGCAATGGTCACAGTTATTGAGATAAACTGTGGCTATCATAATAATACAAGATCATATATGACCCTTTAGTCACGTCAATAACAAAAACTGTGGCTAGGCAGTTTGGACAAAACCGTGACCATAGGACTTTTTTTTACTAGTCTTGCTCAAAATGTCGTGATGTAGTGTCCAATATCTGTTCTAGATCAGAAGCCCGTTGTTCTAGAACAAAATATGGGATATATTCACGAGGTTTTGGCAACGTCGGATCAGGTGTAATTTCCTTTGGTTCAACAAATTCATCTTCTCTTAAAGAATTTTTTAATTTTCCTTGAAGAGAGTCGTAGTTTAACGTCATAAACAAATTTAATTTGTTTCATATCAGATCTTGCTCGTTTTTCTTCTTTTTCGGCTAGCACTTGTGGCAGAGTTTTGTGATAAGGCATAATATACCCGCAACCCAGACTCTCGTAATCATATAAAGGATCATGTTTTTTGTTGACCATTTCTTCCATGACTCTAGGACCGGTAAATCCTAAACCATCTTTAGACTCCAACTCTCTAGGTTTTTACATATTTATAGTTTGATCAGTTTGACCACGTTTGTAAAACCTTTCTTCCATGTCTTTGAGTTTTTCTTATAATTTCGTTTCTCAGCCAGGACATACTCAAATTTGTAATCACTATCAGATTTATCATATTTAAGCACTTGATGATCGTATTCTAATTTGGACAGTTTAGCAGTTACATCCTTTGTCACAGTATTAGCCTTAGACATTTCTTCTTGTAACACTAAAATGTTTGTTTTCAAATCAGACTGCTCATTTCGAGCATCCCAAAGAGCAGTCTTAAAGGCATGTAACTTTTTAGCTTCTTTTCTTAGCATATCTAGTTCAGCTAAAACTTCTTTAGGAAGAAGACTTACCTTAGTGTCGGGTGCGGAGTGTACCTTGTCTGAAATCTTCTCGTTCGGTCCAGACATCTTGAGATGCTTGCTTGAATGGATCTTCAGATTGGTGATTGACTTGAACAGAGTCAACACTTTGAAAAAAACTTGAAGAATGATCTGAAAGTTGTAACTTTCGAATCGAAATGATCCGAGAGTTATGACTTTCGAATGGAATGAAAAACTCAACTCGAAGTTTTCTAAGTCTTGAAAAAAAATGTGGAATATTAATCAATTCTTTTACGAAGTAATAGTAAAAACAAAATGATGTTCACCCGAAGGAGTATAGTATCAAACGAATTTTTACAACCAATCGTGAGGAACCGGTCTTTTATTTTAATTACCAAATTATAGTTATCCCAAAATTTTTATTTTATTTTATTTTTATACTAGGTTAGCAACCCATGTATTTCATGGGTATATTCAATAAAAAATTGTTTTTTTTTATTAAAAACATATATAATTATAAATATGATAAAATGCTGATACTAAAATAACATGAAAATTTATTAAAGTTATATCAAATATGAATTCAATTTGTTATGAGCTAATTATATTAAACAAACAGTCAAGATACTAAAATGATTGCATTCAAATTTAAAAACATTATTTTATGATAACATTATTATACATCAATTATATGATCTACTATATATAATATGTTATATCAAAATTTAGATGTATTTTTATTTTTCAGTAATAAATAGTTTAAAATCACGTTATTATATATGAGAAAACTTTTTTAAAGATTTTAATTAGATTGACTTTCATTAATAGTGACTAATATATATAGTAATTAATATCAATTTTCAAAAGTTAAATGAATAAATTGAAAGAGTTATATTATGAAAATTGAGAGGGAAAATAAAATTCTGATTAGTTGAGGAAGTGACATGTGTCACTAAACATTTTGTTTTATTAATATATATAGATATAGATAGATGGATCCGAGATTTGAATTTTGAATTCCAATTTAGATAAAATTTTTACTAATTGATTGTAAAAACAGAATGACGTTCATCCGAAGGAATATAGTATCAAACGAATTTTCACAACCAACCGTTAGAATTAATCTTTGATTTTAAATACTAAAATTCAATCAACCCACAAACTTAATAAAAATGGATCAAAATTTGAATTCAAAGTGTATTCAAAATCCAGATTAATTCTTTTACTAATTGATTGCAAAAAGCAGAATGACGTTCACCCGAAGGAATATAGTATTAAACAAATTTTCACAACCGAGAGCTCAGAATTAATCTTAGATTTTAATTTCAAAATATTCAACAATCCTGAAAAAAAACTGGATCCGAAAGTTTATAAAAAATATTGAACCGAAAGTAAAAAAATGAATGAACTTAAAGTTTAAAAAATAAATTGGGAACCAAGAGTTAATAAAGTAAATATATCTGTATGCATATTAACTCTCGTGAACTCATATACCTTTTTACAAGCAATATAATGAGATCTTGACCAAAAATTAAGAGTGTAGCTTTGTTTCTACTCTACAGAATTTAGAAAAACCAGTTTTTGTCACTCACAACTATAAGTTATAACTCTATCTCAAGCCAACGACTCAAACTCAAATATAAGAAAACAACAACTCTTAGACATAAAGAAAGGCAAAGCCCCGATGATCGTACTTATTTCAGAACGTGTTGGCAACACTTTCAAAACTGTTCCTGAAAATTTTGCTGCTTCTAGTAACAAAGGCACACAAAATTCTTGGAAACAGAATTCGCACACACAGTTTAGTAACTCAAAATCTGTGAACGCTAACAAACACTTTTATTTCATTTCAGACAATCGAATAAGACCAAAGGGCACAACTCAAAAGACGGCATCTAAAGTCAAGAGTCAAGGAGCAGTTTTTGTTATTACAAAGTCTTTAATTTTCAGTGTAATAAAAGTCAAACGTGTGGTTGATTTAAATTTCAGTACTGTTTTGAATGATTGTAATGATTCAAATGTTACTACAGTTAAGACATATTCGTTTAAACAATTGTTTACTTTGTCTAAAACGCCATAAAGTTTGTCTAAGCCTACATTGTTAAACCATGCTCCTATACTCATACATAAACGTCGCCGCAAACCTAAACAAAAAGTTAAAAGGGAATCTAACAGACCCATCAAATATAAATCCGTCTGGATTCCTAAGAATTGCATCTCTGCAAACAAAGACATTAAGTGCACTACCTCTAAGATTGATGGCGGTTCTCACATTAAGAACTGAACCATTAATGCTAATCCATCTGGACCCAAATTCCGTACAATTTGGGTACCAAAAGTCACTTTACAGTCTTGCAGATATTGTTTATACACTGATTAGTTGGAAATCCTAACAGTGTTAACATCAAGCCTGATATATTTAATTAATCAATCACAAACACAGATCTCAAACAATTAATAACAATGAGAAGCACTAACCGAATGATTTGATTGCACAATATGAAATTACATAATGAGAGAATATTGATCACTGTAGCCCAAGCCGTACAATTCAATTCAATGCAAAATGAGAATCAGATCCATACCTTTCACTCTACAACATTTACTATTTATACAAAAAGTCATAACTATGAACTAATTACAATTCAACTTCTAGACTAATTATTTTCATCAACTAAATAATATCCAACAATCTCCCCCTGTGATGAAATATAATCGATCTTCAGTTTGTTAGCCCAAGCTTCATCTCAAATCGACGAATACTCCTTCTGTTCGATAACCTCCAGTTAATCTTTGAAATAAACTCCACAATCAGTTTTCTTCACTAACACTTAAAACACCCTTCTTTGTGTTTCTCTTCTTGTCAGAAGCTAGTTTACCTTTCAAGCCTGTCAACACTTTCTACAAAGTTCTATCACAAAATTTAATCAGCTCTACACTCCGCATAGCCCTCAGCTTTTGATCTTTGTCTTTGTAAATCACAACGGGGTGTTTAGCCATAACTACTTGAAATTCTTTCAAATTCTCCATGCATTTGATAAAACGATTAGGCACAATGATATTGATCTTCCTCATATCTCTCTCAACACCAATTTGCAGATCTTGCACAGACATAAGCACCAGTTTGGTGTGCATGAAGTGAAACAATGTCTTAAGTGCAAATCTACAATGTTCATCTCTTTTATTTCTGCACAAATTGTCAAAGAGATATTCAATATCCACCAAATTCATACCAAACGTATCAGCTTCAGTGAAGACATATGTGTTCCCATCAGATCTAGTAACGGTGAATGTAGGATAAAATACTTTCATGAATCGATCCTTTTCAGTTTTTAAAAGATCTACTATTCTAAATTCACTTCTGACATTTTCAACTGGTTGAGCTTTGTTTTGTAGAGAACTGACATATTGCACTAGATTTGGCATGTTAGGCCCCAACACTATGAACAACTTCAAGAACGTGCAAGGTGCTTGCTTCTTACAAAATATCTTCTTCTCAATATGATCTTCTAAGAACGGAAGCTTATTTCTCTTTCTGATGTATTCTGCATTTTGCTTAGCTAACAAATCCAACACTTTGATTTACTTTTTACTCAATTCATCTTCATCCAATAGTGTCAGCATGTCATTAACTGAACTACCTTCTACACTTCAAATCTTAACTGATGTTGTCTTCGGGATTCATCAGTGTCAGGATCTAAAAGTAATTAACCAAGACTAACTGATTTGAATTTATCAGAGTATAAATCAATAATCTTGCTTTATATCAAAGTTTAATTAAGAAGTTTGCGGAATAACACTTAATTATTTTAACAAAAGCTTTCAGAATCAATAACAGATAAACACAAGAAATAATCAAGACTGCTTGTATTGCTGATTTCAATGATTACAATCACCTCTAATCTGTTTGATTAGACGAAGAACACAAATTGTTCTTAGGGTTTTACAACCTTAGAGGCTTATGAAAACTTAAACAAAAAGCAATTACAAACTTGAATATGCAGAAAACTCCTATACAATAGAAAGACCTATTCTATGTATTTATATTGCTTCTTGATTTGTTTCCTTGAAGGACTATGACTTCTCTGATAGTAGATATGCTGGAATCTTCGTGTAGATATCTTTTCCTGGAAATCAGCACTTTCTGTTTATGAAACTGTTGAGCAGCTTGAATCACTTGACAGCTTGAACAGAGCAGCTCGAGTTGATTTACTCTGGCAGCTTGAACTTTTACACTGGCAGCTCGAGTTTCTTCAACTAACAGCATGAACTTTGTATTTACATGTAAACTCTACTAACAGTTTGAGAAGTCTAACTAACAGCTTGAACTTACTTAGACTATTTCCCAACAATCTCCCCCTAACTTAAATTCTTTACACAAGACTTTAAGTTCTATACAAAAATGGAAATGAATAAGTAAACTGTTATTTACAAACCAAGGCTTTCAAAAACTTATAACTGTGCAAGTTTCTGATTTACAGCCTTCAAAAATTCTTTCTTCATCTCATCTCTATCACAAGATACCCTAACAGATTTCATCTGGAGTAGCATTTCCTTTGGTAGATCATAGAATTCAAGATTAAAGAACATACCAGATCCATCTGAAAATTTGATTCTGTAAGTCCTTGATTTGACAAACAGATCAACTTGCTTGATCTTCATTCCTTTCTTGTTGGCATCCTCTATATCTTTTCTTATAGACTCAGGGTCAACAATGGACTTCAGATCTTTGATGACTTGCTTCACTTGTGGTAGAGTAGATCTTACTTGTGTCACAGACCCAATATTGTGCATCTTTGTGAGCTCATCTCTGGTCAACTTTTGAACCATGTGCCAGAATGTGTCATACTCTTCTTCTGGACCAGATTCCCTTCTCACTATAAACTGAACTCTTAAGTCAATATTGTCCAGTGACTTGGCATACCAGTAGTTGATAAGAGGCTTTGTAAAGTCATGCTGGTCAATCAATTTCTCTATCTCCATGGCCTTTTGCAGTTGTTGCTCAAACAACACCTTTTTAACTTGATGCAGCTTTGCTTGTGATAATAACTCAGATGTAGGAATGGAAGCAACAGCTTGATCAGAAGGAGCAGGTGCACTGGTAGCAGCTTGAACATGACTTGTACCGGTTTGAACTGGTTCTTGTGATGGTTGGACTTCTTGGGAGACTTTTGTTTTCTTTCTTTTGTCCATTTCTTTGTCATGGATCTCTTGCAGCCTTTCAGTGGTCATGGACTGAGCCATCTTCTTTCGAATGCCAGCTGCAAAGGCAAAATTGATCAGAAATCTTCTATGCTCAGCCTTAGAGTGCCCTGTTGGCAGCTTCCTCTTCTTTTCTCCTTGTTTGACCACAAACCCCTTTAGGTAATCACCTAAGGTTTCATCATCGTTCATTGGGGGCTGGGTTTGCTGGTCTAACTCTTGATCCTGTTCTTCTGCTAACTTTCTGGCAATTTCAGCATCAAAGGCAATCTGGGCTTCTTTGGAAGTAAATTTGTGCTTTGGAGACTCAATAAGAATACCCTTGCCCTTATCTTTTATAGCAGAAGTGGTAGCTTGGACTGTACTGGTTGGAGCTTGGACACCTTCTCTTATAACAACTCCAGTTGCTTTTGAAGAAGCAGCTTGAGTTTCTAGGCTAACAGCTTGAGAAGCTGTTGGGACTGTTAGCCTAGATGGTGGAACTGTTGAGGCTGCTTGGACTGATGCTGTTGGAGCTGCTTGGACTGCTTTAGGAAACTCCTGATTCTCCCCCTTTTTGGAAGCATTGGTTTGGTCAGGAGGACCTACAACCTTTGCCACTTGGGTTTGAATCAACCGCTCTAATTGAATGATCTTATTTCCACAAAGGGTAAACCTCTTATGGAGATAATCCATTCTCTGATTTTGAGCCACTTCTGCTTGCTTTAGTGCTATAATCTGTGCACCCTGTGCAGCAATGATGGACTTTTGGTATTCCAACATAGCTACAACAGGTTTCATCTTAGGATCCGTCAAAAGCATAAGTTGCAGACTAGCCTCAAGATCAGAAAACACCTGTGGTGCTTGTGATCTATCACTGGCATGAATACCAGAAGTAGAAACATCTGGGCCCCTTTGTTCTTGGTTTTGGGGACTTCAAGCTGGTGTTTGCACACTTGTTGTTGCCATGGGCGTGGTCTTAATGATGTTGGCACTGTCCTGTGCCTCTTGTGCAGAGACAGCAGTAGTGCCAGCCACAGAACCCATATGGATCATCTCTGGTGAGATGTCCACCTCCTGAGTGAGGATGTGAGTGCCCTCAATGTGTGCCCTTTGGATATTCTGTGCAGAAGTGTCCTCTTGCACAGGGTTATATGGTTCTTGTCTGAGGGCTGAGGAGGAAGGAGCTCCTGGTCCTCTTTTCCTTTTATATAGAAATTTTAGTGTGGATCTTGGCTGATGAAAAGGAGCAGAAGGAATTTGTGTATCAAGAGGAGGGGGTTGGGGTCCTGGGGGTGTAGCAGTGATGATAGGCTGAGCCTGCTCAGGACCCTCTCCTCTGTTTCTTGGAATGATGTTCATCATTGCAGAAGGCAATGGAACATCTACACTCAAAAAATTGGCACTTTGTTTTTAAAAGTCGTTTGATGGAAGATAGTGAGTGCCTGTGGGAAACATGTATCCTCTTATGTAAATGAGAAGTGGTGCAAGTGTGTGCAATTATTTCTGCCAAAAATCTAGGATACATTAAAAACTTCCCATTCTTTAGGGAATGATGCCTTAACATCCCCTGAAAAATCATATTTGAGAAATTGAACCGTTGGCCTGTTGAAAAGCACACTAAGGCAGTGGCAATGTTGGAAGAAAATTCTGCCCAACCGGCTCTTTTGGGGCTCATACACTGCTGAATGATATGCACAAGATATTTCCACTTAGGTGAAAAATGTGCTTTCAAGAAAGTAAATGAATCAGCAGGACCCCTATATCCAATATTGTAAAGACCAGTATGTAAAGCATCAAGGGTTAGGTCTGTTATACCTGTGGCATCTTGAAGATGCAAATGGTGTCGAATGGATTCCTCAGTGATGGTGATGGGAGTGCCATCAATTTTGGAAAGTATAGAAGGAACTCCATTGATGGTCTGGACAGAGGCACGGTTCCAGGACTGCTCAATATGGGATATGTATATTGTAGGATTGATATTGAGGGCATGATGAATATGGGAGTGGCTTAGAAAATCCATCATGTCATGGAACGTCTATCGTTCAGAGTGTTTTAGAGGGTATGGAAGGCAATTGTGTTCTTTGACAAACTCCATTGAAGATTGAACGGAGGTTTTAGGGTTGCAAAGAAGAGTGTGTGAATCGTTCAGAGAGAAAAGAAAGGCCGTGGAAGGAAAGTTTGTAACTGGTAGTTACAACTGAACGAAACTGGGACCTTTAAAGGTTTTGAAAAAGGTTGGGTCCCGCGCACACACATTTGAAATTACCAAAATACCCTGCACACTTTGACAGATCAAGTGAATAACTAACAGTCCGAGAAAATGAACTAGCAGCTTGAGAAAATACTCAAGCTGTTAGTTAAAACTTAGGCAACTTTTAATGAAACAGTGACTCCCCCTTAAATAAGCATATACAGTTGATAATGATGAAGACAAGTTAATCCATGTTTACCATACCAATGTTTGATACTAGGAAAGTGAACCTTCCTACATCAAAAGGTTTTGTAAATAGATCAGCTAACTGATCATCAGTATGTATTTTGGTAACTTGTATTAACTTCTTCTCATTACAATCCCTTATAAAGTGAAATCTGATTTCTATATGCTTGGTTTTTGGGAATTTCACTGGGTTTTGCACAATGCTGATTGCACTTGAATTGTCAATATAAATAGGAGTGGATAAGAAGTTCATACCATAGTCTCTCAGTTGATTTTGAATCCACATTACCTGTGAGTAGTAGCTAGCAGCTGCTACATATTCTGCTTCAGTGGATGATGTGGAAACAGTTGTCTGCTTTTTGCATTGCCAAGAGACCAGTCTTGCTCCTAAGTATTGACATCCACCAATTGTGGATTTTCTGTCAATGTTGCATCCACCATAGTCACTGTCAGAGTAGGCTGTTAATGTAAGAGGAGAGTCTTTAGGATACCAGAGGCCTAAATGAGGTTGGCCTTTTAGGTATCTAAAAATTCTCTTAACAGCAACCAAATGAGAATCCTTCGGAGAGCATTGAAACCTAGCACACACACAGACAGCAAACATAATATCAGGTCTAGAAGTTGTTAGATACATAAGTGATCCTATTAGAGATCTGTATAAATGAATGTCCACATCTATGCCATCTTTGTCTGTATGGAGCTGCTTGTGAGGATCCATTGGAGTGCTTGCAACTTTGGTGTCTTGATACCCAAACTTTTCCAGTATGTCTTTAACATACTTTGATTGACTTATGAAGAGACCAGTGGGTTTCTGCTTGACCTTCAATCCTAGAAAGAAAGTGAGTTCTCCCATTGAACTCATTTGGAACTTTTTGTGCATTAAAGCTTCAAACTCTTTGCACAAACAATCATTTGTTGAGCCAAAGATGATGTCATCAACACAGATTTGGACAAGCAGAATCTCAGCTTTGATGGACTTAGTGAAAAGTGTTTTGTCCAGAGTTCCTCTCTTGAACCCATTTTGTAGAAGGTATGATGACAGAGTGTCATACCATGCTCTTGGGGCTTGATGGAGACCATAGAGAGCCTTGTCTAACTTGTAGACCCTGTTTGGATACTTGTAGTCCTCAAAACCAGGAGGCTGACAAACATAGACCTCCTCTTCAATTTGTTTCATATAGAAAAGCAGACTTCACATCCATTTGATACACTTTAAAACCTTTGAAGCTTGCATAGGCCAAAAATAGTTTGATGGCTTCAATTCTTGCCACTGGAGCAAATACATCATCATAATCTATGCCTTCTTCTTGAGTGTACCCTTGAGCTACTAGCCTTGCTTTATTCTTGATGACTATCCCTCTCTCATCTTTCTTGTTTCCGAACACCCATCTTGTACCAATTGCTCTCTTTCCTTTAGGAAGATCAACCAGTGTCCATACATTCTGAATCTTGAACTGTAGAAGCTCTTCTTGCATTGCTTCAATCCAGGATGAATCTTTCAATGCTTTTGATGTCTTTTTAGGTTCCAGTTGAGACATGAAACAGGCATGTTCAAAAGCAGCTAGACTGAACTCAGGAACTGCTTGTTCAGCAGCAGCAGATTCATTGTGAACCATTTTCCTTGTTTGTACAGGAGTACTTGGATCACCCAGTATTTGATTTAGAGGATGATACTTGTGAACTCTGAGGGTAGGCTCTCTTTCTGTCTGAAAAGAGGATCCAAGATTTGTATCATCTCCATCAGGACCAGTGAATGGTTCAGCTTCTGGAACAGCTTGACTTGAATCTGGGACTGGTTCCCTTTGTGATGGAGCTGTTCTCTCAGGACTTGGGAGTGGCACTTCAGTGTCTAGATTTGTATCATGTTGAGCATTCAGAACCCCTGGAGGGTCACATGACAGAAGTGGTATAGTGGTGTAATCATCCCAATTTGTTGAATCTGCAGCAGTTTGAAACTTTGTGCCAACAGCTTGAGAATTTGTATTGGCAGCATGAGAATTTGTGTTGGCAGCTTCAATCCTGTATGCATCAGCTTCTGCAGTATACTCAACAAAGCTCAGAGAATTTGTTAGTGAATCTAAATCAAACAACCAATCAGGACCAGTGCCTTTGACATTTGTAGTATTTTCATTAAATTCAACATTGGCACTTTCTTCAATGGTTTTAGACACACTGTTATATACTCTATAGGCTTTGCTTTGATTTGAGTATCCTACAAAAAATCCTTCTTCAGTCTTACTTTCAAACTTCCCTAAGTGAGTCTTAGTATGAAGAATAGTACATGGACATCCAAAAGGCTTGAGGAAAGCTATTAGGGGACTTCTGTTGTGGAATAACTCATAGGGAGTTTTTCCTTGAGATTGAACAACTTGAACCCTATTCAGAACATAACAGGCTGTATTGACAGCTTCTGCCCAGAAAGTCATTGGCAGTTTTGAATCAGCTAACATTGTTCTAGCAGCCTCAATTAATGTTCTGTTCTTTCTTTCAGCTACACCATTTTGCTGTGGTCAGGGCCGGCCCATTGGGGTGTGCAACATGGGCTCCTGCCCAGGGCCCAACAACCAATGGGGCCCAAATTTTTTTTTTCTCTAATACCTAGACTAGTACTAGTAGTTTACTTGTTTTGCTAGTTTGTTTGATTGTGATATTTATGTACATATTTACATGGTTGTTTCCTTTAATCTTTAAATGTTATACATACATACAAGTTTAGAGGGCCATTTATAAATTTTTGCCCAGGGCCCCAAAAACGATAGGAACGACCCTGGCTGTGGTGTTCTTGGTGCACTATATTGTCTAGCAATACCTTTGGACTCACAGAAACTGTTTAGAATGTGATTTTTAAATTCAGTTCCATTGTCTGATCTTATCACCTTAACTTTTGAGTTGGATTGGTTTTCTATCTTAAGGATAAAAGACTTAACTAGCTCAGCAGTTTCATCTTTAGACCTAAGAAAGTAAACCCAAGTAAATCTGGTGAAATCATCAACAATAACTAAACAGTAAGCCCTTTTATTCAAACTCAAACAGATGTTGGACCAAATAGATCCATATGAATCAGCTGAAGAGCAGATGATATTGAATTACTTCTTTGGCCTTATGAGAAGTTTTGTGTTGCTTGCCTTTAAGACATGCTACACAATGATCATCACATATGAACTCCTTTTGTGGTAAGCCTCTTACCAGATTCTTTCTGACTAAAACATTCATGGACTTGAAGTTCATGTGACACATCCTTCTATGCCAAAGAGCAGACTTATTTGATGATGCTTTGGATATCAAACAGTTTAAAGTATTTGATTTGGATAAAAGATCTGTGTCCAAACAGTAGACATTGTCCTTTCTTGGTGTTCTTAGTAAAACAAAATTTTCAGGAATTTTGAAATCTTTTGAAAGGACAATGCACTCAGAATCTGTAAACAAAACAATGTTTTGTTTGTCACAAATTTGAGAGACACTTAATAAATTATACTTAAGCTGTTCAACATACAAAACATCATGGAAAATCTTGTTGCCTGCATTAACAGTACCTTTACCTGTAACCTTACCTCCTTTTGAGTTGCCTCAAAATGCAACAAATCCTCCATCGAAGCCTTTGAAATTTGACAAGCACTCAGAATTGCCTGTCATGTGCCTAGAGCATCCACTGTCCAAATGCCATCTTGTTTTATGAGGTGACCTGTGGTTGCCCTGCACAAATAAAAGCTTAGTCAGTAGTGGAGTAAACCCAAACCAGATTGGTTTTGGGTTGGCCTTGTGCATTGACATAACTAAATACTGTTTTTGACTTCTTATATTTAGTGAGATCTACTGATGGAGTCTTTGGAGATTATTTAGTGATTATATGAGGTATCCATGTATTTTGATCATCTTTTCTTCTAACAGTCTCAGATGATTCACTAACAGTTCCAGATTGATGCTTAACAGCTTGATCTGTGTTTTTAGTGCTAACAGCTTCAGTATTTGCACTAACAACTTCAGAATTTGGCTTAGCAGTCTGATCTTTTGCATCAGCAGTTTGATCTGAAGATTTGTCCTTGACACACCATATTTATTTAAAGCTTAATTTAGGCTTTGCCAAAACTTGTTTTTGGTGTGTGGACTGTTTTTTATTAACTTTTGAAAGCCTGTGATCAACTGTTTTCTTTGGAACTGGTGTAGCAGAAGGTTTGACCTTTGAATGTTTTGCCTGAGTAGGACTTGATTTTTTTTGATTTACAGTCTGTTTTGCAACAGCTGGTTTATAAAAACAATCCTTGGCCAAGTGATTCTTCCTGCCACAGTGAAAACACCTTTTGACTATTTGAATTGGAGAACCAGATTTATCTGACAATTTCTGGTTCTTGTTCCTCTGATTTCCCCTTACCTGCTGTTGTTTGGAAAACTTTTGAACACCATGCTTTTGGCATGTGCAGACTGGAACATTTTTACCCTTTTTATTATTCTTTGAAGAAGATGCAGTGTTACAGTTAGAATGTACAGAAACTTGTGGAGCAGCATTCCATACACTTATCTTCTCTTTTCCTTTCTTACTGGGGGCTTGGATCTCTATGGGTGCACTCATTGTTTTGTGTTCCTTCTCAACTGATGTGCACTCATACTCTCTATTTTGAATCTGATCTTCTTTAGATTCAGGGCTGGTATCAAGGATAGGATCTACAGTAGTCATAGACTCATCTAATGGTTCATTGACAAGTCTATCAGCAACTTCACTCATTGGATGAATGTATTTGTTGTTGTATGGGGGTGGAGTAGCCCTGTAGCCTATGCCTTCTTTGGGATTAACCTGAGATTTTACCTAATCTTTAAATTGGACTTCCATTAGGTGTTCCAGCTTTTGATTAGCCAATTTGAAGTTACCTAGATCTATATTGACATATTCTAGTTTCTTATTAGCCTCTAACACCTTTTGTTCAGTCTCTTCTACCTTTTTATTCAGAGATTCTATTTTCTTAGTTAGCTCCTTTTTCTCCCACTCATGATATGTTCTATCATGTCCCATTTGAATCTCATTATCCTTATAGTCATTGATCTGTTTTTCAAGATCTTCTATGGCTTGCATATATTCATATCTCCTTTCTTCCATCTTAGCTAGAGTTTTGCACATGCTCTCATTATGGTCTCTGTACTTTTTAACCATATCTTTGCATGATTGAGAGCAAAGTTTAGAATTTACCTCAGATGGTAGTTCAGTGGAGGAGACATTTGATGTTTCTGCCATTAGAGCTTGATTTTGAAACTCTTTCTCTGTCTGATCACTCCAGTCAAACACATTGTCTTCTTGAGAGACAAGTGCTGTTGATGATGATGTCTGATTGGGCTGTGGAGTCCTTGATGACTGTTGACCTTGAGATCTACATTCTCTGGCAAAGTGACCAAGCTTATGACATTTATAGCACTCAACTTTTGACTTATCAAAAGCTGGTTTGCCTTCTGTTCTGGCTTGAAAGTTGGTCCTTCCAGTTCTTTTAAGAAACCTTTTGGCCCTCATGGTCAGCATTGCATGTTGCCACTTTAAATCTATCTCTTCAAGATCATCCGGATGAATTTGTTCTAAATCTTCAGCATTTAGAGCAAATAGTCCATCATTGGCGACAAAAGCCTCATAGTGAGCTTCAGTAGAGTTGCCATCACCACCTGAAAAGGAATCACTGCTATTAGATTTTTCAGAAGACAGAAGAGCAGTATTGTGATTATAAGAAAATGATTTCTTTTTAGTATCAATCTCAGTCTCAAACACTCTCAGACTGTTGTACAGATCATCCAGTTCTATCTCATCAAGAGTGTCTTTTGTTCTCCATTGTGCAACATAAACTGTCCATTCTTCTCCAAGAGTTCTGAGAAACTTTCTGTTGACTTCATCTTGATCCAGACTGACTTTTGCACTTTCTAATTCACTTATCAGTTTGTTGAACCTGTCAAAAATTTGAGTAAGGTTTTCATTCTTGCCACCAGAAAAGTTCTCATACTGCTGTTTCAAAAGATCCTTTTGATTTCTCTTGGTACTGGCATTACCAGCAAATCTTTTCTCTAAAGCATTCCAAAGAGAATGAGCAGTATAAAACTTTTTGAACTGATGTTGATAAGAATTAGGAATGGCTATTTGTAAAAGTGTAAGAGCTTTCACTTCATTCATCAAGTTCTGGATCAACTACAGGAGGAAATTCAACAGTTTCCCATATGGCATAATCAATAAATTGAATATGCTGTTTAATCCTAAGTTTCCACATCTCAAACTCAGTGGGCTTGAGCATAGGCACTTTGAGTCCTTGCCCAGATCCACTGCTACTATTTTCAAATTCCATTGCAAAAGATTAAAAATTTAAAAGAAAACTTTCGACTTTGAAAAACAAAGAACGACCTGTGGCTCTGATACCACTTGTCAGGATCTAAAAGTAATTAACCAAGACTAACTGATTTGAATTTATCAGAGTATAAATCAATAATCTTGCTTTGAATCAAAGTTTAATTAAGAAGTTTGCGGAATAACACTTAATTATTTTAACAAAAGCTTTCAGAATCAATAACAGATAAACACAAGAAATAATCAAGACTGCTTGTATTGCTGATTTCAATGATTACAATCACCTCTAATCTGTTTGATTAGACGAAGAACACAAATTGTTCTTAGGGTTTTACAACCTTAGAGGCTTATGAAAACTTAAACAAAAAGCAATTACAAACTTGAATATGCAGAAAACTCCTATACAATAGAAAGACCTATTCTATGTATTTATATTGCTTCTTGATTTGTTTCCTTGAAGGACTATGACTTCTCTGATAGTAGATATGCTGGAATCTTTGTGTAGATATCTTTTCCTGAAAATCAGCACTTTCTGTTTATGAAACTTTTGAGCAGCTTGAATCACTTGACAGCTTGAACAGAGCAGCTCGAGTTGATTTACTCTAGCAGCTTGAACTTTTACACTGGCAGCTCGAGTTTCTTCAACTAACAACATGAACTTTGTATTTACATGTAAACTCTACTAACAGTTTGAGAAGTCTAACTAACAGCTTGAACTTACTTAGACTATTTCCCAACAATCAGCCAAAATGTAATGATTAAAAAAATTATCCATAAGCTCTACTTCATTCAGCTCGGACATTGCAGGAGGCATCACATTTTCAATTGGAAAGGTATCCAATTATTCTTTGACTGTAACTGTCACCTCGGGCTTTTCAACCGTTGGTGTCAGTACATCATCTTTCAAGATCTGCTCAACCAATTCTTCTTCCTTTTCTATCCTTTCAACTCTCGATAATATTTCGTTCAAATCACACATATCGTCATCATCAGACATCTCAGTTTCTTTCTCAACCTTCTCAATCATCAAAGCTTGACCTTGTTTCTCATTATCAAAATCATCATATTCTTCAAAATTATATATTCCTGATTGAATACTAAAAGGAACTGGAACATCTTCATAAAGAATCAATTCCAACTCACTTTGAGCATCAACAAGTTTTTCCTTTGAGCTCCCAGCCTCTTCTCCTCCTGTCTCTTTTTCTTTCTCAGGATAAGTGTTAGGCACAAAAAAGCCTCAGTCACACCTCCTCTATATCTTAGGGGGAGATTTTTAATCAAACCTGTTTGAAGCACTTGAAGGTATAATTTAAGGCCTATTAATGCCTTATTGAAGCCTGAAAAATGATTTGCAATATAAGTCAAAGCTGCTTACCCTGTTGCATTCGTTGCAACTAAGGCAGATTGACCAAGCTGTTCTATCTGCTGAACAGGCTGGACATAAACTGTCTACGCTGTTCTTTTTTGTTGAGAAGCTTGGACAAATTCTAAGTGTTCTGTTGTTTGTGAACAGGCTAAACACTTTATGGAATATGTTTCCAAGTCCTCATGTATTGTTTTGGACTACAAGATCATTTTACAAAGTCGAAGACAAAGTGGAAAACAGAAGATGCAAAAGCTGCCTACACTGTTCTGTTACATGAAGACAAAGTGGATATTTGAAATGGGTGACAGACCATTTCTTATATCAAAATGGCCTTAACAAAAGAAGAAATATGCAAAGTTGACATTCCTCTTTTGGTTAAAGCCTTCTGCAACAGAGACAAAAAGAAAAAGACAAAGATTCTGCCACATGAAGACAAGTCTGCTTTATGAGAATGTACAGAAAAGTTGTTTTGTCTTTTTGGAAAGACATCAATGAATAAGCTTCACTAAGATTCTCAGTGAGAGTATAAATGGAAGCTTCTAAGGATTGTGAGACAACCAAGAGTGAGAAATTCATATCATGCATTGAAGTGTGTTTTTCCATGCATGCAAGTTTGCTTGAATAAAACAGTAACGTGTGTCCAAGCTGTTCTTATTCAAGTTGTCCATCTGTGACTTGTAAACAGTGAGTTCATCTTAGTGAGTGTCTTCATTGTATCTAGTCTGAGTGTGTCCTAGACTAGTTAAACATCTGTTGTATCTTTCATCTCAGCTTGAACCTTTCCGCAATCAAGCTTGTTTGTGTTTAACACTTGTTAATAATATACACAAACATTGAGAAAAGAGTGCTGAGTTTTTAATTAGCTGTATTCACCCCCCCTCTACAGCTTAGAACATTACACTAGGGAAACCTTTTGGGACCTACAACTGGTATCAGAGCAGATAGAGTGTGTGTTAACTCTAGATCTCTCATTCTCCCTACTTTCCCATGGACAACAGTGCTGCCAGTTCCTCCTCTTACTATGACAATGGTTCTATGGCCAAACCTCCCAAGTTCAATCATCAAAACTTCTCTGGTTGGAAGTGCAAAATGATGCTCTACTTAGAGAATCTGGATGTACAACTGCCTGAGATAGTAATGGAGGGTCCCTATGTGCCAACCTGTGTTACCACGATTACTCCTGCTGTTGAAGGAGCTGCCCCTGAGATCAGAATCTTTGAGAAGGCCAAGGCTCAATTGTTGATGAAGACAAAAGGCTGGTTGCTCTTGATGCAAAAGCCAGGAACAACCAGGTCATTTCTCTTTTCTGAAGATGTGTTCAAACAGATTGAGAAAATGAAGACTGCAAAGGAGATGTGGGATACTTTGTGTACCGTCTATGATGGTCCCACTATCACATTGGATAACAGGCTCAACAATCTTGTTAAACAGTATGAACTCTTCTTTGCAAAGCCAAAGGAGTCTCTCACAGAGACCTATACCAGGTTCACTGCTCTAATCAATGATCTCAAAGCTGTTGCGATAACTAAGGACAGCTTGACTCTGGTGAACAAGTTCTTGGACATTCTGCCTGAAGAATGGAATTATTTTTCTACTATCTTAAGAAATTCAGGCACCATCAAAAGTATGGATCTTGTAAATCAGTATGGATCTTTACTGAATGATGAGCAGTCAAGGCAACAGAAGAGAAATGCCTTGCAAATGTCCAAAAGATGTGCTGCCTTAGTGGCCAGCGTGAGACAACCTGCTGGTCAGGTGTGTGATGTGTTCTCGCAACCTGATCAACAGGCTGATGATGAAAGGGAAGAAATGTATGAAGAGGAAGACTGTGAAAATCTTGCTGAACTAGATGATGAGCAAATGATTGCAATGCTTGTCAAGAAGTTCAACAAGAAGAGGTTTGGTGGAAGAATGATGCAGAAGAAGTTAGGTGTCATAAAAAAGAAGGCATTTGATAAAACTAAGGCTGAGTGCTTTAAATGTGGCAAAACTGGCCATATAGTTGCTGACTGTGTGTCTAAAGATGTTGGTCAATCATCCAAACCGTACAAGACAAAGAGGGACGATGGCTACAGGGTTAAGTACCTAATGGCCATGGCTAAGCTGAGGAAGTTGGAAGACTCAGTAGCTTCCAATAAGCAAAAGGGACTCATGGCTGAGACATGTGATTGGGAGGAATCTGACTCATCTACAGATGAAGAAGATAATAACTGTCTGATGGCCAACACTGATGTCCCATCAACAAGAAACTTCAAACAAGACCTGGCTAAAGCTGAAGCTCTCAGCAGCTTAGAGAACTGGAACCCAACAATGATGTATAAGGTACAAAATTTTATGGCTTACAGTTCTGATGAAAAAGTTAAAATGTTTGAATATTTGCTTGTTGATCTAAAAGTTGCTATTGAGAAGCATAATGTTTTGTTGTCTGAAATCTCCAAGCTAAAAACAGATCTTGAAATAAAAACTAGTAAACTGGACAAGTTCCATAAGTTGGAAACTGAACTTGATGAATTTAAACCCATCAGTTCTATTTTATTAGAAGAAAAGAGAGAAACATACACAAAACATGCAAAGCTTCAAAAGATTGTTGATTCTTGGTTCCAATCTGCTCAAAAAGTCAGCCATTGTATCAGTCAACATATCCCTGCTCAAATCCAAGCCTATCTTGGAGGGGATCTTGACAAAGCAGCTTCAATTGTTGAGATAAATAATCTAGAAAAAGACTTAACCACTCTTGGTGAGCTACCAAGTACCTTCCTTCAGAAAGTAAATGGTAAGCTAGTCTCAAAAAATAGGTTTGTCAGGCCTCAAAACACTGACAGCTTGTGTGAAAAAGGTCCAAAAACTGATGATGGAATGTGTTCTCCATCAAATCAGCATGCTAAGTGCTCAGCTGGTTCACATAAGCAAAAAAATGGAAAACAAGCACAAGCTGCAGCTTTGGATACCAAACCAGTTAACAAGACTGGCTCTGGGTCTAAAGCTGATGGTAAGAGACCTGTTAAAGCCAAAAGCAGTTATTATGTTGATAGGCAACATCCATCACATCTCAGTAAGGGCAAAGGCAAAGCCATTGCTCAACCTGAGAAATTTGGGAACAAGTTTTCCAAACCTGTGGAAGGTCAAAGGCCAATCAAACTTCCTGTATTTGAAACTGTCCTACTAAAAAGAGAAAAGAGGATACAGGTAAAGCTGTTGCCATTGTGCCTTCCACCTAAAGTGTTGATTCTTCCAAAAAGAGTAATAAGTTTGCTAAACCTGCTGAAAAGATCAACAAAATGATTCAGAATGTGTTTCTGGAAGTAGTTCTTCCAAAAATGCCAAAAAGAGAAAATGTTATAAATGTGGGAAGAAGACACATATGGCCAAAGACTGTCCAGAAACTGAGGACATGAGGCCTGTTGACTCTGCTCGTTCCAACATTGCAAAAACAAGTAGTGTTGGAAGTAATATGGTCAATGAGGATAGTATCCAAGCTGATACAATCCAAATAGGGAATATTAGTGTGGATATCACTGGTCCATCAACAAATGTTGATGAAGTAGGAGAACTCATCCCTATGACGAGTTCCCCTAAAAATAACTAATATTTTCCCATCACACTCTGCAGGTCAAACAACCATCCCAGGTTTGGTACTTCGGCAGCGGCTGCTCAGGGCACATGACAGGTTGTAAGGATCTTCTGAGTGATCTCAGGCCTGAAAAAGGGCCAAAAGTCACCTTTGGTGACAATGTACTGGGATCCACAGAAGGATATGAAACTCTTCAAGCTGGTGCTGCAGTATTCAAAGAGTAGCCTATATGTCTGGGCTGAAACACAATCTTGTAAATATAAGTCAACTGTGTGATGCTAGTTACAATGTTAACTTTGATGAGCACATGGGTTACATATTGGATTCCCAAGGGAAAGTTGTGTTGTGTGCACAAGGGAAGAAAGGTGTATATGTTGTGGACATGAAATCTGCTGATCCCATAACTAACACCTGCTTTATCTCCAAAAGCAATGCAGACCTGAACTAGTTATGGCACAAAAGGCTATCAGACTTGAACTTCAAGAATGTCAACAAACTCTGTAAGAATGAGTTGGTAACAGGTTTGCCTTCTATAACCTTTGTTAAGGATAAACTCTGCACAACTTGTGAGAAAGACAAGCAGAGAAAAACATCTTTTAAATCTAAACATAATTTCTCTATTGATACTCCTCTCTTCTTAATCCACATGGACTTGTTTGGACCAGTCAGTGTCCCATGTCTAGGAGGTAGAAGACACACTCTAGTAATGGTTGATGAGTTCTCCAAGTTTACATGGGTGATCTTTCCGAAGGAGAGGCTGCTAGAGAAATCATTGGATTTATCAAAAAGATGGAGATGCTGAACTCTGCTCAAGTTAAGCAACTTATAAGTGATCATGGTACTGAATTCAGAAACAATGCTCTTGAAGACTTCTGTGAAGAAAGAGGGATTTCACAAAACTTTTCAGCGAATGGAGTTGCTGAAAGGAGAAATAGAACTCTCATTGAAGCTGCTAGAACCATGCTGTGTGCATCAGGTTTACCTTCACCATTCTGGGCTGAAGCTATCAACACTGCCTGCTTCACCCAAAACAGATCCTTGGTCGTGAAAAGGTTCAACAAGACTCCCTATGAGTTAATCAAAGGGGGAAGGCCAAATATTAGCTAATTCCATGTGTTTGGATGTCCCTGCTTCATTCTGAATCATAGGGACCAGCTGGCAAAATTTGAACCCAAAGCTGATGAAGGTGTGTTTGTTGTATATTCTGCTATCTCCAAAGCTTACAGAGTATACAACTACAAAAGAAAGGTGATAGATGAATCTATTAATGTCACCTTTGAGGAGTCTAAGAGTGCTTCCACCAAAGCTGTTCCTGAATCAGTTTCAGGAGAGTTCAGCTTTGATGATCTCATGCATTCCATTAATGAAGAAAAGGACTGAAAAGCTTCCACTACACCCAGAGTGGAACCTGTTAACCACAATGGACATGATGCTGACTATGTTGATACACCCTATGTGAATAAGTGTACTGACATAATTACAACACCATGTCCTGAACCAATCAATGATGGTTTTCCTAGATCCTCTGCTGATATGTTCAACAATTGAGAGTCATGTTCAACAAGTGAACAGGCTCAAGATAACAGTGTGTCTGAAAATCTTGAAAGCTGCTCAACAGGTATTGATGAAGATGCAAATGACTCAGGAGAATCTTCATTGAGGCAAGATCCTAAGTGGATCAGGTGTCACCCCAATGATCAAATAATTGTGACATCAACAAAAGGGTGCAAACAAGATGGGACAGCTTAGGAAACTTTTGTATGTTTTCTAGCTTTGTGTCTCTGATGGATCATAAGAAAGTGGATGAAGCACTGAAAGATGTCAATTGGATCAATTCTGTGCAAGAAGAGCTCAATCAGTTTGAGAGAAACAAAGTATGGAAGCTGGTCCCTGCTCCAAAAGGTAAAACAATAAGTGGCACCAAATGGGTTTTCAGGAACAAAATGGATGAGCAAGGTCATGTTATTAGAAATAAGGCAAGACTGGTTGCTCAAGGCTACAGACAGGAAAAAGGCATTGACTATGATGAAACATTTGATCCAGTGGCCAGGTTAGAGGCATTTCATTTGTTTCTAGCCTACGCTGCCCATAAGAGTATGAAGGAATTTCAAATGGATGTAAAGAGTGCATTTTTAAATGGAAAGCTGCAAGAAGAAGTGTATGTCAAGCAGCCTCTAGGTTTTGAAAATGAACATCATCCAGGTTTTGTCTATAAGTTGGACAAAGCCCTCTAGGGTCTAAAACAAGCCCCAAGAGCCTGGTATGACACTCTATGAGCAATGGTTATTCCAGAGATAAAGTGGATACCACATTGTTCATAAAGAAGGTGAAGTCTGATATTATGCTTGTTCAAATTTATGTGGATGACATAATATTTGGTTCTACAAATGAGCAGTTATGCAAGAATTTTTCACTACTCCTAAAATCAAAATATGAAATGAGTATGATGGGAGAACTTACTTTCTTTCTAAGATTACAGGTTAAACAAACCTCAAATGCAATTTTCATAAATCAAAGAAAGTACACTTTAGATCTTTTGAAAAAGTTTAAATTTGATCAAAGTTCTCCTATGAAAACCCCAATGGCAACCAATGTAAAGTTGGATGCTGATGCCAGTTGCAAAGTTGTTTCAGTAACAGCTTATAGAGGTATGATTGGAAGTTTGCTATATTTAACTGCTAGTAGACCAGATATTATGTCTGCTACCTGTTTATGTGCTAGGTTTCAAGCTGATCCTAAGGAATCACATCCAGCTGCTGTAAAAAGAATCTTCAGATACCATAAGGGTACACCAGGTTTAGGTCTTTGGTATCCCAAACACTCAAGTCCTGAGCTAACAGGATATTCAGATTCTGATTTTGCAGGCTGCAGACTAGACAGAAAAAGCACAACAGGTGGACGTCAACTCCTTGGTGGTAAGTTGATCAGTTGGTGTAGCAAGAAGCATAATTCAGTTTCTACTTCTACTACCAAAGCTGAGTATATTGCTGCTGGAAGCTGCTGTGGGCAGATTCTATGGATGCAGCATCAGCTTGATGACTATGAACTTGTATATAGGAAGACTCCTATTCTGTGTGATAATACAAGTGTTATAGCTATCTCCAACAATCTAGTATTTCATTCCAGAACAAAGCATATAGAAGTCAGACATCATTTTATCAGGGATCACATCCAGAAAGGTAATGTGGAGGTAAGTTTTATTTCCACAGATGAACAGCTTGCAAACGTTTTCACCAAGCCTCTTGATGAAAACAGGTTTAATTATCTTGTAAGCGAGCTGGGCATGTTAAATAAAAGTGACTAAGTGTCCCTAATGCTCTAAGGCATCATATGTCTGAAACTGCTCAAGTTTCTCAGAACAGCTTAGACAGAATAGGCTATGCATGTTCTACACTTAGCCAATTTCTGAAAACTTGGACAGCTTGAGCGTATAACAGGTTTGAAAACATCAGCTTTCACTTCAAACCTGTTTTGTTGATAAAACCTTCAACCTGATCACTCTCTCAATCTGTCACACAAGACATTGTCTTGTAACCTGATCAGCTATTGAACGAAACCTGTTCTTACGTAGCTGCACAAGTTGAATGAACAACTTGAGGAATGAACAGTTTGTGATGAACCCTGCTCATCACAGGTTTGACCAACAACTTAGAACATCAGTTTTAATTACCTTTCTTCATAATTAAGTTACTTAATTTCTGTATTTATTTAACTTAATTATCTATGGATAATGTGTGTTAACGTGTGTTAGTGACTATAAAGGTTCAAGTGGTCTGACAACCGTTCTGACATGGACAACCATTCCGTTTTCCGTTAAAGAACATTTCAAATCAACCGCTCAAACCTTTCTCTCTCCTACCCACTCACATTTGAATCCTATAAATACCTCCTCTACTGTTTCATCTTCTTCTTCCTCTACTGCTACAATAACTACTGAAAGAACCCTAAATCGACTAAGTGTCCAGTACTCATATTTCCACTACTCTCAAATGGCTCACCAAAACAACCCTTTGCTTCTGTAAGGTCACCTACCTACGGATCCTATCTTGACGCTACGCCGTTCAACGAGTGCGGAATCCTCGTTAGTTGTTTGACGGAAAGATCACGCACACGAAACACGGAGACACACACGATGACAGACGCAAACTAGAACGCCCCGACACGTGATTCTCTATAAGATTACACAAAAACACCTCTGCAAGTTCGTAATCACCCTTAGCCTAATTCTGCAAAACTTATTAATCAAAACTGATTAACTCTTAAATATAGGCATAAGATTCGAACTTGCCTTGGACAAGTTCGAGAAGGCCCAAGCCCATGAACTTGTCCACCATAAGTTCGAATCAGGCCTTTGAACTTATTCTAGAACTTGTCTTTGAACTTGTTCTAGAACCTATGTTTGAATTTACCTTTGAACTTATGTTTGAACTTATCTTTGAACTTATGTTTGAACTTATTGTAAAACATCAATTACAACTAAGTTCAAACATATATACAATCAATATCAAACATATATCAAACATACAACAAACATATAACAAACATGTATTAATATGCAATTACGAACAAATTGACTATTACAAAATATCTTCTATACTTAGACTGCTATCGCCACACAGGATGCACTAACAGACTCCCCCTTGACGATTGCTTCTAGCTATATATATTTTGTCTAAGTATTAGAACTATACAAACTACTACCAACATGTAATCTCTGCTCTATGCAAACCCTTACCACCTTTTGGAACTTCCTTCCTTCTGATCTCCAGCCTTCATGAAAGAAATTCGGTTAATCATGAAGCTTTCTCAGGTCGTCCTTGGATAAGTTGATCAGATGCAGTGGATCGTATACTTTCAAAATAGTCTTTTCATCTAGATCCTCCATCACTGCTTCAGCCGTCTCATTGTCTACATACTACCACTTCATGTTGCTAAGTACATCCTGGGGCATTGACTTCATCGACACTTTCTTCAGACATCGGACTGGCTTGTAGACCATTCTAGCCCAAGGCTTGCCAGTGTGGGGATCGATTCTCGGTTCATCTTCAATTCTTTTGCCTGACCTCGGCTTTATCCTTTCAAACTTTCCAGACCTCCCCTCCTTTTTGATGATTTTAGCTATAACTTCAGCGTAGGGGTCGTCTCCCAAGTTGATAAGCTCTTTCGAGGCAGTTCCTTCACTTCGCATTTGGGCAGTGTATTAAAAACCTTCAAGGTTCTCCTTAAATACTGAAGCCCGTCTCTTCTTTTCAGCACGAATAGCTGTAGTTCCCTATCAAGAACCATCTTAGAATCCCTCCTGAGAGATTTCCTGGACTTGGCAGTCTCATTCTTTTCCTTTCTGCCAAATCTGTCTTCTTCTCCTCCATCCTGAACCCTAACTTTATCATTTCTTCTCTTGTTTGTTCCTTTTCAGCTATTTCAGATTCTGATTCATCCATATATGCTAAGTTAAGCTCATCCAGATCTATCACATTCTGATCATTATGTATTTACTGTTTGGTGATAGGCTGCTACGGGATAACTACTTCATCTACATTGTCATCCTCATCTTCCACAACCTCATCATCTGACTTCCAATCCTCCACGTCTTCTGGAATAAATTCCCCTTCTTCCAAGTCTTCTTGATCAAAACCAAATTCGTCATCATCAAGATCCATCAAGGATTCAATCATTTCATGTTCAACAATCTTTGAAGCCTCGCCTTCACCACCTTCTCCCACACTTGACTGACTAGGCTCCCCCTGAATGAGTGCTTGCTGAGCAGTCTTTTGAGAAAGATCCGCTAGCTCACCTTCTCTTTGGGCATCTGGATCATTGCCTTCGTCATCATCTCTCCTTATTCTCAACTCGTCTTCCTTGCAGCTACTCTCCCCCTTAGCTCGCAGATCTTTCAATAATTGCTCAAGGAGGGTCTTCATTGTACTCAACTCAGACTGTTGATTAGCCACAGTTGTCCTTAATTCAACATTTTCTTGATCAAGTCTAGCATTATACTGCTGCAGCTCTTTCACAGCTGTTGAAAGTTGATAAATCTGGACTGTTTGGAAGTCCACTTTTCTTTTCAACTATGTGAACCGGTGATTATCTGTGAACGTAGTCGATGTTGATGTAATGGAGGCGGATGTTGATGGAACGGTGGTAAAAGTTGATGGAGCAGCCGGTAACACAGGTTGAGGAGCTGAAGTGGATGGATCTCCCTGGATAAATATATGCCTCCTCTCCCTATGCCTAGGAACGAGTGGAACTTCTTCTTCTTCTTCTTCATATTCAGATTCTTCGGTCTCTTCATCAATTCGAGCCGGTCTTGTCGATCTCCTTCTATTGACAACTAACCGCGATCCATATCTTTCAATTGTTACCTCTGGATCCTCAGCTTCAGAACTAGACTCAGAGGCTGTATCAATGTGACCTTCAGCCGGAGTCTGTTCCCTTTCAGCTTCACTTGCTTCTTCTTCCTGGACCTCAGTGTCCATTAACTCAGCATCAGATGGCTGGTATTCATCAATTTGTCTAAAAATATATTGGAAATGAGCTGGAGGCTTTAAAACATCCTGAACCAGTTGTTCAGCGATATTTTGCTCCACGGCTGTCCCTTGCGCCCATATATCTTCCAGAGTTTGCACCCTCTGATCATATTGGGGGGCCGAACTCGATGGGCCGGGAGCTTCCGTTGATGGACCAGCTGCTGTAGATTCTGTTTGTTGCCGAGAGGAGGGTCTAGCAACCGGAGGTCTGTTTGTTGTCGGTGCTCTGCGTCATTGCCTCTGCTGTTGCGGTGGTTGTTGCTGTTGCTGTTGCGGCTGCTGCTGTTGTTGAGCTTCACCAGTCCAATAATCACCCTCCAGGGCAACAAAATCCGGATCTATAACCGCCCCGAACAATGGTGCCACTTGAGGCCTGACCTGCTTAGCCCTTCTCGCATTGTGGGTCTGGCAGTCAGCAAAATTCCTCTTATCGATTAAGACATCGCCACTTAGATCTGGAAGTGGTGGCAAATTTGGCAAAAAATGGCGAATGATCATCATAGCAAAATGAGGGTACATCAAAAATCTTTCACTCACCGGATCTGTGATCTGGTGGACAAACTCCCCAAAAAAAATTCAGAGAAACCGAATCGCTTGTTGTATACCAAGGCAATTAACGCCGATTGCAGTTTAGACACCATCGTGTCAAATCCCGTCTTCTTTGGCAGAAAACATATCATAATGACGTGGACAAGATGCCTCCATTGTCCAATCATCCCATTCTTCACATACGAAGTCTTCGTTATGTCTTGGGTATCTCCCATTCTCAAAAATGCAGCTTGCCTGATAGGTAGTGGAAAATCTATCGGCCCTGCTTCTTGGTCTTCAGATCCCAGCTGTAGGATATACCTCAACATATCAGCCGAAAAGACGATTGGCTGTCCACCCACTCTTGTTCTTAGAACAGTAGGTGTAACCGAGCAATCCACTTGTAGATGCTCCCAGAACTGTCGCACATAGGTCAATGTGATTTGAAGATTGTGCGTGAGAGCGTAGGAGACTCGGGACTGTGTAAGCAACTCTATCATCTGACGATACGGATGTGCTTCAGGCAATTCACGATCCACAACCATAACCATGTTATGCTTATTATAAAACGCTCGATCACCCATATCTAAGTATATGAGTATGTTTGAGAAATGAAAGCAAAACTTCAAAGAATAGTGGGAAATTCGAGATTCGGTAAGTTCGAACACAAGTTCGAGATCGCCGGAGCACAATTTCGAGAAAAGAAATTCTAAGGTAGGTGTCTTAACTGAAATACTGTTGACCTGTTTATACCAGCTACCTTCGAACTTAGCATAAGTTCGAACTTCCGGACAAATTCGAAGCTAAGTTCGAATTTGTATGCTTTTCGAACTTAAGTGAAAATTTTGAAAGTTCTTGAATAAAATTCAACTTTTTGAACTTTTTCGTGTAACGGAATTTTACAAACCTTGCAGAATCATTCACACTAAGCAACAAATTTTCACGCAATATTTGTTTATTCAACCAAAAATGCATCCAAGTAACTTTGACCTTTTTCCTATTTAGAATAAAAAAAATAAAATAAAATGAAATAAAATAAAATAAAATAAAATTTTAATAAAATTTAAACTTAAGCTACTCAAAAATACTTTTTAAAATTTACGACGTATACTAACAGAATATTTTTGCGAGAAAGTCAAAGAAGGTTCAATCAGATAGCAATGTCAAACGCACTTTCAGTATTACACTTTCACACTTAGAAATTTTTGATTCCTTTGATTGTTTGTCGTGATATACATTCCAAGACGATTGTCGGTATGATTTTTCTTTTAAGCATTTTACACTTTGCAATATCCCTTGGCCTTTTTATTTATCAAGAAACTACCTTAGGTGTCCTATTCTTAGACATACTTCTATGATCCAGGCATACATACAATGATTATAACGTTTCGGTATTGTAAATTTTCTTCAAAAGGCAAACGTCGGACACAGTTCTGTATTTACATACAACAGAGTGTCTTAGTTTGTCTTAAAGTTTATTTAAAGTTAGCAAGACAGCGGTAACAGGTGTGTACTTACGAACAAAGCGACTTATTTTGCTAACTTGAGTCAAATCAGAGGTGACAGGTCTGTACTTACGTACAACAGAGCGACTTGTTTTGACTCCCTCATCTTTATCAAAAATATTTCTTTTCTTTTCTTTAAGATGTATTTGATGTTGCTATACATCCCCCAGAAAATTTTCATACCTCATTTAGAATCATTGTCTGTATGTCTCTAACATAGAAATTAAGACCATTTGGTCATACATCTAAGTTAGTTACACATATGACTTTTTCTTGAATATTTTATTAGCTTTTGAGATTTCCTTTGTGTATTATGCCTACCAACACATCAAACAGGAAAGTGTATATCACTTAGAGTTTAAGGTGCATTATGTGTGAAAGCTTAACACTTAGAGATTGTTCCGACAATGCTAATTTTCGTCACTTTGAACCTATGGCTCTAAGACTTAACTTAATTTACTAATATTCTCTTTTTTTGAGCTTTTTATGGTTTTCTCTCTTTTTTCTTTTGTTTTTCATTTTTAAGATAAGCTAATAAACTAACCTACTAACTTACTATAAAAGGAAATAAATTATACTGAAACACTAACTTACTATAAAAAGAAAGAAAAAATATAATAAGGTCAAGTTACTCTGGATTACGCATACCATTTAGTTGAACTAACAACTCAAAGCATGACTTATCAAAAGCTTTAGTGAATAAATCTGCATTATTATCTTCCGTTGCCACTTTTACCAGTTTTATTAATTTTTTTTCAGCACAATCACGTATGAAATGATGTCTTATGTTTATGTGTTTTGTTTTACTATGTTTAACTAGATTATTAGTTATAGCAATTGTAGACTGATTATCTATCCTAATGGGAGTATGAGTGTAAGTCAAATCGTAATCCCGCAATTGTTGTTGAATCCACAAAACCTGTGAACAGCAATTACCAGCAGCTACATATTCGGCCTCACACGTTGACACGACTACCGAAGTCTGTTTCTCGCATTGCCAGGATACGAGTCTCCCACCAAGGAACTGACAACCTCCAGTTGTTGATTTTCGGTTCAGGCTGCAACCTCCATAATCTCAATCCGTGTATGCTTCCATTTCTATATCACTGTCAGCATGATACCAAAGTCCCAGCTTCGGTTTCGACTTGAGGTATCTCAGAATCCGCTTCATAGCTTTCATATGCATTTCTTTCGGATTGGCTTGAAACCTAGCACAAATACACACAACAAATATTATGTCAGGTCTAGAAGCAGTTAAATACATGAGTGATCCGATCATGGCCCGATATAGAGTCAGATCCACATCAGTATCACTTTCTGTACCCGGTCCGAGATTGTGATTCACTTGAATCAGAGTACTAAAATGAGCTGTCAGCTTTGTTCCTTCCATCCCGAAGCGCTCCAGAATATCGTAGACATACTTCGTCTGATGGATAAACATGCCCTCCTTCCTCTATTCAACTTGCAAACCCAGAAAGAAGTTCAGCTGTCCCATAACACTCATCTCAAACTTTGACTTCATAACCTTCTCAAAATCTTTGCACATTTGTTCGTTTGATGACCCAAAAATGATGTCATCAACGTACACTTGTACAAAGCTAAAATCTTCTCACTTCCTCTTCACGAATAATGTATTATCAATTCTCCCTCCATAAAACCCGTTGTCCAAAAGATGAGTTGACAGTGTCTCATACGATGCACTTGGTGCCTGATGTAATCCATCAGAGCCTTATCGAGACGATACACTCTGTCAGGATACTTTGGATCAGTAAACCCAGACGGTTGTTCGACGTACACCAGTTCCTTCACCTTGCCATACAGGAAATCACTCCTTACATCCAACTGATAGACTTTAAAACCTTTGAAGGACGCAAAGGCCAGAAACAGACGAATTGCCTCAAGCCTTGCCGCTGGTTTAAACACCTCGTTGTAATCGATTCCCTTTTCTTGGTTGAATCCCTTTACTACAAGTCTTGCCTTGTTGCGAGTAACAATACCCCGATCATCTCTCTTGCACTTAAAAACCCATTTATTTCCTATTGTAACTTCTCCTCGTAATAGCGGTACTAACTCCCACACTTCAAGCTTTCTGAATTGTGACAGTTCTTCTTGCATCACTTCAACCCAAGAATTGTCTTTCAGTGTCATTTGCACATTCTTCGGCTCTACTTGTGAGATGAAACAAGAATATAAACATGTGTGATACGCCTCGGAGTCATTAATCATCGACAACAGCACTGTGTTGTTATTCAAACTACTCCTAGTTCTCACACCGGTATTCAGATTTCCTATGATGCTCTCAATTGGATGATCCTTGTTTATCCTCGATGTCTCAATTTCATCAACTCTAAGATTGTCTCCTAAGTTTGATCCTGTTTCACCTAACGGGGGAATGACTTCAGACGTTACATCCTCTTCCGCATGATCACTATCATCGGAGTTAGAAGTAGTAGTCTGATTCTCGTTTGTAGGTAACTCAGGTTCATTCTCTGATGGAGCTCTATCTTCTGTCGTTGTAGGCCCAGAAGTTGATGTAATGCTTGTATTTGGAAAACTTTGACCGTCGTCATTTAGATTTAATGACGATAAGTCATTTTCATTTGTTCCTGCATTTACATCCAAAGGAATGTTAAATAATTCAAACAATGAGTCATAATCAAATATCCATTCCAGACCAGTTTGGGGTTCATGTGTATAACTTGATATGTCAATGTTATACACAATTTCTACCATACCGTTTGTTTTGTTAAAAACCCTTTTATTTGGTGAGTTAGGTACATAACCTAGGAAATATCCTTCGCCAGCCTTTTCACCAAACTTAGGTTGATGTTTTGTTTTCAATAATGTACACGGTACCCCAAACGGTTCGAAGCCAGTTAAATTCGGTGGTCTTTTATTCAGAACTTCATAACATGTTTTGTTCAGTGATTTGACAGTAAGGACCCGATTTAAAACATGACATGCGGTATTCACTGCCTCCCCTAAAAACATGGTAAGAAGCTTTGAATCCGAGAGCATGGTCCTTGCTGCCTCAATCAAAGTCCTGTTTTTCCGTTCTGCCACCCCATTTTGTTGTGGCTCATATGGTGCACTAAATTGATGCACTATGCCTTTGGATAGGCAATATACACCAATTACTATGTTTTTAAATTCTGTTCCATTATCACTCCTGATACATTTTACCCTCGTCCCGTATGAGTTTTCGACTTGGTCTAAGAACCCAATCAGCTTTCCAGCTGTTTCGTCTTTCATACCTAAAAAGAAAACCCATGAAAATCATGAGTAATCATCAATGATAACTAAACAATACCAACTACCACCTATACTCCTTTTGTTGATAGGTCCGAATAGGTCCATATGCAACAAATCGAACGTGGAAGCTATCGAGTTCTGAGTCTTTGACTTGTGTGACTTCTTGTGTTGTTTGACTTTCTTGCACGGTACACACTTGTCGTCAAACTGAAAACTATTCATCAGGACACCTTGCACTAGACCATGTTTAGTGATGTAGTTCATTTTCCTCAGGTGCAAGTGTGCCATGCGTCTATTCCATAAGATGGATTCGGACTCTGAAGCTTTAGACAAAAGACAGATTGTTCCCATCGACGAATCTGAGATGTTCATGTCCAGCATGTACAAATCATTCTTCCTTGGGGCTCTCATCATAATCCACTCTTCAGGTATTTTGAATCCTGGCTTCAGCACTAACGCTTCAGTATCAGTAAAAAGAACCGAATTCTTCTTATCACAGATCTGAGAGACACTAATGAGATTGTGAGCAAGTCTATCAATGTGATATACTTGATCAAGTGTGATAGTCCCATTAGTGATCACACCTGTTCTAGTGATATTTCCTCCCTTGTTCCTAGCGAATGATACAAATCCCTTGTTCCATCCCTTGAAGTCTGTGAGCAGACTTCTTTTCCCAGTCATGTGCCTAGAGCAACCACTGTCGACGAACCACTTGTTGTTGAGACCTGTAATTAGCTCCTGCACATGAAAGAAAACAAGTTAGTTATCACGGAGAACCCAAGCCATGACTGACTTGGTAATACCGTTCTCATCCACATACGTGAACTCCTTCAAATACCCATCTCTCCTTTCAGGTGACTTGGGTGTTTGATTGAGAACTTGTTGTGGTGCTGAGTGATTTAAATTCACTCTTGGCCTTTGGGTAGGCATTTGCTGCTAAGCCCTTGAATAGTTTCTATTATAAGGCATTTCAGATTGATATCCCTGGGCTCTACCTGGTGTCTGATGTCTTTGAGGAGTGTGAGACCTAACAGGAGTGTAAGCTCTTCTAGGTGTTGTACTCCTATAAGATTGTTGAGGTCCTGACCTAGACTGATTAGGGTCTCTATTTGGTGAATTAGTCCAAACCACTTCATTTTGTCTAACCGACACAGGTACTTGTCTAACAGCAGTCTTTGGTGTGGCATTCACAATTTTCTTAGTGTTTTGAGAAGCACTTGTGCTAGTTACACTAGGTATAGGTTTATGTTGTTCAGGCTTTCCAGCAATAGGTCTAGACTCTGGTTTAGAGGGTGTAGATTCTATTTCTTATATGTACAGCTAGACACAACATGTCCCCTCTCATGGCATTTAAAGCAAGACATTTTATCAATCGACTTCTTATGAGTGCCCTTTGATTTTGTTGTCTCACTAGAGTTATGTTCTTTCTTCTCAACTATCGTGACTGTTTCCTCTTTCTGATTATTCACCTCAGGTTTAGCTTCTCCTAGAATTTTGTCACTAGAAGACTGCACAAACTTGAATTTCTTAACCGTGGAATTATTATTAGTCACCTTAGTTGATTAATACTTATCAGATTCAGAGATTGTATCAGTTGCTACCTCTGACTCGACGGGTTTATCAGTTCTATCCTGAGGTTGAGGCACATAATTGTCGTTGAAAGGTGGATGACTCTCTAGATAACCTAAACCTACTAGTTTCTTAGATTGACGTTGAGCATCTAAGATTTTCCCTAGATTTAGAGTAGAGTTCCTTAACTTTTCTAACTTACTATTTACCTCTTCAACTTTAACCGTTGATTCAGCTAGCTCTACCTCCTTGATCGTAAGTTCTTTGGTTAAAGCCTCAACATGCTCATACATAAGTTCTATCCTGACACATTGTTCACTTAATTTGTCTTTTAGAACTATAACATCTTGAGCATCTGCTTTTAGCTTATACCTAAGATCTTCTTTAATATCTAGGAGACTAGCATTATCTGATTTTAAGGATTCTATATGAGCAGTTAAATTGTTATGTGTTTCTAGAACTAAATTCAATCTATTATTGGAAGTAGTACATAAAACACAAAAATCACGGAATGTAGAAAAGTTCAGAATTACCTTTTTGTGATCTGATTCCACGTTAGCCATTTGTGCGGCAAACTCCAGAATGGTCTGATTGTCTGACTTCTCCACCAACACAGAACTTGTATCATTCTATTCATTGCCCTCTATCACTTCCTCTGCTCCGTCATCCCCAGTCTCAGTCACTTCAGCTATGAAGGCTATAGCATTAGTCTCCAGATGAGTAGACCAATCATAAGTACCATCGAGCTGTCTGTCAGATGTCACATTAGTTAACAGACCAGCGATGTTTGCTTGATTACCCGAACTACCAGATTGATATCTTCCCTGAGATGGATTATGATAGTTATCAATTTTGGGTCGTTGACATTCTCGTGTGAAATGTCCTAATCCCTTGCAGTTATAACACTTAACTTTGGATTTATCGAACCCAATTTTATAGTTGCTAACGTTCAGATTTCTGCCTGTTCGTTTTATGAACCTTTTGACCCTCTGAGTCACCATGGCCAGTTGCCATTGAAGATCCATTGCCTCCAAATCATCAGGATCCACCTGATCATAGTCCTCTTCTCATAATGCAGGATCATTAATTTTTCCTTGTACACAATTTCCATATGCTGCAACAAACGAAGCCAACATATTCAAATGAGTTTCGGCTGATTGTGCACTCATAGGCATCTTTGTGTATTGTTGAGAAGTAGATGCTGGGTAAGTCGGTTTGTCTTCTCGTTTAGAATACCCTAAGAATGCCCGACTGCTTGTTTCTTCTACCTCCATTTGGATAGATGCTTCACATGAGAAGAAAGCTGTAGTTGTTTTCAGTTCACTTGTGATAGAAGGTTTCGTCTTTCCAAAATACATCTCTGGATCTTGGACTTGATCATATTCCCCCTCTTTCTTAAGTAACTGAAAATTGTAAGCCCTCAGCGTATCAATAACACCCTCGAGAGTAAGAGTTTCAAATTTTTCTTCATCATGCATTATAAGCACTGTGTACATCTCCCACTTCGCAGGTAAAGCATCAAGAAGCTTCTCTATCTTCTCAAGTTCACGATACTCGACATCGTGATTATCCAGCTCTGTCAGTAAATGGTAGAACCTTGTGATTGTCTCATCCAACTTTTCGTTTTTCAATGCTTTGAAAATTGCGAACTACTGTTTCAGCATCTCGGTCCTTCCTTTTCAAACCCTCGGATTTCCCTCACACCGTTTCTCGAGTGCATCCCATAGCTCTTTAGCTGTACGATGATTCCTGAAGGTGTGTAGAATCTCCTGAGGTAGTGCCACGTGAATAATGGAAAAAGCTCTGTTCTCGGCCTCATACAGTTTCTTGTCATCATCCTTCATCTTTTGATATGTCAAGACTCTCTGACGGCCCTCAAACTCCGGAGTAGGTGGAATGTATCCCTCATCGATACAGATTTGCATTCACATGTCGTTGAAACGCGCGAAGTCAGCAAACCTATCCTTCCACCAGTAGTAGTCTTCCAACCTCATCAGTTTTGGCGGAGAATTTGCCTTGCCAACCTCGTGGTCCATTTCGATAAACTTTTGCAAACTGGTCATCCTTCCTAAACTTTTTGTATTAGAACTTAGGTAATTCAATTTAAAATAAACCCTTTCGAACTTAGGTAAGTTCAAATTAGTTTAAAATTAAATTCGTTTGAAATTAAATTCGAAATTGAGTAAGTTCGAAATCAACAAATTCGAAGATCTGACAAGTTCGAGATTTCTGACAAGATCGAGATCTGACAAATTCGAATGCTAGCAAATTCGAATCTCAGCCAAATTAGAATGAAACCCTAAATCAAGTTCTTGAGGAGCGTATTTTCTGACAAGTTCGAATTTTCTGACAAATTCGAATAAACCCTAATACCTCCTATGTTCGAGCGCCGCAAGTTTGAGAAACGGCCAAAAGTTTGATTTTTTCAAGTTTTCAGTTTAAACCAAAGTTTTTAGGATTAAAAACTATGGTTTCGACTAAAATAATGAACTAATGTGAACTTTTCTCCGTTACCTTGCTTGTATAACTCGAAAAACTAATTAAGAATGTGAATTTTCCGTCCAAAACGCCAAGAAACCAAGAACGTTGAATATGAACACGAAGAACACGATTAACACCCTTATGACTCTGATACCACTTGTATGGTCACCTACCTACGGATCCTATATTGACGCTACGCCATTCAACGAGTGCGGAATCCTCGTTAGCGGTTTGACGGAAAGATCACACACACGAAACACGGAGACACACACGATGATAGACGCAACCTAGAACGCCCCGACACGCGATTCTCTCCAAGAACACACAAAAACACCTCTGCAAGTTCGTAATCGCCCTTAGCCTAATTCTTCAAAAGTTATTAATCAAAACTGATTAACTCTTAATTATAGGCATAAGATTCGAACTTGCCTTGGACTAGTTCGAGAAGGCCCAAGCCCACGAACTTGTCCACCATAAGTTTGAATCAGGCCTTTGAACTTATTCTAGAACTTGTCTTTGAACTTGTTCTAGAACTTATGTTTGAACTTACCTTTAAACTTATATTGAACTTATCTTTGAACTTATGTTTGAACTTATTGTGAAACAACAATTACAACTAAGTTCAACATATACACAATCAATATCAAAAATATATCAAACATACAACAAACATATAACAAACATGTATTAATATGCCTTTGAACTTAGACTGCTATCGTCCCACAGGATGCACTAACAGCTTCCAGTATTCGTTGGTAAGGATGTTGAGAAACACCCGTCTATTACCACGATGCTAACACTGAAACCCACAAACTACATTGCAAACCTAACCATTCCCAAAAACTTAGTGGGGAAAGGTTATGAGAATATGGTGGAGTTTCTGAAGGTTCACCCTCTACACTATGCCATGAGTGCATCTCCTGGTGTCCTGTACCAGGAGATAGTGAATGAATTTTGGTACACCTGTGCCTATGATCCAGCAACCAAAATTATCAGGGGAACAATTCTCAATGGGACTCAGACCATTAAGATAACTACTGATCTCATTAGGGAAGTTCTTCATCTTCATGTGGCTGAAACATATGACCAGCCACAGCCTGAGAATGATCAGATGGGAAATTTGCTACGCTTCTGTGGTGTAGCAGAACCCAAAATTGGAGCCACGCTGTTCAGAAAGGATCTCTCACCAACCAACAGCTTTCTATTTGCTTTTGTGGTAATGTGCTTCAGCAGCAAAGTTGGTTCTTTTGACCAGCATAGCCGTAATGAAATCCCAATAGTCTTACAGCTTGTAGATGGGACTACTCTGAACATGGCTTGTTGGATTTTTGTGAATTTGAGGAACCTGGTGTAGCAGGAAACACGTCCAGCTGCTGTTAGATACCCAAGGTTTCTGAGCTTCATATTCAAGCGCGTTTGTGGTGAGTATCTCTATAACTCTCAACCTATGTTACTTACTGCTGCATTCCCAGTGATTGGGAATAGAGTTTTCTACACCCCTGTTCTTCCTAATGAACCTCCTCTCTCTACACCTATGAGGAGGTTGCTTGGCATGGTAGAAGGACCTTCAGTTATGATGATGGATCCAGTGATTGCTCCCAAAGGAAAATCCAAATCCAGGCCCAAAGTTGTCAAAAGGGTCAGGGAATCGACTCAAGCTGAGCCTGTCTGCAAGAAGGCTAAAACACCTAAGTTAAAGTCCCTCTGTGGCAGAAGGGGAGCAGACTTCTTACCCTGGTTCATCTGTTGAACCTGAAGCCTTTGTGGCTGGTGCCTCTGCGGCTCCTGAGACTATGGAACAGGTTAACCCCCTGTTTCTGACCCAGTCTCACCACCAGTCCAAACACAACTCCCTGCTACTTCTCCTCAATCCCCCACACTGTCACAATACTCAATGAGAAAATCATTAGCTAGGAAGAAACCACCTACCCAAACTAGCCCCTCTGGCTCCTCTCAACAGGAGTCAGTTGACAAAGAAGCAACCCATGCTGCCTCTCCTATTTTGGGAGAAGGTCCAACATCATTGGAGTAGGCTTCACTCCAAACTGAGTCCACCCAGAGTCAGCCTAGACCCTCTGGTTCCTCCCAACAGGAACCACAGTTGTACATATGGAGACTACCACATCAACTATCGCAACCTCCCAACAAGCTGAGGGTATTAAAAGACAGGAGTTCATTCCACTCCACACTGAGTCCACACAGTCTCCACCTCATACTTCTCTAACACAACCTGAGTCTGCACGAGGTGCCAAACCTGCTGGACTAGACCATCCAGTAGATCAGCCTCAAACTTCTGCTCCTAGTGATGCAGCTGCTGTACACCCAACAGCTGATGAAGGACCAACCTCCCAAGCTGATGAACCACAGGGAATAGACCATCCCTCTGGTGAAGCTGCCCCTCAAATGCAAATTCCATCTGCAGGTTTAACCACTGCTGATGTTGAAATGCACATCCCATCTCCCCATGACGAGGCACCTATAAACCAAGGTGCTGCTGAGGGAACCACCCAAAGCTTTGATGAAGGTGTTGCAAAACAAGCAGCATCTGAAAGGCTACCATTTCCTACCACTTCTCCTGATAAAGCAGATACAACCATTGCTGAAGGATCCATTGACCCTTCCAAGCTGGGCCATCTTACTTATGCCCAAGCTATGGAACTTCTCTCAAAAGTATCCCTACCTTCCCCCACACATCCTCAAACACCTGCCTCATCCTCATCTTATTCTCATTCTTCACCATCTACACAATCAAAACAGTCCACCCATACTCCTCCATCCCCCAAAGATCTTCCTTTGAAGGATCAACTATCACTGCTGACCAACAAAGTTGGTTATTTGAAAAACTCCATGACCTCCCTACCATCATCTCAGACTCTGTGTCTGCACAACAAAAAGGATTATTTGATCTGTTCAAGAATTCCTTTCCAACCCCTCCTCAAGATGATGTCCTCACAGCTGCTTGCACTCACTGCACAGCTACAAACTATCTCCACCACCCTCTCCACTCAATAGCACTCTGTGTCCTCCATGGCAGCTGTCTCCCAATAGCTGACCTCCCTCCTAAACACTTGCACTACTACCCTTCCTTCTACATTGGTCAGCTTAAACACTCTCATAGTCTCTCTGTCCAATTCTGTGTCATCAAACCTTGATGATGTGCAAGACTCTCTTGAACTACATCTTGCACAGCTTCAAAGTTTGTTGTTTACAGCTTCTGACAGGGAAAATCTCTCTAAGTTATCCTCCATTGTTGCCTCTCAATATACCTCTCTTCAGACATGTCTTACCCAACTTGAAGAGGTTAAGGACAACCTGGTATTCTTAGTGCATAGCTTGGTTGGCCCCAAACCTACTGCCAAAACTGCTGTTGTGCCTGCTGAATTTATTTCTCCAGGCAGACCACATGTTGAAGACTATGTGCCATCTCCTTCAAAGGTGTGAAGCTATGTGCCTCAAAGACCAAGTCTAAGGCGGAGAAATCTTCTTCTCTTTCTAAGGAGAAATCAGCATCTGTTGGTTAAGCAGCAAATGTATCACAAACAGGTCCTACAGGTCCCACTGAGGATGTCTCCCATCAAACTGGAGCTGCTCAGCCTACTCAGGCTGGATCTCCAAACCCTGCACAATCTAAGGGGGAGGAACCCATTCCTGGGGACAGGCCAAGCAGAAGGAGACATCTGATACTGGCACAAGAAGAAGAAGAAGAGGAAGAGGTTCCTGAAGCTGTTCCAACTACAACAGCTAAAAGAAAGAAGAAAGCATCAGTAGACATTGACTACCTAAAAGCTCACAGCTTAAGTTTAACAAGGCCAGAGCTAAAGAAATGGATGTCTCTGTGGACAAGTATTATGAATACAAAGATGAACAGCTCCAAGCCCTTGAAAAACTAAAGAAAGAATAAGCCTCTGCTAAAGCTGCAAGAACCTTTGCATTGAAGGAGGCAAGTAAAATTAAAATGCCTTCTTTGGATGTCCAAAGAAAATTGCTAGAGGCTGCTAGAGAGTCAATGGTTGAAAAGGAAGGTGAAAAGGAACAGGGTGCTCAGGTCTCAGTGACCAAGTCCAAACAAGCATCCTCTTCTCCAAGAGCCCAGATTCACTTTGACAACCTGGCAAGGAAAAAGTTCTTTGATGTTGCAGATAGAAGACTTGCCAGGGAACCAATTGTCAAAGTTGTTCCTATTTCAAGAAAAGGCAAACAGTGGAAGTTACAGAGAATGGGTGGAGTTGGCAGTTGCCCTGAGCCAGTCTAAGTTTGAAACTGCTAAGACTATCAGGGCATAAGTCAAAAAGTTAATTTAGAGAGTGAAGGATCTTGGCCTGATCACAGAAGAACAAATCAAGGTTACCTCAGTGGTTAAACCCAAGATAATGGCCAAGAGAAGGAGAAAGGATACAGAGCTGGAGGAACTCCTGATAATGATTGAACAAGGTGATGTAGCAGTGGAAATCAAAGGAGTAGACCACAGCCTGCCCAAGGGAGTAGAACATGAGGAAGATAAGCTGATTGAAGAACCTGAGCTAGGGGTATTTTTTGTAGATCCCCTTACAAAGAAAAAGTGCTTCCAAAGAGCATCAGACTTACACAAGGTTGGTCTCAAACAGCTCATTGCGTTTAGACTTGCTAACTCCTTCAGGCAATTGGTAAAATGGAGAGCAGCCATCTGGGATCAGCTAAGGGGTTTTTATGAAAGAGGAGAGCTTCAACATCCTAGTTTCATGTTCCTAAGAGTTGAAATGGAAGAAATGGATGAAAACAGGGAACATCTTGAAGAAATATTTGAAGAAGGAATGCTACCACTGCCTTGAGGTCCATCTACTACTTGAGTAGATGAAGAATGGAAGCTGTCCATCAGTTGGACAGATTTGTCACTACTTGCTCCCATCATCAATTGTCCAACATGCTGAAATTTTATGTACATTAGTTTTACTTTGTTGCATTTGTTGTAACTTTCACTTTACATTAGTTGTAATCTACATTAGTACATTAGTTGTACTCTTGTAAAAACATATGTTATTTTTGTAATCAAAATCAGTATATATAAACTGATCTTTTACTTTACCTTAATGTTGTAATTTTATTCAGCAAAGTGTATTGCAAAAATATATAGTAATTATTGATAAAATCAGCTTAAACTGATTATTGCAAATAGGGGGAGATTGTTAGGCACAAAAATGCCTCAGTCAAACCTGCTTAGTGGGAGATTTTTAATTAAACCTGTTGGATGCACTTGAAGGTATAATTTAAGGCCTATTAATGCCTTATTGACACCTTAAAAGTGATTTGCAATATAAGTCAAAGATGTTTACCCTGTTGCATTTGTTGTAACTAAGGCAGATTGCCCAAGCTGTTCTATCTGCTGAACAGGCTGGACATAAACTGTCTACGCTGCTCTATTCTGTTGAGCAGCTTGGACAAATTCTAAGTGTTCTGTTCTTTGTGAACAGGCTAAACACTTTATGGAATATGTATTCGAATTCCTCATGTATTGTTTTGGACTACAAGATCAGTTTACAAAGTCGAAGACAAAGTGGCAAACAGAAGATGCAAAAGCTGCCTACGCTATTATGTTACATGAAGACAAAGGGGATATTTGAAACGGGTGACCGACCATTTCTTATATCAAAATGGCCTTAACAAAAGAAGGAAAATGCAAAGTTGACATTCCTCTTTTGGTTAAAGCCTTCTGCAACAGAGACAAACAGAAAAAGACAAAGATTCTACCACATGAAGACAAGTCTGCTTTATCAGAATGTGCAGAAAAGTTGTTTTGTCTTTTTGGAAAGACGTCCCACTATCTCATCATCCAATGAAGAAGCTTCACTGAGATTCTCAGTGAGAATATAAAAGAAAGCTTCTAAGGATTGTGAGACAACCAAGAGTGAGAAATTCAGATCGTGCATTGAAGTGTGTTTTTCCATGCATGCAAGTGTGCTTGTATAAAACAGTAACGTGTGTCCATGCTGTTCTTATTCAAGCTGTCCATATGTGTCTTCTAAACAGTGAGTTCATCTTAGTGAGTGTCTTCATTGTATCTAGTCTGAGTGTGTCCTAGACTAGTTAAAAATCTGTTGAATCTGTCAACTCAACTTGAACCTTTCAGCAGTCAAGCTTGTTTGTAATTAACACTTGTTAATAATATACACAAACATTGAAAAAAGAGTGACGAGTTTTTAATTAGCTGTATTCACACCCCCTCTACAGCTTAGAACAATACACTAGGGAAACCTTTTGGGACCTACAATAAGTAATCATCAAATTTCCAGTAACCTGTTCTCCAAGCTTCCTCCTCTTCTCCCCCTCATGTGGAGCATTATCGGAGTCATCGTCATGCTCATCACGTTTCTGTTTAGGAGCAGAAGCTTGAGCTTTGCAGGTTTGCTCAACAGCTGATATTCTCTCTGACAATGTTCCCAAAGCAGTAACTACTGTACTCTCCAGTCCAATCATTCTTTCTCTCATCTCGTCAAACTCATCATAAACCAAATCTCGGAGCTCATTAACAGATTGTTGTGGAACTTTTTCTTGAGCACCTTCAGCAACCGCTTTTCCTTTCAATAACTTTTGAATATTGAGCATTTGCGTCATCATCTATGAATTTTGATTAGACATCTGTGTAGTAACTCCTCCAATAACTTCATTTAATTTGTCCTCAGTAACAAAGGGTGACATTCTAACCACTGGGTCACTTAGACTTCCAGTTGACACAACAGTAGAACTTGTAGAAAGTACTTCTGTGTGGCCAGTGCTAAGAGATGGCAAATTTGTAGCTCTGACAGGACTTCCAACCACTTCAAGTGAAGGAGCAACAAATGCTTCCAACACTATGGTTGTTCTGGCAGGAACACGCAGTCCTTCTGCACTTACTTCAACAAATGAAGTCGACTCAAGTGTCCTAGAGTTTATAGGAACTATGACTTGTGCTTGAGATGAAATTGTACACCCGGGCAGCTGTGTACTGGTTTCAATATCCATAAAATCTAAAGGATTTAAGGATACATCTTGTGTATTATCCCAGTGAGAAAATGAAAGACCTTCTTGTTTGGAAGAAGGTGAGTGGCTGGTGGGGTGTGCACTTGTCGGTGAGGTACTGACCATTTCAATGCTAACTCCCATATGGGAGTCAACACCAGTTGTGGCTAATTCCTGACTTTCTAGGCTAGGTATCTCCCTTACACTCGACCTTGCTATCTCAACAACATCAATTTCTGGTAATCTTTCAGGTTCAGAAAATTGAATCATACCAGTACATCCCTCATTATCATCATGACCCTCATCATCATCATCATCATCAGCTCCTTCATTTCCTCCTTCAGCTATATTCGATAATGTTTTTTCAGAGTCAGAACTCCTCTCACCACCCTTCTCTTGCTCCATAACTCCCTCAATCTCTATTTGGATTCCCTGAAGATCAGCCCCTTGGTGTTGTTCCTCCTCTCCTAAAACTCCATGGGTAAGAAAACCCAGTTCCTGGGTTTCTATAGGAGCATGATTTACACGATATAATCTCACACTTCCAGGCTGTTGATCAGCATATTTTCGCAAATATTCCAGAATGGCATGACATTGGCATTAGGTGCATCTTGTACACTGTGGAGGTTCATCATCACATAATCAGGACATTTTTGAGCGTTAGATCTTTTTGGTATTTGGTCATTTGCCCTTAGAATCCCTCTAATCAAAGTTTGAATAATTATTTGAAGAGCTACAAACTTTCTAACTCTTTGTGTGGTTTTGGCTAACACAATCTCCTTCAAATCTTCCCAAATGCATTGTGCATAATCAAAGAGTTTATTAAATGCAATGCCATGAAACATCCGTAAGCAATGAATGCTACCTCTTTCAATTCTCGTATGCTTAATAGTCATACACCTGTTGACAATGCCAAACAGGGTATACCACTCTCCATTCAACCCGTTGCAATGAAACTTTGAACTCTTTGGCAATGGTTTGGAATATCCCAGGCAAATAAGATCATGACACAACTCCTCATCCGAAACAAAATCTTCAAAGTCTGCCATATCTGGGAAATTTACTATATCAATTCTTCTTGGAAGAAATAAGTTGTGATGGAGTCTAGCCAGTGTGATCTTCGGTTTGAATTGATCAATAGTCACTTTAAAATGATGGTTGCCTTCAGCTGGAACAAACTTAACGGTATGCCAAAACTTGTTAAGATATACCAAAGGAATGGATGGTTTGAACTTCAAAAGATATCATAGTGGGTGACCATTAAGGATGTCAACAATGATAGAATGACTCACTTTCATGACTTTAGGATCAAATCTGTTATTGTTATCAAGAAGTGATAGGCAATATTTGGGTTTGACTAATTGTGTATCGGGGATTGGCGATGAGGGTGATGGTCGGGTGATAAAAGCTGATCTAACTGGTTTTGAGACCAGTGTATGGTTTGAGGATGAATGGGAATCTGATGAACTATAACTTTTGGTGGGGGCGTGGGATGCCATTTGTAACCTGTATAAATAACAAACATGTTAGAAATGTCAGGTAAACAAATTGAATCCTGCGGATACAAAAATAAAACATTTATCAACAATTTAGAAAAATATGTGTTTTATTATTTAAAGCATCGGGATTCCAGACAATAATATTAAAATATTATTGTTAGGATTCCAAAGTCAATCGTTAGGAGACCAATGTTGATAAAATTTCTCGAATGATTCAGGAATTTCCTCGGGTGACATAGAAGTCAACTCGAATGACATATAAGATTTCTCGAATGACATTACATCAAACTCAAATTCAACTTAGATGTTTCTCGAATGAAGTAACATCCAACTCGAATGAACCTTGAAGTTTCTTGAATGAATTAACTTCCAACTCGAATGTAAGAATGAGTCAATTTGATTAAGGAAAGGATTTTCTTGAATGAAATGTGAATCGAGTTGACAAAAACATAAAATATTCTTAGCCACTGTCTAACCAACTCGAATGAAAAAGAAAATTTCTCGATCAAGGCATTGACTCAACTCAAATGAAACACAAAGTTGCTTGGGCCATATGTCAACCGAGTTTGATAACTTGTAATTTTCTAAGTTCCTAATTCAAACAAACTCGAATGAACCCATTGATTTCTCGATATGGTCTTTTTGGCAACTCGATAAATAGTTAGTGTTTTCTCGATTACAATTAAGTTCAACTCGGTCAAAACAAAAAATTTATCGATTAGCTTCTTTGGCCGATTTTGAACTTAAAATATTTTCTATGTCCTAAACAACACTGAAATTATCAAAATTTATTTCAGGGACATTTTACCCTAACTTTTTACACTATCACACTCGCAAATTGATTTTGACTATTTGTTGTTTACTTCCAGAAACATCATACACAACAATTAAAACCCAATTTTCAAGATTTTTTAAGAACTCGAAAAATTTGAAGTTTCAAAATAAAAATTAATGTTGTGTGTTTTGAAATAGAAATTGAAATTTGATTTTCGAGTTCATATAAGCTTTATGAATCAAAACACACTTTCAATTTCAGATATAAACCACACAATCAACATAACACAAATATACACACATCGACACACCAAGAACACACACAGATACATTTAAGCATAAAACTCGAAAACCAAACTGAAAAAGAACAAATAATAACACAAAACAGAATCAACACTTACAATTTCAACACGAATCTTGAAATCTTTTTCAGAATATTGGGTTGCTTCGTTGATAAGGAATGTCGAGAGTGGTTTTTGAGAAGAAGGTGAACAGTGGCCGTGTATTTGGAAAAAGTGATTTTGAATTTCAAAATTCAAATTTATACTAAAAATTTGAAATTGAAAGACCCGACCCAAAATATGTAGCCCACTCTCCATTTCTAAATTTTCAAGCCCATTTAATCCCAAAAAAAATTCACACACAAAAAATAGAAGGAAAAAAATATCAACTAATAAAGAATTTAAACAACTAAAAAAAAAATTTTAACTAAGAAAAAATAAAAGATAATAAAAATGTTGCTCCTCCTTGAATTTTGCATTTGAGCTTCCCGTCAGATGTATACCTCTTTTTATAACAACTCGCCCTACAATAAATCAGATTAAAAAAAATTATCAGATGTTTAAAATATCAGATAAATTTCTGTTTGATCCCCCTGCACATGACAATCCAATTATGTTAAACTCAGAAAAAGTTAAACTTTTAAATCACATGAGCTTAACGACAATTTTAATCAAGAAAAAAATGTAAATTTAAAATTATATTGTGTAACTACTGAATGTTTAAGTCTAACGATTCAACATACCCAATTTGTATACCAAAAAATTAAATCGTTTTTCATCTATGGATTTTGGTAAATGATGGGCCGTCGTTGTGACCCGCCGATTTAAACCTTAAATCCACTATTTAGCTAGAGAAGTAAGGGTCGAATCCCCAGGGAGTGTGGTCGTAATTAGTATTAGGTTATTAGCCTTATAGTAATGGGTTTATTGAAAGCATTTAAATTGTGAAATCGTGGATTTGAATGAGTTGTTTAGAGTAATGAATTGCTATTGCTTGTAACTAAAATTAAGAACGAAGTAACCAACGAAGAAGATAAACAATCAAGATACGAATTAACCATTCACGGAATCACCACGGCATAAGTATTACTCATTATAATTTCATGCAATGATCAGATAGACACAATCAATTGCGCAACTAAATTAATCAAATGTGTTTTAACCAATAACTCTCGGCATAACGTATGCAAAATTAATACTCGTCTTAATCCATAAACTAATGGACTCGGCACGTATAATAACACCACTATAAACTATCTTGCTTTTACAAATCGCAACACACAATCATAATCATAGCCAAATGTTTATCATTTGCATACACATAATACATCTAGCTTAATACGAATACATCAAAACATAAGAAATTAAAGTAAAGTAAACTTAGTCGTAGATCCTCCGCAAACGGCTAATGCGATTAGCCGGTCATCGTATGCTCGTCACACTCACGGATCTGAGCCATAGGATAGCTTGTGAACCACCGTCTTCGTTCCCGTATCGTAGATCCACTCCGGCAGAGCTTCGGCACACTTGCACACACGTCGGGACTCTCTTCAAAGCTGCCCCAATCCTATTTATTGAGATTGGAGATTCCAGGGCTGAAAAACGCGGATTGGCGCCGCAACAGCGCAGGCCTGCGCCCCCCCCCCCTCCCCCCCCCCCCGCGCCCGGATGTGGCTAGGGTTTAGCTAGCGTGTGTTGGAACGTATCTAGACAGGTTGGGCGCTGTGTGGAGCGCAGGGCAGTGCAGACCTGCGCCCCCTCAGTCCGATTTGCTCTGAATTCTCTCGGATTGCTTCTTTTTATCATCTTGGCCCTGAAATACAAACTTGGAGTAATAATATGAATTTTACGAAGTATTGGTGCTTAAAATGATAATAATATGACTCAGAAACCATATAAATTATAGACTTATCAAATCTCCCCAACTTAATTCTTGGTCGTCCCCGAACAAGCTTTTGGAATCAGAACTAACTAAGTAACGAGCAAGAATTGACAGCGAGTCTAGGAATTATATATCAAGCTAGCCTTCGTACTAATGCATTAAAATTCTTAACATGTAAATTGAAGACGTTTTCAGTTAAAAAATACTTCTCTTATAATTTATATAATGTATCTCACTTTTGAAAATACCCTTTTAGCTCAAGGTTACAATACTTAAAACATGTGGGTCTTCTGACCATCTTTTTCCTCTTTGCATGTTTACAACAAATTTTCTTTTAAATACCATGCTGCTATCTATTTTCTTTTCACTATATTAGCTAGATGGTCCATGTAACGAGATTTCGGTCAACCGCTCCCAAACCAAATGGTTTTAGGGGATTAGGCATGAGTGTTACCCCTACGGACTTAATTTCCCGAACCATCTAGACTACAATTAAATTACTTTTGAGGCTAAAACATGATTAAGTTCTCCCTCTTATTGTATGGGTTTCCAAAATCTTTTGACACATTACTTATATTTATGCCCAAATAATTTTTAACGTACTTGAATTCATTTTACCTGGCAAAAATTTTAATTATTACTACGACTCTTTTTCTTAATTATAAAATATCCTGTCAACACTAGCCAATTCCCTCGCACATGCATTCTCTAAGTATCATCATATTCCACAGCCTGATTGGCAAACAAGACTCAAATGGGGAATAAACGACAACCTATATAAACATCAAAAACTTTAGATAAGACTCGACTAAGAACTAAAAATGAAATTACGATAAAGAAATTATATGCATAACAAACTAAAATAAAATAAAATAAAAGACAGAAAAGTAAATAATAAGAAAAGATAGTACCCGATCACTCAAATGGAGGAGGCGGCGGAGGAGGACCGAAGACGCTGTTGAAGAAGTCGGTATACGGGTTCTGGCCATGGGTGGACTGTGCAGTCGGCGGAACCAAATGAGGAGGCATCAAGTCTGGGAGGTCCTGCCTGCCATGCGCCGGATAGCGCTGATAAGTATCGACGGCAGGGTTATAGGCCTGGTAGTCGGGCATCGTGTGATCCTCATAAGACTGATATGGCATACCGGCCATGGAGTCCTCGTGGTGTCGAACTCCCTCCCAATATGCCCAGTCATAGTGCTGGTAGTAGGCATTTTGGTATGCCAGGGCTCTCTGCCCATCCTGTAACTGATCTACCCGACCCGCTAAGTGATCGACCCGATCATAAATATGGGTCATACGCCCATTCATCTCCTCTAGCCTCTGGGTCACATCCTCTCGGAACTCACCCTGACCCACGACTATATCCCCAATCCGCCTCATCATGCGGTCAAAATCAAAACTGTCATTACCTCGACTGCGCGAGGTAGACGCATCTAGGTTCGGCTCAGAATGCCAAACTTCTGCCTCATTGGCGGCCTTCTCCTCTCTCTCTCTCTCTCTCCCCCCTCTGATCCTCAGTATAGTCCTCGATATATGACTTATTTGTCTCTTTGTCGAATATCTCGAACCCTTCGTGAACTTCCCTAAAAATCAAGGTAGGGAACATGGTGGCCGTAATGAAAGTCGCCGAAATGGGGGATAGCAGGGAATCAGGCGAAAGTGAGCCCGTCCTCTCAAGGAACTTGGAGATCAACCAAGCATGGTGGATGATTGTCCTCTCTCTCGTGTCGTCATAGCCCATAAATCATTCATAACTGTCCATGCAAAGGACAATCTGGGCTTACCCTGAAGGGCGTGAAGGACAGTGATATCCCTATGCCTGACTTTGGTCAGGTCACTATCACGAGGTAAGATGTTATTCACAAGAATCTTGTGAAGCACCTTGCACCTCGGAGATAAAGCCTTTCGGCCGTAGGAAGTGGAGGATTCAGACTCCAAAGTGGTAGGGATAAAGACTCTATTAACATGCTTCATCCACTCCCCTGACCAAGTCATATCAGTAAAGGCCAATTAGGCGTCATTCATATATTCGCACTCCTGCTGGTCAGACCCTTCGTAGCCTACCTCAGTATCTAAATTAAATAATTGGCAAAGGATTTGTGCATCCATCGCCACGTCCCTACCATAGACGGTGCCTATCAACCTAAAGTTGTTCGCTGAACGACCCGTCTCCCTTCGTAGGGTAGACATCCGCTCGACTACATCAGATTGGTAAATATCATTACCACCCAACTCATACACACCTCCCCACCCCAAATAGTCAAATAGATATGGGATCCCGTAATCCTCAAAATCACTCCTTTTAACCCTCTTTTCAGTCAACACTTTATTAGAATATTTCCTATATAAAACAAATGTGTTTTAATGTGTTCCGGGTGTTGGGATAAAAGGAGGTTTGGAGACCAATCTTTTGAGATATCAACATTTTGGGTTCGTTGTCTCGTTCTCCTTGCCATCTACAATTTGTGACAACCAACCATAATATGCGTGAGACAAATCAAATAATTTAAACTATAATTGTAATTTTCACAATTACGCTCACATTTTGCATCCTATATGTATAGTCTATAAATTGCCATTATTTTAGACACTAAACATTTATCATATTTAAATAAAACATTTAGCACATAAAATTAATTTTTAAGCTAGCCACCTAAGTTTCATAATTTTTAACAAAATATGCAAATTTAGGCAACCAACTTTATAAATCCAAATTAATTTCTAGAAATTAATCATGGCAAATTAACAAACTTAACACATAAACACATATATCATGAAACATACATCAAGGTTATCATCAAAATCATGCAATTTCACATACTTTGATTCTAAAAGTCAAAATCACCATGAAAACTCCATGGATGGCCATGAAGCTCAAGCTTTCATTTTTGCTCAAAAAGTATGAAATAAGTTAAAATAACTCAATAAAAACACTAACCTTGGTGATTGGAAGCTTTACTTGATACAAATCTAGTTTTTTTCTTCCACACTTTTTCTACCCAAAAATCTTCAAAAATGGATGAACCTACCCACAAGGAGGTGATTTCTAGCCTAGATATTTGATATTTGTGAAAATGTAGGTGTTTTGAAGCTTAAATTTGCAAATTTTAGGCACAAAAATGATGTTTTCGGGAGAAAGCCGCACACCCCACCGTGGTATCTTGTTCTAGGGTTGTGAAAATGGTGAATTGGGCTCAAAACTGAATTTTAAATCGATGGGACGCAGGGTCGGCGCAGGCCTGCGCCCCCCCTGCGCCCAACTTTGCTAAATTTTCAATTTTTTTTACTGTTTTGATACGCAAGGCTGTAAATCTTTCTAATTTGTGATATGGAATGTAGTCTAAAAATTTTTGTGAGGGCTAAATTAATTAATTAATTTTATCATTATAACCTACCCTCCCCAACTTAGAATTTTGTGACGTCCTCGTCACATCAAGATTAATTTATCGGTTAAGAACATAGAAAGATAGATCGGTACATATTCCTTAATCATAATAATTAAAATTAAACAAACAAATAATAAAACAAACAAAATTCAATTTTTATAATTCAACTGAAATAAACATCACACTTTAAAATAAAATAAAGATAAAGTACTATTACAATCCAAATAACATAAATAAACAAACCAAACCACCACATCAGAAAAAATAAAATACAAACCAAACTTAATTTTTTTAGCACACGTAATTAAAATAAATATTCAAATAATTATAAAATTTATCATTCGGTCTGAGATGTGACGGTTTCTTCCAATTCTCCGACAGTGATCTGAAGGTTGGTGAGCCAGTCTGAGTGCATGTTAAACAATTGCTCATTCTTCTTTTGATTTTCCCGAAGCAGTTGGATCTCCTTAATTAAAATGTTGTTTGCGTTTACTAAACCTCCAACTGTTTCCTTCAACTTGTGCACTTGATCCCAAACAAGGTCAATGGTCTCGACCCTCTTCCACGACCACTGATCATCTTCATCAACTTCCATTCGGGCTTTTCCTTTATTATTCTGTCTTTCAGGAACGGGTTCTGGGGCTTTGTAAGGGATTTGGGTTACTTTAGTAGACTTTGGACAACGAATTTGGAAATCCCTCTCGGTACGTTCAAAAACTAGCCCTACCATCGTAAATCTTGTAAACCATAAGGTATTTGGGTTAAGGATTTGTATGGGCAAATCCTTAGATACAGTCTTTTCTATCACGAATAATTCGGTTAACATCCTACAATGGGGGTAACTTATTCCTTGGCCTTAGACATGGCATTCCCACAGATTTTGCATGATGATATACCCTAAGGATATTGTTGGGTGTCCAATCATTAATGCATGCACTACCAGAATCTCTTATGGTTTCACATATGTGGTGTCTTGATGAAGCGGAAGTATGTTAAAGATAACAAACTTCCACATAACTTTGGCTAAAGGGCATAAATCACCTCTGTTGAAGGCGGTATAGGTCCGGGCAGTTCTAAGTGAGATACCAAATACAGTTGCTATCATTTGATCCCATTGACTAGTCCATTTATTAATTGTACGCATTCTATCCCCCTGGGTATTAGACAGTGTCCAGAATTCCATAGGGCGAGGTGTTTTGGTGTCAATTAAAGATTCTTCATATAACTTTTCTCTAGTGATTAACACCTCTCTGTTTCCTACCCTTCCCACTAACTCGAAATTGTGTTCTTCAGACCTCTCAATCTTACGCATTGTGGCGAACCACTGTTGGACTAAACTAGTGTGGATATATGAAAGTTCCCATTGTATGGCTTTAGCCCATCCTAGCCTCTCAAAATTTCAAAATTATCAAAATCAATCTCTTTTATGCTACGCTCTATGAGAAACCTAAGGGGTTTACCATTGTCAATGTTTGGTGGAATTTCAGGGAATTCCACATTAAGTGGTTTTTCGAAACGGACATCCCTAGGGTCAAAGGTTCTCATTCTAGGTTTTTGGGAGGTTCCAGGACGGTTACCGTTTGCATGATATTGGGTTGACATTTAAAAATAATGCAAAAACAAGGATTAAAAATGTGGTGTTTTAATATAAATAATGCATGATAATTTTAACACCTTTTTTCAATAATAATTTACTAATCCTAAGTCTCACCAACAATGTGAGCCCATTCTAACCCTATCACATGGTTGAACTTTAAATTTCCATAAAAATATCACCTTTACGACAAAAAAAGTTTATAACTTATAATAAATATGGAAAATTGCATGATTTTTACAAAAGTTTTGCAAAAATAGTTTTATATTAATTAAATGAACATTTGAAAATTATTAATAACCCTTTTTCTATAAAAACCATATAATTCCCAAAAACTCAATCATGCATGCGTGATAAAACGTAGTGAAACTTATGTAGAATGAATTTTAAGGGATTCCAATGAGTATACCTTTATAATCTTAGCGATAAACAAGCGCCGGATCAAAGAATTGACGTAGAAAAGATGAATTTTTGATATTTTTAGGCTTAGAAAATCGAATTTGCCTTCTTTTGGAACTGGAATTAGGGTTTTGGACTCATGGGAATGATCTTTGCCATTTTTATAAGATTTTGAGCGTGTCGGGCCGCAGGGCAAGCGCAGGCCTGCGCCCCCCATGCGCCCGGGCCTCTGGATTTGCGATATGGGCCGTGCACTTGTCTTGGAACCCTAAATCTTTAATTTTTTTTAAATTTCTACGGGTATTCTCCCCAACTTACGCTTGTATTATCGGGTTAATATAATTCTGTTACGTGCTTAAATTTTATTTTCTATTGCGGGGTCTTTTTATTTAATTTATATCATAATTTCTAAACACAACCAAGTTCAGGAGGATGAATCCTCCCCAACTTAATTGGGTACACAAAAGTAACACAAATAAGCAAATAAACACTTTGTAGGTCCCGAAAGGTTACCCAAGTATATAGCCTTAAGCTGTAGAGGGGGGGTGAATACAGCTATTAAAAACTACACACAGTTTTCTCAATGTTTGTATGTATTATCAACAAATGTTAATTACAAACGAGCTTGAATGCGGAAAGGTTCAAACTGAGATGACAGATACAACAGTATGTTTAACTAGCCTAAGACAGACTTAAACTAGTTACAATGAATACACTCACTAAGAATCACTCACTATGTTTACAAGACTCTGAGGAACAGCTTGAACAAGAACAGCTTAGACACTGAGTACTGTTTTATTCAAGCAGACTTGCATGTATAAAAGACTTAATTTGAATGCACGTTCACTCTTGGTTTCAGCACTTAGCTTTTTGGCTTAATCTTTCAATCCTTGGAAGTTTCTTTTTATACTCACTCAGAGGATCTAGGTGAAGCTTCTTCATTGGACAGATTGAAAAAGGTAAAGTCTTGTTGAAAAGACAACATAACCTTTTCTGCACATTGAAAAGCAGACTTGTCTTCATGTGGGTGGAACTTTTGTCTTTTCACTTTGTCTACTGTTGCATTGCCTTTAACCAAATAAGGAATGCCAACTTTGTGTTTTTCTTCCTTTGTAAAGGCCTTTTTTGATATAAGAAAAAGGTCTGTCACCCTTTTTCAAATATCCTTTTGTCTTCATGTAACAGAACAGTTTGGGCAGGCTGAGCAGTTCTGATTTCCACTTTGTCTTCGACTTTGTAAACTGATCTTGTAGTCAAAAACACTACATGAGGACTTGGAAACATATTCCATAAAGTGTTTAGCCTGTTCACAAAGAACAGGTTCTGTTCACAAAGAACAGAACACTTGTAAACTGCCCAAGCTTCTCACCAGTGTAGAGCAGTGTAGACAGTTTATGTCCAGCCTGTTCAGCAGACTAAACAGCTTGGGCAAAACTGCCTTTGTTGCAACACATTCAACACATAGAACAGCTTCAGACTGATATTGCAAATCATTTTCAGGTTTCAATAAGGCATATAACAGGCCTTAAATTCAACCTTCAAAAGCATCAACAGGTTTGATTAATAATCTCCCCCTCAGATGCAGAACAGGTTTGACTGGGCCTTTTTGTGCCTAACAATCTCCCCCTATTTGCAAAGACTAGTCTAAGCTGGCCTTATCAAAAATCACTATATATTTTACAGTACATTTGTTGAGATAACATTACAACATCAACATAAAGTAAAAGATCAGTTTATATATACACTGATTTTTGATTACATAGAACAACACATGTTCTTACAAAAGTACAACTGATGTACTGATGTATATTACAACTAATGCAAAATAGAAAATTACAACTTATGTAAATAAAGTACAACTAATGTACATCAGATTTCGGACTTTTTTGACGGGAGAAAATAATGGTAAACCTGTCCAACTGATGGACAACTTCCATTCTTCACCTACCCTGATTGGTAGATGGACATCACTGTATTGGAGGTGGCTGCTCTCCTCACCTCTGTCATAAAAACCTCTCATCTCATCCCAGATGGCTGCTCTTCATTTGCTGGACTGTCTGAAGGAGTTGGCAATTCTGAAGGCTGCAAGCTGCTTAAGACCAACTTTGTGTAGGTCTGAAGCTCTCTGAAAACACTTTTTCTGGGTTAAGGGATCTACAAAAAATGCCCCTAACTCAGGCTCTTCAATTACCTTGCCTTCTTCAAACTCCACTCCTTTGGGCAGGCTGTGATTAACTCCTTTGATTTCCACAGCATAATCTCCTTGTTCAATCATCATAAGGAGTTCTTCCAGCTCTGAGTCTTTCCTTGTCCTCTTGGCCTTTATCTTGGGATATGTCACAGAGACACCCTCACTTATATCAGTTGAGATCAGGCCAAGGTCTTTCACTCTCTCCATTAACTTCTTCACATACGCCCTGATAGTCTTAGCCGTTTCTGACTTTGACTGGCTCAGGGCAACTGCTAGTTCCACCCATTCCCTGTACCCCATTTGGGCAACATCAGTGTGATCTTAAGATTCCAGCTCAGGGCCTGTTGAACCTATCCTGGTAATTTGCAGTTTCTACTGTTTGCCTTTTCTTGAAATAGGAACAGCTTTGACAATTGGTTCCTTAGCAAGTCTTCGGTCAGCGACATCATGAAACTTCTTTCTTGCCAGGTTGTCAAAATGGAATTGGGTTCTAGCAGAGGGCACTTGAGTTTTGGTCACTGAGACCAGAGCACCCTTTTCTTTTTCTGCTTCCTTCTCTTCTGCTGATCCCTTAGCAGCTTCCATCAATTTCTTTTGCACATTCAGAGTGGACATTTTGACTTTCCTTGCCTCTTGGAGTGCAAAAGATTTAGCAACTTTGGCAGATTCTTCTTCTTTCCTTAGAGCTTCCAGGGCTTGAAGCTGTTCTTCTCTAAACTCAAAGTATTTGTGCATAGGAAGACACATTTCTTTGGCCCTGGCTTTATGAAATTGAATCTCTGCTGCTTTCTATTGTTGGGGATCAGCTGCTGCTTTTTCTTTTCCTTTAGCTGCTGTAGTGACAGCAGCTTCAGGATTTTCCTCCTCCTCCTCCTCTTCTTCTTCTTCTAAGATCAGATGCCTCCTTCTGCTGCTTGACCTGTCCTCAGGAATAAATTCCCCCCCCCCCCTTAGACTGAGCAGGGTTTGGAGTTTCAGCCTGAGTAGGCTGAGCAGATTGGGAAGCACCCTCCATTGTACCTGTTGCAGATTGTCCTGCTGGTTGACCAGTAAGTATTGCAGGTACTGATTTCTCCTTAGGAGAAGATGTTTTCTCCCCCTTTGACTTAGTCTTCGAGGCAGATGACTTCTCCCCCTTTGAAGGAGATGGACCAGCACCTTCAACACCTGGTTTGCATGAAGACACAAAGTCAGCAGGCTTGCCAGCAGTTTTGGCAGCAGGCTTAGGGCTAACAAGGCTATTCACTAAGAAAGCCAGGTTGTCCTTCACTACTGCAAGCTGGGAAAGACAGGTTTGAAGAGAAGAGGATTGGGTATCAGCAAGGGAGGTCAGCTTAACAATGTTTTCCCTATCAGAAGCTGTGAACAGCAAACTTTGAAGTTGTGCAAGATGTAATTCAAGAGAATCTTGCACATCAAGAAGGTTTGATGACACACAATTGGATAGGGAGCCAATGAGTGTGTGTAAGCTGGCCAGAGTGGCAGGAAGTGTAGAATTGTAAGAAGTGAGGAGAGATGACAGCTGTTGAGAAATAGCTGTCATTGAGGACACAGAGTCCTGTTGTACGGAAAGAATTGAGGAGAGGGAGGTGGACACAGTTTGCAGCTGTGCAGTGAGTGTAAGCAGCTGTGGAGAATTATCAGTTTGTGGAGTGACAGGGAAGGAATCTTTGAACAGATCAAAGAATCCCTTAAGCTTCTCAGACACAGAGTCTGAGATAACAGAGGGTAGAGAAGACATAGAGGTTTCTAAAGAACTAACTTTGTTGGTCAGCAGAGAAAGCTGATCCTTCAAAGGCAAGTCTTTAGGAGATGGAGGTGTATGGGTGGACTGTTTAGATTGGGTTGATGGAGAAGAAGATGATGAGGCTAGCGTATGAGGATATGATGGAGAGGGAAGAGGAACATTAGAGAGAAGCTCCATAGCCTGGGCAAAAGTAATGTGGCCCAGCTTGAGGGGTCAAAGGGTCCCTCAGCAGCGGCTGGAACTGCATCATCAGGAGAAGGGGTTGATGATGGGGGCCTTTCAGATGCTGCTTGTGTTGCAACACCTTCATGAAGGCCAGTGGGTGTTCCCTCTGCAGTGCCTTGGTGTAAAAGCACCTCATCATTGGGAGATGGAATATGCATTTCAACATCAGCAGTGGTGAAACCTTCTGATGGAATTTGCATAGAAGGAGCAGTCTCACTAAAGGAATGGTATGATTCCTGAGGTTCATCAGGTTGGGTTGTTGGTCCCTCAGCAGCTGTTTGGTGTAGAACAGCTGTATCATGGGGAGCAGAAGTTTGAGGCTGAGCTGCTGATTGTTCTATGTCAGCAGTGTGGGCACCTCGTGCAGACTCAGGGTGTAAAGAAGTTTGGAGTGGGGACAGTGTGGACACAGTGTGGAGTGGAGAGGACTCCTGTCTTTCAATATCCTCAGCCTGTTGGGAGGCTGGAATAGTTGAGGTGGTTAGCTCCTTTTGTACAACTGGTTCCTTTTGGGAGGAACCAGAGGGTTTAAGCTGACTCTGGGTGGACTCAGGTTGGAGTGAAGCAGGCTCCAATTGTGCTGAACCTTCTCCCAAAATAGGAGAGGCAGCAGGGGTGGCTTCTCTTACAACTGAACCCTGTTGTGAGGGAACAGAGGAGCTGGTTGTTTGGGCTGATTTTCTCTTGCGGTGGTATAGGATGGATGAAGTGGGTGATTGAGGAGAGGGGAGAGGATCTGTTTGGACAGGGTGTGAGACTGGGTCAGGAACAGTTGGGTTGGCATGTTCCATGGTCTCAGGTGCCACAGAGGCACCAGCCACAAAGGCTTCAGGGTCAACAGATGACCCATGGTGAGGAGTCTGATCCCCCTCAGCCACAGAGGCTAAGGGAGCAGACTCAGACTGAGCTGTTTTGGCCTTCTTTTGCACAGGCCTAGCTTCAGTGGTTGCCAAGGTCCTTTTAATATGCTTGGACCTGGCTTTGGATTTTGCCTTGGGAGCAGCTTCTGGATCCACCCTCACAGCAGAGGGTCCTTCCACCAAACCTAACAACCTCTTCATTGGTGTTGATAGAGGAGGTTCATTTGGAAGAACAGCAGTATAGAAAACTCTATTCCCTATTACAGGGAAGGCAGCTGTATGAAGAAGGGGCTGAGAGTTATACAGATGCTCATCACAATTGTGTCTGAATATGAGGCTCAGAAACCTTGGATATCGAACAGCAGCTGGTCTTGTCTCCTGCTGCACCAAGTTCCTCAAATTCAGAAAGATCCACTTTGCCATGTCCATTGTAGTCCCATCCACCAGCTGTAGGACTATTGGGATTTCATCATGGCTCAGTTGGTCAAATGAACCAACTTTGCTGCTGAAGCTCATCATCACTGAGGCAAACAGAAAGCTGTAGGTAGGAGACAGATCCTTCCTGGACAGTGTAGCACCAACTTTGGATTCTGCTACACCAGAGAAGCGTAGTAGATTGCCCATTTGTTCATTCTCAGGCTGAGGCATGTCATATGAATCAGCAACGGGCAGATGAAGAACTTCCCTGAGAAGATCAATAGTGATCTCAATGGTCTGAGTCCCATTGAGAATAGTCCCTTTGATGACTTTGGTGTTGCGGTTGTAGAAACAGGCATACCAAAACTCGTACACCATCTCCTGGTACAGGACACCAGGAGTAGCAGTCATGGCATAGTTCAATGAATGAACTGTCAAAAACTCCACCATTTGGTCATAACCTTTCCCCACAAAATTTTTGGGGATTGTGAGGTTGGCAATGTTGTTAGTGGGTTTGAGGGTTAGCATTGTGGTGACTGATGAATGTTTCTGCACATCATCACCAACAAATACTGGTAGGAAGGGATTGTTTCTAGGAGCCATTTTGAGAGTAGTGAAAGTAGCAGAAGCACAAGAAACTTAGTCGATTTTTTGGGTTCTTAGGAGATTTATGATAATAGTGAGGAAGACGAAGATGAAACAGTATGAGGTATTTATAGGATTTGAATGTGAGAGGGTATGAGAGAGAAACATTTGGGCGGTTTGATTTGAAAAAGTCGTTAATGGAAAACGGAACGGTTGTCCATGTCAGACCGTTTGTCAGACCACTTGAGCCCTTTTTAATCACTAACACACGTAACCCACATTATCCGCAGTAATTAAGTTAAATAAAAACAGAAATTAAGTAACTTAATTTTGAAGAAAGGTAATTAAAAATTGTTGGTCTAAGCTGTTGGTCAAACTTGTGATGAGCCGGGTCATCACAAGCTGTTCATTCTTCAAGTTGTTCCCTCAACCTGTTCAGCCATGTAGGAACAGGTTGTGTCCAATAGCTGATCAGGTTACAAGACAATGTCTTGTAAATCAGTGTGAAGGAATGAGCAGAGTGAAGAATGGACCATCAGAGCAGGCTGGACGAGTAAACTGTTTTTGTTCATCCTGGTGTATGTTCAAGCTGTTCAAGGATTCCAGAAAAATGGCTAAGTACAAAACATGCATAGCCTGTTCTGTCTATGCTGTTTTGAGAAACTTGAGCAGAGTGAGACATACAAAGTCTTAGACCTTTAAGGACACTTAGTCACTTTTGTTTAACATGCCCAACTTGCTGACAAGGTAATTAAACCTGGTTTCATCAAGAGCTTTGGTGAAAATGTCTGCAAGCTGTTCATTTGTGGAAACAAAACTTCCTCCACATTACCTTTCTGAATGTGATCCTTGATGAAGTGATGTCTGAGTTCAATATGCTTTGTTCTTGAATGAAATACTGGATTGTTGGAAATGGCTATGGGACTTGTGTTATCACACAGAATAGGAATTTTCCAATACACAAGCCCATAATCTTCAAGCTGATGTTGCATCCACAGAATCTGCCCACAGCAGCTTCCAGCAGCAATGTACTCAGCTTCAGCAGTAGAAGTAGACACTGAGTTCTGCTTCTTGCTACACCAACTTATCAACTTACGACCAAGGAGTTGACACCCACCTGTTGTGCTTTTCCTATCTAGCCTGCAGCTTGCAAAATCAGAATCTGAATAACTTGTTAGTTCAAGGCTTGAGCCTTTGGGATACCAAAGACCTAAACCTGGTGTACCCTTCAGGTATCTGAAGATCCTTTTAACAGTAGCTAGATGAGATTCCTTTGGATCAGCTTGGAACCTAGCACACGAAAAGGTGGCAAACATAATATCAGGTCTACTAGCAGTTAAGTATAGCAAGCTCCCAATCATACCTCTGTAAGCTGTTACTGAAACAGCTTTGCTACTGGCATCAGCATCCAATTTTACATTGGTTGCCATTGGGGTTTTAATAGGAGAACTTTGATCAAATTTAAACTTTTTCAATAGATCTAAAGTATACTTCCTTTGATTTATGAAAATTCCAGTTGAGGTTTGTTTAACCTGTAATCCCAAAAAGAAAGTAAGTTCTCCCATCATACTCATTTCATATTTGGATTTCATGAGTAATGAAAAATTCTTGCATAACTGCTCATTAGTAGAACCAAATATTATATCATCCACATAAATTTGAACAAGCATAATATCAGATTTCACTTTCTTTATGAACAGTGTAGTATCCACTTTACCTCTGGAATACCCATTGCTCATAAGGAATTCAGTAAGAGTGTCATACCAGGCTCTAGGGGCTTGTTTGAGACCATAGAGTGCTTTGTCCAACTTATAGACAAAACCTGGATATTGTTCATTTTCAAAACCTGGAGGCTGCATGACATAAACTTCTTCTTGCAACTTCCCATTCAAAAATGCACTCTTCACATCCATTTGTGTAACAACCTAACTTTTGATCAGTTATGTAATGACTATTTTGAGATAATAATATAATTTTTGTTATATTATTTGGAATTTTCAAATATTGATTAAGAATAAAAATATATTAAGTAAATATAATTTTATATTATATTTATGATATAATTGAATTGAGTAAAATAAAAGAGATGTAAAATACAAAAGTATAGTGGGTTAAATTGCAAACATAATTGATTAAATATAAAATCAAGATTAATGACTTTTATTGTCATTTAATACAAAATTTCTCTCTCTTCTTTCTCTCTCTAAGCCTACGGCTTCTTCTTCATTTCATCAAAAAGATTGTAAGTTTAAATTAATTGAAGATTTGAAGACATTTGAAGGTTACAAGAAGCAAAGATTATCATCAAACAACAAGACTTAGAGGTAATATGTGATTTAAATTTCAAGAAAATATGAATTTGGTTCGGTTTTTGGGTAAATCCGAAACCAAGAATTAAAATCATGGATTTTTATGTTGCATGTCTATGATTTTAGATGATTATGATGAAATGAAGTATATAAAGGTTATAGAAACAAAAATCAGAGGTTTGATCATCCAAATTATTACGAAAACTGAATTTTTATGATAAAAAGATGTTCTTGAAAAAAATGACTTATTTTGGATGATCTTGATAGATTTATAATGTTATTGATAGGGAAAATAGTTTAAAAACAACCCAAATATGATAATACAACATAATAATACAATGCATGTTAATATAAATAAGTTTTGTGAATTTTATGTGAAAATCCGTATGAGTATAAGTATGAACATGAAGAACAAAATCTGGAAATTTATGAACATGAAGGATCCGAATTCGGATATGTCCGAATTCGGATGATGCACCACTTCGGTTCCGAATTCGGATGGTGCCCATTTCGGACCTAAGCTTCGGTTCGGATAATATGCTAATTCGGACCCTACATTTCGGAGGCCTTTCAAATTCGGTTCATATGTCCTCAGTTCGGATAAGTTCAATTCGGATCTCAGATTTCGGATGGGGTACATGGATCCGAATTCGGTTGGCCAGTTCGGTTCGGAGGTGTCCGGATCCGGATGATCCGAATCCGGGTGGATCCGAAATTGATGGTCCGAAACCCAATTATTATATTTAAAATTTTAGTTAAGATAAATGACTATATAAATATATATATTGTTATATATATATTTAGAGAACTTTTTGAGAATTTAAAAGAATAAAGAATATGAACGAACAAAAGATTGATGAACTGAAAGTTATCAGAATCAAATAGAATTAAAGATTTAATGATCAAAAAGATGATGAAATTCCATGATAATGATGATGATATTGACATGAGATTTATATGAATAATTCTGGACAGGTTCAGTATATTTTGAACAAAGATTTAAAGACTCAAAGAAGATAGACTGACAGAGATAAAATCCTGAGATAACTCAGGTGGCAGATTTATATCTGTTTGACAAAAGACCAGACCAGTGAGTTATAGATATTCAGATTGAACATGCATAGATCCGGTTGAGATATATTGTTGCTGATAGATTTATTGATATTCACTTTATCAGCTGGAATGAGACCTGTGCACACCATGGATGGGTGTTGCCCAGTGGATCATGATAGCTATTTGATTATCTTTTCATATTGCATTTAATATTGCTTCAGACTTTGCTTTATGATTCGTTGCTATCATGACTTCTAAGACATATGCTTACATCATTGATCAGACATTTGATAGATTGATTCAGCTTGACTAGCCCTTATGGTCTATTGTTCTAGACCCGGCTATTTCACCAGTTCTTATGAACTTGGTGATGACCTCCGATGTTCCGCCATATTGACTTACTGGTAGCTAGCCCAGTATGTGGCTGATCCCCACGATTTAAGCATGAGTGTGGCATGAACATCATCCGATTCTATGATTCTATATCTCAATCATGAGGGCTGTAGCGGCAGCCAAGACATATCACGCTAAGATTAATGACTCCGCTTGACACGCATGTTGATATTGAAAATCTATAAACTCACTAAGCGTTGCTTACAGATGTTGCTTTAATATTTTACAGGAAAAGCCAAAGGAAAATCACTTGCAGGACCTAGTACTTAGGTCATTCAAGATCCAAGTTTTGAAGCTTTCTTAGACCACTACTCAACAAACTCTCTGGTACTGATTGGAAGACAGCAAATGTGGTGGTTCTGGGTAGACTTGACGTGATGTATGATGTTATGACTAGATTAGATGTTACCCTTTTATAACTTTATTTTGAAATATGTAAACTTAAATCCTAATTTGTATGTACATGTAATTTTTAATTCCGCAATTAATTACCCTATCTTAGTATGGTTGATATCGTATTGCTATTGTGGGACCTAGACTAGTGAGCACTACCCCAGAAGGGGTGGTCTTCACAGGATGGTATCAGAGCACTAGTTTGAGTGAATCAAGTATTACGTGAGTATACTTGATCTCAAACTGAAGCAATACATATGTATCAATCATTTAGGTGGTTTGAACTGAGATAGGTTGTACAGACTGATAGGATGGGAAAAAGGGTACATAGATCTAAGTCTATAAACTGATAGTTAAATGCTTGTAATTTTCAGTAGAAGATGTCAGGATCAGGATCAGGTGATATTCCCAGCAACATGAATCCACAACAAATGTTTGAAATGATGCAACAATTTTTAGCCCAACACTCAGAACAACAAAACAAAATGATGCAAGAACAGTTTCGTGCCAGAGATGAGGCCGAAGCTAAAAGACGTGAAGATAAGAAAAATAAGAGAAAAGAAAAGCAAGTTCAGATTAATGACTCTGATTCTGATAACTCTATTCCCGATGCCCAAATTGCTCAGCCTAAAGGCTGCAAATTCAAAGATTTTAAAGCGAGCGGTGCCCTGAACTTCGAGGGTACTGTAGATCCGATTCAGGCGATGGATTGGATCAGTCATATGGAAGAAATTTTTAGAATCTCTGACTGTTTAGATTCTAAGAAAGTGAGCTACGCGTCTGCGTTGTTTGTTGGAGCTGCTCGCGGATGGTGGAAGACACCGCGAAGCATATACGGGGAGGAAGTCATTCAGACATTGGAATGGAACCAGTTTCTAGACATGTTCAACGCGAAATACTGCCCGGTTGACCAGCGAGATAAGATGGAAGTCCAATTAATGCAACTGACTCAGGGAACGAAGACTGTAGATGAATACGAACACGAATTTTCGAGATTATGTGGCTACTCTTCTTACCAAGTGGCAACAGAAGAAAGGAAAATGAATAGGTTCCGTGTAGGACTCAATCCCAGATATCGACATCCGATGAGTGCGATCAAATATAAGAGCTATCTGGAAATGGTAGAAGCAGCGAGACAGATTGAGCGAGGATACTTAGAGTACGGCGATCAGTTATACGCTCCGTCTACTAACCCGATGAATCCGTCTCCTCCAAAGAAACAGCGATTTGGCAGATTCTTTAGGCCAAATAAGTCTCAGTCACAATCTCAGCAATCCCATCAGCATAGTTCACAACAGAAAGCACAAGTTTACTCCCTCACGAACGAGCCACGATTCTGCAAGCGATGCAGAAAGTCACACATGGGGTTGTGCAATCCAGAAGATGTTACTTGCTTTGCGTGCAATATGATCGGTCACCTCAGTGAGGAATGTCCACAGCAGGGACGAGGATGTGCGAAGTGTGGTAAGAGAGGACACTTCATGTACCAGTGTCGAAGCGGATCACGTTATCAGTCTCAATCATCAGCAGGAAGTTCTACGGGGAAAAGTTCTGCTGCAACGCCGACTGCACGGACTCGAGCTTTTCAAATCACAGCCGAGGAAGCAAAAGAAACACCCGATGTAGTTACGGGTATGTTTTTACTTAACTCGATTCCGGCTCGTGTATTATTTGATTTTGGCGCAAGTCGTTCTTTCATATCAACCTCTTTTGCACGACAATTATGTAAGATTCCATCAAAAGCTATCTGTGATACTAGACATTGAGACAGCCAGTAATAATTTCGTTATGGCTGAATCTGTCTACCGAAACTGCACTCTGCTCGTAAATAACATCGTATTCAACCTCGATCTCATCCCGATTCCATTAAAAGAGTTTGACGTCATCATCGGCATGGATTGGTTAATGAACAACGAGGCTACAATTATCTGCAACCGGCGAATCATTAGAATCAAGTCTTCAGACGGCCGAGTACTTGAGATCAAGGGTGAGAAGCGAAAAGGTGATCACTACTTCATTTCTATTGAAAAAGCGCATAAGTACCTATCTAAGGGTCACGAATCTTATGTATGCTATGTCTCATCTGAATCTAACTCTGAAGCCCAAAAGAAATCTTTATCTGATATCCCAATCGTCTGTGAGTTCCCAGACGTATTCCCTGACGATATTTCCGGAGTGCCACCGGAACGTCAAGTCGAGTTCAGTATTGACTTGGTTCCTGGTGCGACTCCTATTGCCAAAGCTCCTTACAGACTTGCACCTGCAGAAATGCAGGAAATGTCAAAACAACTGCAAGAGTTGTTAGAGAAGGGGTTTATCCGACCAAGTTCTTCTCCGTGGGGTGCACCAGTTCTATTTGTTAAAAAGAAAGACGGAACCTTCCGTATGTGCATTGACTACCGCGAGTTGAACAAAGTCACCATAAAGAATAAATATCCTTTGCCCAGGATCGATGATCTGTTTTATCAGCTGCAAGGAGCCAGCTATTTTTCGAAGATAGATCTCCGTTCTGGGTATCATCAACTGAAAGTAAGAGATGAGGATATTCCGAAGACAGCTTTCCGTACAAGATACGGTCATTACGAATTTCTCGTAATGCCTTTCAGACTGACAAATGCACCAGCGGCATTCATGGATCTCATGAATCGTGTGTGCAGACCAATGTTGGATAAATCAGTTATCGTGTTCATAGACGATATTCTGATTTACTCCAAAACGGAGGCTGACCATTCTGTTCATCTGCGGCAATTGCTAGAGTTACTAAGAAAAGAAAGACTCTACGCAAAGTTTTCTAAATGTGAATTTTGGCTCAGACAGGTATAATCTCTATTATATATGTCTTGAGCTGTTTTCCTTAACTACTCTATGATTCACATCAGAATTTGAATTTCTATTTTGATTCTTATAGATCCAGTTCCTTGGCCATGTTGTTTCGGGCGAAGGAATTTCCGTTGATCCTTCGAAAGTCGAGGCCGTTCAGAAATGGCAAACGCCACGTAATGCCTCAGAAATCCGAAGTTTCCTTGGATTGGCCGGTTATTATCGGCGATTCATAAAGGATTTCTCGAAGATTGCTGTACCTCTAACGATGCTAACACGAAAGAATACTCCTTTCGTTTGGACCGATAAACAGCAAGAGGCATTCGATATTCTGAAGCAAAAGTTGATTCAAGCGCCGATCCTAGCCTTGCCAGAAGGTAATGATGATTTCGTTGTCTATAGCGATGCCTCTGGTACTGGCTTAGGATGTGTTCTGATGCAAAGGGGAAAAGTAATTGCCTATGCTTCAAGGCAATTAAAAGATTATGAGAAAAGTGCACCAACTCATGATCTTGAGTTGGCTGCTGTTACCTTTGCGCTGAAGATCTGGCGTCACTATCTATATGGGACTCGGTGTCAGCTCTACACCGATCATAAGAGTCTCAAATACCTTTTCACTCAAAAAGATCTGAACATGAAACAGCGTCGATCCTTGGAGCTTATCAAGGATTATGATTGCGAGATCTTATATCATCCCGACAAAGCAAATGTTGTCGCGGATGCGTTGAGTAGAAAAGTATATCCAGAAAAGTGCTGTTATGCCCTAACTCCAGTTATATTCTCTTCTGATCTTATTGAAGATATTAGAGTTGCTCAAACTGAGGCACTGAAAGAAGAGAATATTGATTCTGAAAATCTTAAAGGGCAGTTACAATTTCTAACCCTGAACCATTTGGGACTTCACTGTTTCAAAGGAAACCGAATCTGGATTCCTAAGTATGGTTCAATCCGTAGCACTCTTCTATCCGAAGCTCATCAGTCCAAGTTATCTATTCATCCTGGCAGCTCAAAGATGTATTTTGATCTGAAAGCTGATTACTGGTGGCCAGGAATGAAGAAAGACATCGGAAAATGTGTTGAAAGCTGCAAAGTATGTCAGATGGTTAAGGCAGAACACCAGAAACCCTTCGGGGATATGCAACCACTGCCAGTTCCTGAATGGAAGTGGGAGCATATAACAATGGACTTCATTACGAAGCTGCCAAAGACCAAAAGACAACACGACTCAATCTGGGTAGTCGTTGATCGTTTAACGAAATCAGCACATTTCATTCCAATGAAAGAAACTTATTCTCTCGATAGATTGGCACAGTTGTACATCACAGAAATTATTTCTCGTCACGGTGTGCCAAAGTCTATTGTATCTGATCGTGATAGTCGTTTCACATCCAGATTCTGGCAAGCACTACAAGAAGGGATGGGTACTCGGATTTCTATGAGTACTGCTTATCATCCAAATGCAGATGGCCAGAGTGAGCGTACTATTCTAACTCTCGAAGATATGCTTCGTGCCTGCATTCTTGATTTAGGTGGTAACTGGGATGACCACTTGCCGTTGGTCGAATTCTCGTACAATAACAGTTATCATTCAACAATCAAGATGGCTCCTTTTGAAGCTCTATACGGAAGAAAATGCAGAACTCCTACCTGTTGGCGTGAAACAGGTGAATCGCCAATAGCAGGACCTGCCCTTCTACAGTTGACTCATGAGAAGATTCAACTTGTCAGAAGGAATATTCTTGAAGCTCAAAGCAGGCAGAAGTCATATTATGACAACCGGCACAGATCAATCAGTTTTGCAGTTAACGATTGGGTGATGCTGAAAGTAACTCCAATGAAGAATGTGGTACGGTTCATTAAAAGAAACAAGCTAGCTCCGAGATTTATCGGACCGTTCAAGATCGTCGAAAAGATTGGAAATCAGTCTTATCGTCTTGATCTACCAGCGGACTTAGCTGGAATACATCCTGTATTCCATGTTTGTCATTTGAGAAAGAGCTTAGCTGACGAAAGAGAAGTACAGATACCACACGTTAACCTACAGATAGATGAGAAGCTTCGCGTGGTTGAAGAGCCAGAACGTATTCTGGACTCGAAGACTAAGAAGCTTAGAAATAAAGAAATACAGATGGTGCTCGTCCAGTGGAAACACCACAAAGGTTCGCATCAGTCTTGGGAATCCAGAGATGTTATGAAAGCTACATATCCCAGTCTGTTCGAACATAGCTAACTTCGGGGACGAAGTTTGTGCGTGGTGGAGCCCATTCTGTAACAACCTAACTTTTGATCAGTTATGTAATGACTATTTTGAGATAATAATATAATTTTTGTTATATTATTTGGAATTTTCAAATATTGATTAAGAATAAAAATATATTAAGTAAATATAATTTTATATTATATTTATGATATAATTGAATTGAGTAAAATAAAAGAGATGTTAAATACAAAAGTATAGTGGGTTAAATTGCAAACATAATTGATTAAATATAAAATCAAGATTAATGACTTTTATTGTCATTTAATACAAAATTTCTCTCTCTTCTTTCTCTCTCTAAGCCTACGGCTTCTTCTTCATTTCATCAAAAAGATTGTAAGTTTAAATTAATTGAAGATTTGAAGACATTTGAAGGTTACAAGAAGCAAAGATTATTATCTAACAACAAGACTTAGAGGTAATATGTGATTTAAATTTCAAGAAAATATGAATTTGGTTCGGTTTTTGGGTAAATCCGAAACCAAGAATTAAAATCATGGATTTTTATGTTGCATGTCTATGATTTTAGATGATTATGATGAAATGAAGTATATAAAGGTTATAGAAACAAAAATCAGAGGTTTGATCATCCAAATTATTACGAAAACTGAATTTTTATGATAAAAAGATGTTCTTGAAAAAAATGACTTATTTTGGATGATCTTGATAGATTTATAATGTTATTGATAGGGAAAATAGTTTAAAAACAACCCAAATATGATAATACAACATAATAATACAATGCATGTTAATATAAATAAGTTTTGTGAATTTTATGTGAAAATCCGTATGAGTATAAGTATGAACATGAAGAACAAAATCTGGAAATTTATGAACATGAAGGATCCGAATTCGGATATGTCCGAATTCGGATGATGCACCACTTCGGTTCCGAATTCGGATGGTGCCCATTTCGGACCTAAGCTTCGGTTCGGATAATATGCTAATTCGGACCCTACATTTCGGAGGCCTTTCAAATTCGGTTCATATGTCCTCAGTTCGGATAAGTTCAATTCGGATCTCAGATTTCGGATGGGGTACATGGATCCGAATTCGGTTGGCCAGTTCGGTTCGGAGGCGTCCGGATCCGGATGATCCGAATCCAGGTGGATCCGAAATTGATGGTCCGAAACCCAATTATTATATTTAAAATTTTAGTTAAGATAAATGACTATATAAATATATATATTGTTATAATATATATTTAGAGAACTTTTTGAGAATTTAAAAGAATAAAGAATATGAACGAACAAAAGATTGATGAACTGAAAGTTATCAGAATCAGATAGAATTAAAGATTTAATGATCAAAAAGATGATGAAATTCCATGATAATGATGATGATATTGACATGAGATTTATATGAATAATTCTGGACAGGTTCAGTATATTTTGAACAAAGATTTAAAGACTCAAAGAAGATAGACTGACAGAGATAAAATCCTGAGATAACTCAGGTGGCAGATTTATATCTGTTTGACAAAAGACCAGACCAGTGAGTTATAGATATTCAGATTGAACATGCATAGATCCGGTTGAGATATATTGTTGCTGATAGATTTATTGATATTCACTTTATCAGCTGGAATGAGACCTGTGCACACCATGGATGGGTGTTGCCCAGTGGATCATGATAGCTATTTGATTATCTTTTCATATTGCATTTAATATTGCTTCAGACTTTGCTTTATGATTCATTGCTATCATGACTTCTAAGACATATGCTTACATCATTGATCAGACATTTGATAGATTGATTCAGCTTGACTAGCCCTTATGGTCTATTGTTCTAGACCCGGCTATTTCACCAGTTCTTATGAACTTGGTAATGACCTCCGATGTTCCGCCATATTGACTTACTGGTAGCTAGCCCAGTATGTGGCTGATCCCCACGATTTAAGCGTGAGTGTGGCATGAACATCATCCGATTCTATGATTCTATATCTCAATCATGAGGGCTGTAGCGGCAGCCAAGACATATCACGCTAAGATTAATGACTCCGCTTGACACGCATGTTGATATTGAAAATCTATAAACTCACTAAGCGTTGCTTACAGATGTTGCTTTAATATTTTACAGGAAAAGCCAAAGGAAAATCACTTGCAGGACCTAGTACTTAGGTCATTCAAGATCCAAGTTTTGAAGCTTTCTTAGACCACTACTCAACAAACTCTCTGGTACTGATTGGAAGACAGCAAATGTGGTGGTTCTGGGTAGACTTGACGTGATGTATGATGTTATGACTAGATTAGATGTTACCCTTTTATAACTTTATTTTGAAATATGTAAACTTAAATCCTAATTTGTATGTACATGTAATTTTTAATTCCGCAATTAATTACCCTATCTTAGTATGGTTGATATCGTATTGCTATTGTGGGACCTAGACTAGTGAGCACTGCCCCAGAAGGGGTGGTCTTCACAATTTGAAATACCTTAATGCTCTTATGAGCAGCGTAGGCTAGATACAAACGAATTGCTTCTAGCCTGGCCACCGGAGCAAATGTCTCATCATAGTCAATTCCTTCCTCCTGTCTATAACCCTGAGCAACCAGTCTCGCCTTATTTCTAATGACATGACCTTGCTCATCCATTTTATTCCTGAAAACCCATTTAGTGCCAATTATAGTTTTACCTTTAGGAGCAGGGACCAGCTTCCATACCTTGTTTCTCTCAAACTGATTGAGTTCCTCTTGCATGGCAGTGATCCAATTGGCATCTTTTAGTGCTTCATCCACTTTCTTTGGCTCCATTAGTGAAACAAAACTAGAGAACATACAGAAGTTCCCTAAGCTATCCCACCTTATTTGTACCCCTTTGTTGATGTCACCAATTATTTGTTCATTGAGGTGACACCTGATCCACTTAGGATCATTCTTCAATGAGGATTCTCCTGAGTTATCAGCAGCTTCAGCAGGTCTTGTTGAACAGCTCTCAAGATTTTCAGACACACTGTTGTCTTGAGCCTGTTCTCCTGTTGAACATGATTGACCACTGTTGAACCTATCAGCAGAGGAACCAGGAAAATCAGCATTGATAGGTTCAGTACATGCAGTTGTAATTAGGTCAGTACACTTATTCACACAGGGTGTATTGACATAATCATCATCATGCCCATCAAGATTTACAGGTTCCACACTTGGTGTAGTGGACGCTTTTGAGTCCTCTTCATCGTTTGAATGCATAAGATCATCAAAGTTTAGTTCTCCTGGAACTGATTCAAGAACAACTTTGGTGGAAGCATTCTTGGACTCTTCAAAGCTGACATTGATAGATTCATCTATCACCTTTCTTTTGTTGTTGTATACTCTGTAGGCTTTGGAGATAGCAGAGTAGCCAACAAACACACCTTCATCAGCTTTTGGTTCAAACTTTGTCAGTTGGTCCCTTTGATTCAGAATGAAGCAGGGACAACCAAACACATGGAAGTAACTTACATTTGGCTTCCTCCCTTTGATCAGCTCCTAGGGGGTCTTGTTGAACCTTTTTACCACTAAGGATCTGTTTTGGGTGAAACAGGCAGTGTTAACAGCTTCAGCCCAAAATGATGAAGGTAAACCGGATGCACACAGCATGGTTCTAGTAGCTTCAATAAGAGTTCTGTTTCTCCTTTCAGCAACTCCATTTTGTTGTGGAGTTCTTGCAGCTGAAAAGTTTTGAGTGATTCCTTTCTCTTCACAGAAGACTTCAAGCGTACTGTTTCTGAATTCAGTACCATGATCACTTCTAAGCTGCTTCACTTGGGCAGAGTTCAACATTTCCATCTTTTTCACAAATCCAATAATTTCTCTAGCAGCCTCTCCTTTGCTCTTCAAGAAGATAACCCATGTGTACCTGGAAAACTCATCAACCGTTACTAGAGTATATCTTCTTCCTCCTAGACTTGGGACATTAACAGGTCCAAACAAGTCCATGTGCATTAAGAAGAGAGGAGTATCAATAGAAAAATTATGTTTGGATTTAAATGATGATTTCCTCTGCTTGCCTTTCTCACAAGCTGTGCATAGTTTATCCTTAACAAAGGTCATAGAAGGCAAACCTGTCACCAACTCTTTCTTACAGAGTTTGTTGATGTTCTTAAAGTTCAGGTGTGACAGCCTTTTGTGCCATAACCAGTTTAAGTCTCCACTTGTGACAGGATCTAAAATATGAATTACCAAGACTAACTGATTTGAACTTATCAGAGTATAAATCAATAATCTTGCTTTGAATCAAAGTTTAATCAAGAAGTTTGCGGAATAACACTTAATTATTTTAACAAAAACTTTCAGAATCAATAATAAATAAACACACAGGAATTAATCAAGACTGTTTGTATTGCTGAATTCATCAATTACAATCACCTCTAATCTGTTTGATTAGACGAAAAACACACACTGTTCTTAGGGTTTTACAACCTTAGAGGCTTAAGAAAACTTAATCAACAAAGCAATTACAGACTCAAAATATGCAGAAACTCCTATACAATAGAACGACCTATTCTTTGTATTTATATTGCTTCTTGATATGTTTCCTTGACGAACTATGACTTCTCTGATAGTAGATATGCTGGAATCTTCATGTAGATATCGTTTCCTGAAAATCAGCACTTTCTGTTTCTGAAACTGTTGAGCAGCTTGAATCTCTTGACAGCATGAACTGAGCAGCTTGAGTTGATTTGCTCTGGCAGCTTGAACTTTTACACTGGCAGCTCGAGTTTCTTCAACTAGCAGCATGAACTTTGTATTTACATGTAAAATCTACTAACAGTCTGAGAAATCTAAACTAACAGCTTGAATGTACTTAAACTATTTCCCAACAATCTCCCCCTAACTTAAATTCTTTTTAAGACTTTAAGTTCTATACAAAAAAAATGGAAATGAATAAGTAAGCTGTTATTTACAAACCAAGGCTTACAAAACTTACAGCTGTGCAAGTTTATGATCTATAGCCTTCAAAAATTCTCTCTTCATCTCTTCTTTATCACAAGATATTCTAGCTGATTTGATTTTCAGCAGCATATCTTTTGAAAAATTTAAATACTCAAGATTGAAGAAAATACCAGACCCATTTGTGAATTTGATTCTGAATGTCTTTGATTTGACAAACAGATCAATCTGCTTGATCTTTTTCCCTTTCTTTTCAGCATCTTCTATCTCTTGTCTTGCAAACTCAGAATCAACCACTGTACTTAGATCTTTGATGAGTTGCTTGACTTGTGGAAGAGCAGACCTTACTTGTGTAACTGACCCTATATTGTACATCTTTATCAATTCATCTCTGGTCAGCTTCTGTACTATCTGCCAAAAAGTGTCATACTCTTCTTCAGGTCCGGACTCTCTTCTGATTACAAACTTTATTCTCAAGTCACGGTCATCCAGTGACTTAGCAAACCAGTAGTTAATTTGAGGCTTTGTAAAATCATGCTGATCAATCAGCTTCTCTATCTCCATAGCCTTTTGTAGTTGTTGCTCAAAAAGCACTCTATTAACCGATGAAGGAATAGGGACAGCTACTTGATCAGTGGGAGTAGGTGCACTGACACCAGCTTCAGTTTGGACTGATTGGGTTGTTGGTTGGACTTCTTGGGATGGTTGAGCTTCTGGAGAGACTGTTGTTCTCTGTCTTTTGTCCATCTCCTTATCATGAATCTCCTGCAGCCTTTCAGTAGACATGGACTGAGCCATTTTCTTTGGAATACCTGCTGCAAAGGCAAAATTGATAAGAAATCTTCTATGCTCAGCCTTGGAGTGCCCTGTTGGCATCTTTCTTTTCCTTGCTCCTTGCTTGACCACAAACCCCTTTAAGTAATCACCTAAAGTCTCATCATCATCCATTGGGGTTTGGGCTTGCTGTTCTAATTCTTTGTCTTGTTCTTCTGCTATTCTTCTGGCAACTTCAGCATCAAAGGCAATTTGGGCTTCTTTTGAGGAAAATTTATGCTTTGGAGACTCAATGAGAATGCCCTTGCCCTTGTCTTTTGTAGCAGATGTTGTAGCTTGGACTGTGCTTGATGGAGCTTGAATTCCTTCTCTGATCACAACTCCAGTGGCTTTTGAAGTAACAGCTTGAGTTTCTAGGCTAACAGCTTGAGAAGCTGTTGGGACTGCTAGCCTAGAAACTGGAACTGTTGGTGCTGCTTGGACTGTTGTTATTGGAGCTGCTTGGACTGATGTGGGAACCTCCTGATTCTCCCCCTTTTTGGAAGCATTGGTTTGGTCAGAAGAAACCACAACCTGTGCCCCTTGGGTTTGAATCATCTGCTCTAACTTCATAATTTTATTTCCACAGAGTGTGAAGCCTCTGTGAAGATAATCCATTCCCTTATTTTGAGCAGCAATCGCCTGCTTGAGAGCAAAAATTTGAGCCCCCTGTGCAGCAATGATGGACATTTGATGGTCCAACATAGCTACAACAGGTTTGAGTCTGGGATCCGTTAAGAGCATTTGTTGCAGACTAGCCTCAAGATCAGAGAACACCTGAGGTGCTTGTGATCTATCACTGACATTAAGACCAGAGGTAGAAACTTCTGGGCCCCTCTTTTCTTGGTTCTGGAGACTTCCAGCTTGTGTTTGCACACTTGCTGTTGCCATGGGCGTGGTCTTAGCTATGTTGGCACTGTCCTGTGCCTCTTGTGCAGAGACATCAGTAGTGCCAGCCACAGAACCCATATGAACCATCTCTGAAGAGATGTTCACCTCCTGAGAGAGAATGGGAGTGTCCTCAACTGGTTCCCTTTGGATATTCTGTGCAGGAGTATCCTCCTGCACAGGGTTATATGGCTCTTGCTGATGGGAGGAGGAGGAAGGAGCTCCTTGTCCCCTTTTTCTTTTGTATATGTTTCTGAGTGGGCGTGTTGGCTGTACAAAAGGATCAGAGGGAGTTTGTGTATCGGGAGGAGGGGGTTGGGGTCCTGGGGGTGTAGCAGTGATGATAGGCTAAGCCTGCTCAGGACCCTCTCCTCTGTGTTGTGGAATAATGTTCATCATTGCAGAAGGCAATGGAACATCAACACTCAAAAAGTTGGCACTATGTTTCAAAAGTCTCTTAATAGAGGATAGTGAGTGCCTGTGGGAAACATGTATCCTTTTATGTGTATGAGAAGATGTGCAGGTGTGTGCAATGATTTCTGCTAAAAATTAGGATACATCAAAAATTTCCCACTCTTTAGGGAAAGATGCCTTAACATCCCCTGAAAAATCATGTTGGAAAAATTGAACCGTTGGCCTGTGGAAAAGCACACTAAGGCAGTGGCAATGTTAGATGAAAATTCAGACCAACCAGTTCTTTTGGGGCTTATGCACTGCTGAATGATATGTACAAGAAAATTCCATTTAGGAGAAAAATGAGCTATTAAGAAAGTAAAAGAATCAGCAGGAACCCTATAACCGATATTAAAAAGACCTGTATGTAAAGCATCAAGGGTTAGGTCAGTTATACCTGTGGCATCTTGAAGATGCAAGTGATGTCGGATGGATTCCTCAGTGATATGGATATCAGTTCCATCAATCTTGGAAAGGAGGGTAGGCACTCCATTGATGGTTTGAACAGATGCATGGTTCCAAAACTGTTCTATATGGGAGATGTATATTGTAGGGTTTATGGATAGTGCATGATGGATATGGGAGTGCCTGAGGAAATCCATTATTGCATGGAACGGTTGGAGTTCAGCGTGTTTCAGAGTGTATGGGAGGCAGTTGTGTTCTTTTACGAACTCCATGGATGAACAAACGATGGTTTTAGGGTTTGAAAGAAGAATGTGTGATTCGTTCAGAGAGAAAGCAGAAGGCCGTGGAAGAAGAATATGTAACTGGTAGTTACAACTGAACGAAACTGGGACCTTTCAAGGTTTTGAAAGGTTGGGTCCCGCGCACACATTTTGAAGATTACCCAAATACCCTGCACACTTTGACAGATCAAGTGAAAATAACTAGCAGTCCGAGAAAATGAACTAGCAGCATGAGAAAATACTCATGCTGTTAGTGTAAAATTGTGCAACTTTCAATGGAACAGTGTCTCCCCCTTAAATTAGCATACTGAGTCGATAATAATGAAAACCAATTAATCCATGTTTACCATACCAATATTTGATATTAGGAAACTGAACCTTCCCACATCAAAAGGTTTTGTAAATAGATCAGCTAGCTGATCATCTGTATGTATTTTGGTAACTTGGATTAACTTCTTTTCATTACAATCTCTGATGAAGTGAAACCTGATTTCTATATGCTTGGTTTTTTGGGAATTTCACTGGGTTTTGCACAATGCTAATTGCACTTGAATTGTCAATATAAATAGGAGTGGATAAGAAATTCATACCATAGTCTCTTAGCTGATTTTGAATCCACATTACCTGGGAGCAGCAGCTTGCAGCTGCTACGTATTCTGCTTCAGTGGATGATGTGGAGACAGTTGTTTGCTTTTTGCATTGCCAAGAGACCAGTCTTGCTCCTAAGTATTGACATCCACCAGTTGTGGATTTTTTGTCAATGTTGCATCCACCATAGTCACTGTCAGAATAAGCAGTTAGTTCAAAAGGAGAGTCTTTAGGATACCATAGACCTAAATGTGGTTGGCCTTTAAGATATCTAAAGATTCTCTTAACAGCAACCAAGTGAGAATCCTTTGGAGAGCATTGAAACCTAGCACACACACAGACAGCAAACATAATATCAGGTCTTGAAGATGTTAGATACATGAGAGATCCTATAAGTGATCTGTATAGATGAATATCCACATCTATTCCATCTTTGTCTGTATGGAGCTGTATATGAGGATCCATTGGAGTGCTTGCAACCTTTGTGTCTTGATAGCCAAACTTTTCCAATATGTCTTTGACATACTTTGATTGACTTATGAATAGACCAGTAGGCTTCTGTTTAACCTGCAGCCCTAGAAAGAATGTGAGTTCCCCCATTGAACTCATATTGAAAACTTTTTGTGCATAGCGGCTACAAATTCTTTGCACAAACTATCATTATGAGCCAAGATGATGTCATCAACAATAGAATGCTTGACAAGTAGAATCTCCAGCTTTGATGGATTTAGTCGAGAGAGTGTTTTGTCCGGTGCCATCTCTTGAAAATCCATCTTAGTAAGAAGATATGATGACAGATGTGTACATACCATGCTCTGGGGGCTGGGGAAGACCATAAAGGCTTTAGTCTAGCTTGTCACCTGTCTCGGATTACTTGTAGTCTTCAAAAACCAGGAGCGTGACCACAACATATACTTCCTCTTCAATTGTCCCATACAGGAAAGCAGACCTTAACAATCCATTTGATACACTTTAAATCTTTGAAACCTTGCATATGCTAGAAATAGGTCTATGGTTCAATTACTTTGCTAGTGGGAGCAAAAGACATCATCGATAATCTATTCCCTCTTCTTGAGTGGTACCTTGTGACTACTAGTCTACTGCTTATGTTACTTGATGACTATCCCTCTCTCATTCCTTCTTGCTTTCCTGAACACCATCTGTAACCTATTGGCTCTTTTTCCTTATTGAAGATCCACCAAGCAGTCCATTACATTCTGAATTTTGACACTTAAAAGCTATTTCTTGCATGGACTTCAATCCAGGAGAATCTTTTTAGTGCCTTCTGATGCCTTCTTTGGGTTTCTAGTTGAGACTGCAGAACTTTCTTTAAAGGACAACATCGACCACAGGTCGTATTTTCTTCATACAAAAAAAGTGTCTTAGTTCGACCTTAAGGTTATTGTTAATGTAGCAGATAGCGGGTGACAGGTCCTGTACTGCGTACAACAAGCCAAATGGTCTGCTACCACGAATCTAACAGAGACAACAGGGTCTGTACTTACCGATTACAACAGAGTTGATGTTTTCGAACTCTCAAGCTTTTTATGATATTCTATTCTTTCCATTTTAGATGTATATGTGATGTTGCCTACAATCCCCAGAAAGTTTGCATACCTCATTTAGACTTAAAGTTTGTATGTCTTGTACATAAAAATTAAGACCGATTGGTCGTACATCTAGGTTAGTGACACGCTTGACTTTTTCTAGAATATTTTATTAGCCTTGAGATTCCCTATATGTATTATGCCTACCAACACATCAAACTAAATAAAGTATAACACTTAGGATTTAGTCGCATTATGTGTGAAAGCCTAAACACTTAGAGTCTGTAACGACGGTGCTAATTTTCGTCACTTTGAACCTATGTATCTAAGATTTAACTCCTTTTCTGATATTCTCTTTTTTTGTATTTTCGTAATTTTCTCTCTTTTTTCTTTTGTTTTTCATAAGAATAAGTAGTAAAATAAGCTAACCTACTAACTTACTAAAAATAGAAACTGACTAAAAATAGAAACTTTCCTAAATTAGCAGACTACTGTTAAGAAAGAAATACTACTACTATAAAATAAAATAAAGTAAAGTTACTACTACTAAGGTCAAATTACTCTGGATTGCGCATTCCGTTCAGTTGAATTAAATACTCAAACCGTGACTTATCAAACGCTTTGGTAAATAAATCTGCATTATTATCTTCTGTTGCCACTTTTACCAGTTTGATTAAGTTCTTTTCAGCACAATCACGAATAAAATGATGCCTTATGTCTATGTGCTTTGTTTTACTGTGTTTAACTGGATTATTAGTTATAGCAATTGTAGATTGATTGTCTATCCTAATAGGAGTTTGAGTGTAAGCCAAACCGTAATCCCGCAATTGTTGTTGTATCCACAGAACCTGTGAACAGCAACTACCAGCAGCTACATACTCGACCTCGCACGTTGACACGGCTACCGATGTTTGTTTCTTGCATTGCCAGGACACCAATCTCCCTCCGAGGAACTGACAACCTCCAGTCGTTGATTTGCGCGTCAAGCTGCATCCTCCGTAGTCCGAATCTGTGAACGCCTCCAACTCTAGATCTCCCTCCGCGTGATACCAAAGTCCCAGCTTCGGTTTCGACTTGAGGTATCGTAGAATCCGCTTCACAGCTTTCATATGAATCTCCTTCGGATTCGCTTGGATGTGGAAACCTAGCACCAAATACACACAGAACATTATGTCAGGTCTTGACGCAGTTAAATAACATAAGTGACCAATCATGCCCGATATAAAGTCGATCACATCCGAGTATCACTACCGTACCCGGCCGAGATTGTGATTCACCTTGAATCGGCGTGCTGAAATGGGCAGTCAACTTAGTTCCCTCCATCCCAAACCGTTCTAATATGTCATAGACATACTTAGTTTGATGGATAAACATTCCTTCCTTCTTTTGGTCAACTTGTAACCCTAAAAAGAAATTCAACTTCCCCATAGCACTCATCTCGAACTTAGACTTCATCACCTTTTCGAAATCTTTGCACATCTGTTCGTCTGATGATCCAAAAATGATATCATCGACGTACACTTGTACCAAGATAAAGTGATCTCCCTTTCTCTTCACAAATAGAGTACTATCTATCCTACCCCTCTCAAAGCCATTTTCTAATAGATGGTTGGATAGAGTCTCATACCACGCCCTAGGTGCCTGATGTAACCCATAAAGAGCCTTATCTA